>PQWD01003583.1:22315-377732 GCA_019425675.1 Leucinodes orbonalis | reverse complement strand
GCGATTACGCTTTTGATTTAGAACTATGACCAAAAAAAATAAGGCCAGTATTTTTCGTTGATAATATAGTGTGATAACTGATAATCGATTTTTGGCTTCCTATGTTCAAAACTGTGAAAGTCCCATATGAAATCTCTTTTAAGAGGTTGAGGTCAGATTTAAAAAAAAATTGCAAGATTTTTATGTTAGTGGCATATATTCTGCCCGATGTTTCTTGCTCTATTTTTAACAGCTTAAAACCCGGACGCCATCTAGCTGTACTATCCATAGAAATAAATAAATAAACATCGGTTAAATCTCGTTTACTATAAGTGTTTAGGATGTGTATGTAGGTAAAGAAAAATAACTGTCTTCGGGCTAGCGATAATGAATACGTGTTTTGCATAGGTGTGGCAGTGGGTGGGCGGTCTAGGCGAGGGTCTGGAACGTCACGCGGGCGCGTTTGCAACCCGAGGTGTCGACGGCGCACTGCTATTGGCTCTCAGCTCAGCCGACCTCAAGCTGTTAGGGCTTCGAGGGGACGAACGCCGCCGCATGAAGCGCCGCCTCAAGGAACTGCGGGCTGCACACGACAAACATCTGAAAGCGCTCAAGAAAGCCGACAAGAAAGCCAAGAAGAAGTAGCAAGACACGCACGCGACACTATGATGTTGACTGACAAGTTATAGAGTTTGAATTGAAAGTTAAACTTAATTATTCGATGTAAACATTATGTAGTACACAAGTAAATTGCAGCTTTGTATTTCGAATACGAATCGTAATAGTGTGTTCAAACTAAAAAAAAGTTTCAATAAGAATTGTACGTATATGAAAAAGTAATTTGAGGTTCTGTCTAAATTTGTAAGTCACTTGTGGGCAAATGCTGTTTTCTAGATCGGCGTGCTGCATTTAAGACAAAGCCGATAAATATAAAATGGTATACAGCTAGTTAATCAATGGCAAACACTCTGAATTAATGCATATGCAAAGTAATGCATCAAAATTCATCAGTGATCTTTATAGGTCAAAATAGGTGATAGTAAAAAATAGTTCATAAGTGCTAGTCACTACGTGCTAACTAGAAGTATTAAAAACATTAAAGATTCACTAAGGAGATAAATATCATATTAACTGTACAAGTTTGTATTAATTGTCAGTCAACATTTCTGTGTTACATTAAAACAAACTAATAGTTTACATTGTCATTCAACATTCTTGTTTATTTGAATGTCATACACGCACTTAGCCAATATATATCTTAAGTGAATTGACGCGAGTCAGAAATACGATTGAACTGCCAGTTTTTAGCGTATGTGAACAGAATGTATGAAGTCATCCATATTTTTCTATTCTAATCTGCGTGTTAATAGTGTCGTGTTAATTTCAATTTGCGTAATCAATAAAACTTGGGCAAACAACGCGCGCCCTCTAACCTTCATTCGCATCTCTCGTCCTCTTAGAGCTTGGTAGTGTTTTTGACGACCGAGTCGTGTCCCGGTTGGCCAACGACTGACGATTATATCACATAAACACACCATGTAACTACGTGCTTACTTGTGCATACTTTTTACAAAGACAACCATCACTTTTATTTTTTGTTACTTATCTCTTGCCTCTTGCTTCAACACTTTTTTTTCGCTATTAAAGTCTTTAACCGCAGTTGGATATATTAATAATCCTGGCGGCCAAACGTTTAATGTAAATCTTAGTCTATCGTCACTAATGCACATTGAATTGGCGAACCTCGTCTCAGATTATTGACAATAGTTCGAAAATGTACACGAATGTAGTTACGTTCTAAGAGCTACTGAAGGCGATGCTGGGCCGCGTTGCGACGTCTGCGGGCGCCAGTATAGAGCTGTGTCCGATAGCTTACAGAGTGCCATCTGACTTATAGCTTAGGAAACTAGAGTCGTTAGTGCTGCTTCAAACGAAGAAACGAATATTATTAATCGAAATTTAGTTGTAAGTGAATAAAGAACAGGAAAAGTAGGGAATATTTGTTTTAACTGTCTAATTGGAACTAATCTATGCCGTATATTATTATCTAACAGCTATTGCGTTGGACACCATGAAATTATATGTCGTTCCTACCTTTTGTATTAATTGTGTCAGGTTTTCTTCAAGTTCTGTGTGGATAAATGGACTGTAGGAAAAACACTGGCTCAATCTAGTCATAAGATGAATTATGAACTGTTTGAAAGTCACGGAGTAATTCTACAATTTCTTAGCAATTTTCATGTAATTTTAATATTATATTAGTATATAACTTTCATGTAACTATAACTATGTCAATCTATGTATTAACCATATGTAACTTATTATAGATTCGGTAATCATGATACAATATGAATTGATTTTGATTACTTTGGCATTTATTTTCAAAATGTATTGCACAAATGTACTTAGAAAATACGGCATATTTCGCTTGTTGCCTATCTTAGTATTTTGAAATGATTAAAAATAGTCAAGTAACATTTCATCAAGCATGTGATCTCATTTCATGTAAGAGTACCAGGATGTATCACTTCACTAGTATTCAGTATTCCTTGAGGCAACTATTTTCACCAGTTCTTGTGATGAAATGTAATCTTCATGATTTATTAAACATTCCAGTAAACATCCTTCTGCAATTTATAGTTATTCTGTGTGGATTTTAATGATTTAGACAAGTTTTATAGTTTGATTAAGTGGCGTTAATATGATTTATTAGTGTTATTGTCTGTGTAATGAGTGTGTTTGGTTCCATCATTGCCCTGTGTCATGTAAATAAGTCTCAAACAGACTGAATGGAACTACCGAGGTGTGCTTGTGACGCGCTGTATGACTGAATGTACCTTGTACATTTAGGGTATTTATTTCAATTAAGAATTAATAATAAATGTAAGTAGAGTCCATTAACCATTGCCAAAATTTAACAGTACTTTTGTTTTACATTGTTGATTTTTAATTTACACTTCCCTTAAATTATTTTAAATATTTATTTTGGGACCAAATTAATTTATTATAAACTTTTTACTTATTTTATGTATTTTGGTGTGTGTTTAGGAGAAAGATTTTTTTATTTATAAAATAATAAACAAACCAAAGTCTAAATCATATTGTTTTTTACTGTTATAATCAGTGTGAACATCATGTATAATATGTGAGATGGTGATGAAAATATAATCTGCAGTGTAGACACGAGTTTTCTTCTTATCTTAATCAAATAACTGAAAGCACAGATAATATATACTATTCTTATATATGTCAAGCAAAATCTATGAATTACTTGGCCCAGGTGCTAAGATCATTATAACTAAGCAGGATCAATCACATAGATTTTAAATGCATCAAAATTCGTTACGTTATTTAAAAGATTTAAGCATACATAAAAGAGATATAGGGACAGAAAATGAAACTTTGTTTTATACTATGTAGTGATAAATAATAGAAAAAAATGGCCTGCTCCTTTTCTCCAAACCAACTCTGGGGTTCATATTGCTGTTTTTACAAAACATGGTCTGCCAACATGTCTAGTTGTTCAATAGTGGATTTGATAGCTGATTTAATGATTACGAGTGACTTATAAAAAAAAAATCTGGCAAATACTTTCACCACAATGGCAAATACTAGAACTGATATAAGATACTAGAGCTTTAGTACCCGCTTTAGGTTTCTCCTTTTAAAGACTTAGGTTACAAATTTTAGTAAGCTAATGGTGAAGTGTTAATGCGAAAGACTGGTCCAAGGCATGTTTTGAGAAAATAGGAGAGGCACACGTGTTATGATATTTCATATTCCAATATACAGTCTGGGGATGGGGGGACATTAACCTTTTTAGGGTTCCGTAGCCAAATGGCAAAAAACGGTCGGTCTGTCCGTCCGTATATCACCCTTTTTTCTCCTAAATTAAAAACACACTTTTCAAACTTTGTAAGTATATGTATTCTGTAAACTAAAAAAACTTAAAAAAATATATATATTTTGGGGTTCCGTATAAATTGAACTGAAACTCAAAAATTTTTTTTCATTGTACCTTCCCGTGGAGTGTATCAAGGTGTAGAGCTTGAAAATGATATCGAGCTTCTTATATATTATTTGTTTAGTATCAATATCGGAATCCATCTTGAGTCAAGCACCTGTCTTTTCTTCCTAAAGTCAGCCTTTCCGGTCCCTTTTCCCCAGCGCCCTCTATGGTTGATTTGTGCTACTTACGGGGCGCGAGCGCTCGTTGAATTTCTTGTTCATTATAGCGTCGTTTTTCGCGCCATTAACAAGTCAGCTTATTTTTAGCAGTTAATTTCGAAAAACGAATACATAGTTCATAGTTATATACGAGTAGGTCCCTTTTCGGAAAACAAGAAAACGCCGGCGGCTGGATGGAGAAGGATTCAACATGGAACGACTACCAACGGCAACAAGTTAGTAAGGCGGCACAAACTGTGAGTTACGATTATTTTTAACTTTTATGTCGGCCACTTGCCCAATTTCATATCTAAAGGGGCATTGTCGATACTAATATTATGTCAAATACGAGCTTACTTTGTGATTATGTGTGAACTTAACAATTTATCCACCTACATTTGTCAGATCTATGCTAACATCAACCGTATTTTGCGAAGAATTGTATTAAAATATGCAGAAAATTTGCCGATGCAAATTATTGACTAATAATTTATTTAGCCTCGGCTTGCTGAAACATTGCGTTAACAGTTCATGAATAGTGTTTTGAGGCGGCAACGATGAAAAATAATTTCGCAAACATATTTTTAAAACGTACATATTTTCATTTAGCAAATGCTCTACTTGAATTTTAGTGAGTAGACTAGGCCAATGATACAAATAAAACTTGTCCTCTAATAACTTATTCGATGAAATAGAATATTTATTTTAAAACTGTTTTCGGGTTCAAAACTACCTTCAAAAAATATCTCAAGCGATCTACCTTAAGCGGTCCACATACTAAAGGTTGTTTATTTTTTGTATCGAAATCGTCGGGTAGACTGTCCTTCACTACCTGCCTACTGCTACCGTCTTACAGACATCATAAACGTAGATGCTTCACTTTAAAGCGTCAATTTATCCTTTCCACCGTTACAAATCAGACTACACTTGGTGGAAGGGGAGCAAAGTGAGATCCAAATCTACCCTCAAAATACTTCGTATGCTTATACTCTCAACTCTTTCAAAGCGGTTGCAGAAGACAATAATAATAAATTTCGAACAATTTATCGTGACCAAATCATATGCCGACTGCTAATCAACCGACATTTATGAAAACATAAGATATGTTGGAAACCGGTGGTATCAAACATACTCGACAAAGCCCGAGCTAACCAAATAATATTTTTTTTTATACCAAAATGAGCGGGAAGTTAACGTCTCTCCCTCTCTATCTATCGGAAAGGGTTGAAAACATTTACACCACTTTCGAGTACCTGCACTCATTTTTGATACTCTGGAATCAGATATCAATTTTTTATATTTATATAGCCAAGCAACATCATTGTTTCCTAAAAGTGAATTATCATTAGAAATCCGAATCAAAACTAGCACAACAGATGACCTGCTTACCTGTCGTCCTCGACTCCAACAAAATTTGCTATCGTGACTAACTGGCCAGCAGAGGTGCTAAGGAGTCGATGTTTCAGAACAACATAACATTATCAATGGAAACTCATGCAGTCTTAAGATAGATAGCGAATTTCGAAAAATCTGTTGCGACTCCGACACAATGCCCGAGTTCCTCGGCGTTACGTGGAACACATGACACCATACAAGATCCCGGTCGGAGTCCAAGTGCCTAACGCTACGCAAAGCACTTGTGCAACAACTTAAATTCGACAAGCGGTTCCTAAACCAATATCAAACTTTAATGGGGACCTAAACTTTGCCAACTTTATCACGTTGTTACTATCTGGTTAGCAGAGTCGCTAGGGAGTTGAACTTTAGAACGACGTAACATTTCACGCAGTTCTGAGGTGGCAAGTGAATTTTGACACATTTGTTGCGACTCCGACACACACACTGCCCGAGTTTCTCGGCGTTACGTGGGACACACATTACCAAACAAGGTCCCTGTCGGAGTCCAAGTGCCTAACGCTACGCAAAGCACTTGTGCAACAACTTAATTCGGCAAATGTTTCCTAAAACAATATCAAAATTTAATTAGGAACCTCAACTTTGCCAGCTTTGTTACCAAAATGGCGTCTTCATTGTCGATCACTGCAATACTTTAGAAGACAAATCTCGAAGACCTGCCTCGCAAGCTGAAATTGCCAAAGCATATCTTAGAGTAGCTTGGACAGGTACAAAGCCATAGGGATGAGCTTACAAAAACACAAGTGTCTCTCTGTGTCCCACTTATTAACAACAGATGCGGCAATAAAGAGCAGCGGATGTAGTATTTCAACTATAAAGAAATAATTGCAATATTTGCGGCTATACACCTATACACCAACAATGCTAACTAAAAAAGTCAGTAAAGAAGACCTTAGACAAATATGACAACTTCTTTGAATGTTAGACAAATTTAATAAACTCTGATAGCTCTGTATACTGATGATGATATATATTCCATATATGAAAATCCCGTAATGGTTTACGATGTCAAGCAACTACCGCCATTGTCGATGGGGCATCGTTGGATGAGTGACCGAAAATATTATTTTGAGTCCCTCCGTGCTTCGGAAGGCACGTTAAGCCGTTGATTCTGACTACTATTTGAGGATACTGGTCAACACCCACCATCTACACTGTTCAAATGTGAGTTAGCGTGGGTCACGAATGAAAACTCCCTATAGCTATTATGAGTAGGAAGGCCTGTCCCTGCAATGGGACCTTTTGGACTGATGATTTTAATAATGTAGACGCTTCATCACGTAGGAAAGCGTGTACCGAGTGACAATATTTCAGTTGTGTCATTATGCATTGTGCATGATGCTATACAAATAGCGTGAGTGTCCCGGCCCATAACCGGATGCTCAGAGTACTGTCACCTAGTCCTAACCTAACGGCCAGTATATTCTGATCGCTTCCAAATTTCACAAATAAATTGGAGAGTAAACGTACAGCGCTTAGTACCGCGTTCCTCGTACTCGTACCCGATCCCTGAGTCGATTCGAGCGCTGATTGATTTTGAGTTACAAGATATATTAAGCAATTGAACCCCACAAGAACCAGCACTGTTTATGAAAGGCACTTCCACACATGCAGGAGTTAAATGAATTGGTGAGAGTTGTACATGGCCCCAGCGGATCATGTTGCATGTAATCTTGTGCATGTACATCTAATAGCCCGTGACAGTCCACTGTTAGACTCGGGTCTCCTTACAGATAGTGAGGGGTTTTGCCATAATCTCTGGATTAAGGATATAGACAGAGAACGCAGCCACTCGTTTTCTGCTGAAAGTACTGTCCCTAATCTGCCTTTTACGGTACCCGCGAGAGGGCGTGGCTGGTGGCAATTCTATTCTATTCTGCTATTGCCTTGCCGCGTCTTGCATAATTAAATCTTTCCTATTAACTTCTACAACAACTTCAATATGTTTCATTTCTAAGAGAGATATATTATTTACCTCTTTTTTTTAAGATTAAGATAATCGCAGTATCAGCTGTTTATTCAAAACCTCAAAAATCTTCTATTTAGGGCCAAACAAGGCTTACATCAGCTCCTAAGTGTGTGTCCACACTGCGAGCCTAGCGCGGTAGCGACGACGGCCGCGAATTACCAAACATATGAAACATACCTTAGTGTTCATATTGTAAGTTTTTGCCCTAAGGAATATAATTTTCACAAGTTCAAAGCTTAGCAACTACAACTTTATTATTATTACTTTGTGGTCGTCGAGTTTATGACAAAACCATTAATTTCATGAAGATAGTAGATGAAGACAACAGTATCGTTTTGACTGGTTTTTGATTCAAGGATATAAACTGCTCAATCTGGTTGGGCACATTAAAGCTCATTCCGAAAAGAACTACCATAAACTTGTTTCTATATATCCTTTGTTCCTTTTCATTGGTTTATGATATTCTGAAGGGAACCCACTACAAGAACCATGAATGGTGGGTGGGTTACGTCTATCCTGAAAGATGCAGGTATAGAGATTAGTCCCATTTCAGTATGTTTAACAAATTGGTTTCGATTTTTTCCTAGAAAATAATTCATTCAATAACAGGTAATTGGAAATCTGTCGATACTTTCCAAAATTATTATCAATGAAAAAAAAGTCTGTCTTTAGCTTTAATACTTTGATGCAGTAAATGTATAAAATAATTATGATTGGAATAAGATATACATTTGCGATTTATCAACAAATAGTAATACTGTATTACTAATACACAATATTACGTTTATTTTATACACATTATAGCGTAATAACTTTAAAGTTATTTGCACCAGGAGATAACAAACACATCACTCAAGATGGATTCCGGATATTTGATACTAACAAATAATAGAGAGTTTTACCAAAATTTAAAACTTACCTATTATTTTTTATTCAATATCCGGAATCCAGGTAGTCCTACCTGGTGCATCATGAGTGCATAATGAACAAGAAATTCAACGAGCGTCGCGCCCCGTAAGTAGCACAAATCAACCATAGAGGGCGCTGGTGGGGGGAAAGGGACGGAAAGGCTGACTTTATGGAAGAAAGACAGGTGCTTGACTCAAGATGGATTCCGGATATTGAATAAAAATAATAGGTAAGTTTTAATTTTTGGTAAAACTCTCTATTTTTTTATAAATTGAATAGTTTGCGCGAGAGACACTTCCAAAGTTGAAAAAATTGTGTCCCCCTTCTCCAATTTCTAAACTATGGGGGTTAAAATTATTAAAAATTAAAAAAAATATATATGACGTACATTACCATAAAATCTAACAAAGAAATTTAGTTTGAACAATTTCTGGTATGTAGTTTCTTTTTTATACGTCATAAACAGTGAACCACTATTTTTCATATTAAAGCTGTAGAAGGTGCCTAAGTAAATAACAATTACTTTATTGTATGTTACTTGCTGCTGCGGAACTCTCCACGGGCGAGTCAGACTCGCGCTTGGCCAATTTTTTAATAACATGTCATAACCCTCTTGTTCCCGTAATATGGAACTAAGGACAACACATTCAGATGAGGATGAGTAGCAGCACTCTCATTACAACTTACATACCTTTATTGGTACCTACTGTTAGCTCCTACCTGCCTGCCATGCATGAAAAATATTGGAAAACCCTTATTGTCGAGGACACTTGTCTAGCAATGGATAGCCACAAGCTAGTAAGTACATGTGTATGTTTATTTTGTAAATAATATATATGCCTTCATGAAAAAGGCATACAAGACTAGTGGCAATGAATAGAAGGTACCTGATGAGTATGTTTAACAAATTCACTGCAGCAGACTAGCCTAGCGGACCAAGTAAATTTAAACCAGCGCCAATGACTTGCATGGCAAGTTCAAGCTTCCCCATCGCGCAACTTAGGCCCTACCAAGAAGACATGTTGAAAATCAAGGTACACTCATCTTTAATAACAAACATTACAATAAAAAGATATATTTCAGTTAATCCAATTATTTATTTAATTTCTTTAGTTTTAACTTTCTTATTTTTTTTCCTCTTCTTGAATTTCTTTTTAGGTGGAGGTGGACCTTCATCTTTAATCTCATCATTAGAATCGCCATCATAACTGATTCGAACAAATGCCCCTGGTTTTCTGTTTATGCTTTCTTTGGGTTCGGTTTTGTCTTCATCTTCTTCATCCTCATTATCTACAGGCCCTTGGGTTTCTTGTTCCTGTTCTTCATCTGACTGTTCTTCTTTTTTTACAAGATGACTTTGTTTATTCAATGTTACACATGTGATCCTGCACCCTGCATTATTTGAACATAATGCATTCAATTTTGAATTATCAACTAACCATACTTTAAGTTCACCTGAACTTGAAGCAGAATATAACATATTATTCTCATAGTGAAGACATTTAACTCTCTGTTTATGTCCATGATATGTTACAGCTTCTGTGGCAGACACTGATAGTGATATAATGTTACCATTCTCTAGCCCTACAAACATACTCTCATCAGATATCCACTGTACAGATGTAGGCTTCGAATTACATGTAATGTGTTTCTCAACTCCTGCCTTACTGATGGTCCACACATCAACTGATTGCTGGTACACTAAAGAGAATCTATCCCCACCTGGTGAGAATCTTATCTCTGTTGGCATTACAATACCTTTGCTGGCTAAGTTTATGGCAAAAGCGGGTCGACCTTTTATTAAATTCCATGTTCTCAATGTTTTATCACCTCCAATACTCAAGGCCAATTTATCTGATGGATGCACTGCAATAGCAGTAACTGGATGACCTGGAACAATTTCAATTTAGATATTACAATCAGTTATTGTTTATCGAGCTATAAATACATTTTATTTTCATTTAATTTTACCTCCATGTGCTTTTTTCCAGATCTTTTCTATAAGCCAGTTTCCAGTCCTTGTGACTATAATGCTACCATCATCACTGCCACTAATCAGATGTGTTGCACTGTTTGTAAAAGCTACAGTATTAATAGTGCCATCATGGTTCATCAAAACAGTATGTTCCTTTCGTGTTTTTTAAGTCAATAACTACAACTTTGTCGTCTGTGCCTCCTGATGCTAGAAATCTGCCTGCTGTTGAAATACATCTCACTGAAGCTGTGTGAGAATGGGTAGCAAATGTCTGCTTTAACTTTTTTACCTAAAAATTAAAACAAAAATATTCATTGAAGATTTATCTTGTAGGAAATGGCACTTTATACTATTTTAAGGTTATAATATTCTTATACTTTTAACTTGTACTTTGACTGAAAACCAGGAGAAAGATGTCAACTATATAATTATTATACCTTTAAAAGCTTACCTCGTCTTCGGTGTGTACGGCATAACCTAAAAGAAAACCTTCGTACGTCCCCACGACTAATTCATCCATGGCATTTAATTGTTAAGTGAAATTATTTTTACCATAATAATATTTAACCAGCACCTTTAAAAGTAACTTTGGTTTATTATTTAAAATGAACGCATAAATGCAAGGAGAAAATATGTGAGTAGTGAGTAGTGTAGATTATTATAAGTATTGTGTTTTTGACAAATGACAAGATGATGATAAATGATAATGTAATTAGTGTTGCCACCTTAGTTTTAGAAACGGGTGAAAGTTTAAAAGGGCTAGATATAGCTTCAATAACCAAGAAAAGATTTCTGTACCAAAAATGCTAAATAAATATAGAGCAATGAAAAAAGTACCATATTCTGGCCGACAAATCAGTGAGGAAGTAGTTGCTATCATGGCAAAAACAAGTATGGGCCCCGAGATCACTAGGGGCCACCAGACAGACCTTGCTCAAATTAATTGTTGATTCGGTTCTCTATCATCAATCCTAAAGATTGTTACCATAGCAATACGGTTGCATTTTTTTAAAATGAATACTTGCGTAGATTTAAGTAATATTTATGTTTTATTGTGCAATAAAGAAAATAGCAATAATAATATATCATTATAGAAACAGTTTTTTTGGCATGACTATTAGTTAAAAGGCCCCTCTGTAGTATCAGCCCCGGCACCACAAATTAATGATCCGTCCCTGCCAAAAGGGCCAACGTGGTAACACTGAATCTACTGCGTTTGTAATACAAGTCTTCAAATCTTGAATTATTAAAATTATACTATCCAACACCACATAGCATTACCTCACTTATTGAGCAAAGCTATGAAACTTAAGCTTTTAAAACCATATCATTAATATTTAACGATAATACATTTTAAACATCATAATCGATGGTTGCGGTATGTTTTAGAACGAATACGAAAATTGACAAAAAAAAATGACAGCGTCAAGCAAGAGGCCCAAGCAGAATTCCGCTTCCATTTCATATTAAAATAGCCGTTTTTTCTTAATATCTAATGGATAATAGTGTAATAACTTGTTAGATAAATAAACTTTGTCTTTCTATAGTTCGTTCAAACATACTATCATTCTGTAAGCTATAGTTTTTATAAATCTTGTTTTGTGAAAACTAGCTATCGATCTCCATTTGTAATGACAATAAATGTGCAATGTTTATTTATTTGTATAAGGATTCCCAAAAGAGGACTTATTTGGACATCTACAAGATGGATTTAGCAGAGACGATGAAGAGCGTCTTGGCGAAGAGTACGGGAGGCCCAAGTGCCGCGGCTAGCTCGTCGAGCTCGGCTACGCCACACGGCGCTGAGGGCTATGTCACCGAAAAATTATACATGTTGCTGCAGCTGTATTTACAAAATAAAGGCTGGAGTCCAAGTATAGAACTTCTACAGTGCTTTAGTGACCTCAAGGAATCCTCTATGCTTCCCAGTGCAGCTTATTTACAGTGAGTTCAATGCAAATCAGATTCTTATAGCATCAATATTTTTTACTTTCTAATAAGAAGTTTTTACAGTTGATTGATCATGTTTTTGGAAGGACTTTAGTATCATTACGTGTTGTTATTGTTTTTTTGAAGGTGGGGGGACACGGAACTCCCCTGCAAAAGGGGGGGTTGCGGAAACCCCCTTTACGAGAAAAAAAATATTGAAAAAATAAAATTAGTAACACTTTTAAACCCAAATAGAATGTTGGGTCCCCCTAATTTGGAGAGCAGGCGGCTAAGATACCCCTTCTCCCCTTAATATAACAGTCAAAATTAGAATTCATAACAAAAAAGTTTGTTTTTATAAAAAAAAAACATTTCTTCTGGCGCTTCGCCGCCCGCTGCCGCAGCACACTCGCTACACTCGCTCGGCTCGCGCATATTTGGTCACAGTTCTAACCTAACCAAACCTAGAGATAACTATACTCTGTAGTTTTGTTAATATTCATCTTGAATTATTATATTAGCACAAAATGGTGGATTATGTTTTGTTCATGAGAAATAAAAAAAAACTAAAGCTCTTGTTTTTATATATTGAAGCCGTGAAATTACTTTTAAAAAATATATACATAGATAATTGAAAGGGAATAGCTACATTAACAATATTTATTTACTAAATAAAATTTGGTCAGATGCTACAAAACATCAAAATTACTTAATATGGCGTAAAAATAACCTAACCACACTCGTTTTTCATAAATGTTAAGAATTTTTTTCTTGAAAAGTATTAGTTTCCGCAGAAAAAAAATTCACTTGATTACATGTTATATCAAGATATATTATCGGAAAAAAAATGAAGCTGCTAGCTGCCCTTCTGTCTTAAAACTAGTAATGGTGAAACTACAAGGGCATTTCAATATCTATTTAGGCTAAAATGATATTATTACTTTCTCATTGCAGAATGATGGCATCAAGAGTTGGTTTAGATACACAAGGTAGATTGATCCTTCGTGAAAATGGGAAGATTATTTTACCATATGAACATTTTGCAAATGCAGTTATGTTAAAGCACATGAATGGACCACATGGATTACATCTTGGTTTAGAAGCTACTGTTAGGGCTGTATGTATATATTTTTGCATCTTTATGATGGATGTTTTATCCATAATTATAAGATACTGAAGACCTTATGAAATAACATTTGTTATAAAATTTCAGGTGGTAGAGTCTTACACAATAGGGCGTGAGCAGTTTGGAATGGAAAAGGAATTTATTGTGGAAGTTGTTCAGAATTGTCCAAACCCAGCTTGTCGTTACTATAAAAATCAGCTTGAAATGACTCAAAAGTCCATTCAACAACATCTTTCACAACAGCCTACATACATTCCAGGTAAGTTTATTTTCTAATAATGGGTCATTCTGATTGAAAAGGGCTGTATAGTCATTATCCCTTTTTATTTTACTGAAATAAATAAAATAAAAAGGGATAATATTTGACTTACTTAAGCAATTCATGAGGTGTTATTGCTTGAAAAGGTAGCAACTACATTTAAAACTTTAATGTTCAATCCTCAAACTCGAGAAAAACAAGTCTTTCTCTATTAGTCTGGTTGTTTTCTTTGTATAATATATTGAAATAAAAAGAATGTGAGACCACATTCTATGACAGCACTAACAGCAATGCTGTAAGATTTAATAATATTAACGAAAATTTCTTGCTTAGCTTAATTTCTCAATTGGTTTTGTTGTTAGCTTACATAGTCATAATTATTATTACTACCGTTAACAAAGGTTTTATGATGAGAATTGGTATAAAACAATTTTTCCATTTGGAGTATAAATGATTGACAGTAACAATATATTTTCCTGACTTTTTTTGATAAAGACAACAAGTGTGTGGAAATAGATGAATATAAAAAAAAATATAAGAAGACTAAACATAAGTACTAAGATGCAACCTAAACATATACCAGTAGTTTTATTTAAGAACCACTGTTTAAATTTCATTAGATGCTGGTACATCAAATTTATCAGACAGCCAAGCAGTGGAGCGCCTGCTCAGGGGCTCTGCTCTCGGCCAAGACTACCAGTTGCCTCTGGCGCCGCACCTTGCTGCACTCAGTGAGTTGCTAAGTAAAAATCTGTTTATTTATTTGTATATTTTTCTGTCCATGTAAAAAAAAACACATTAAAACTCTACTTATGGCAATAATTAGATCTGATTGGTGCCAGCTTTTTCTAAGAATTTATTATAATCTATTTATTGCGGTTGTTATAATCATGTGATAGTGTTTTTTGTCGCAACATGTTAACAAACACTTAGGAATTCTATAGTTTTTGTTGTCTGATTATTTTGTTTTTGCTAATATTGACATTGATTGTCACGAGTTGTATTAATTCTTTATAAATCATGCAAATAAAATGACAATATTGTATTAAGAATGATATGTAATCAAATAATATTTATTTAATTAAAAACCAATTAAATATACATGGCAAGCTAACATTTTACATGTGGTGGCAAAATTCACATTTGCCTGAACTAGGTAAACCTGTTTTTCAGGCGACCTATTTCTTTAATTATGATAAAAAATCACTAACATGGTAAAATAACAATTTCCAATCACACAATTAGTACCAAATAGTTTATAGTTAACTGACATTTTCCTAGTTTTAAAATACCCAAACAATAAATAACTAAAACAAGTAAAAACTATCAAAATATTTACATTTGCAACAATACAACTTACTATTTGAAACAACTTGAAAATAACCAATAATTGTGTAATTCACTTTTAAGACAGTTTTAAAGAAATATGCTTAAACTAAAAAATATTTCATCATTTTAGGATATTTTCAAATCTAAATATATAGACGGCTAGAAATACCATATACCCAAAAAAATCATCTAACAAGTTCATGTATTTGCTCAAATAGTTTTCATGTGTCCAATGTCTTCTACAAACATTTTCACATAAATCGTATAAAATTATTGTTTATAAATACATTTAAAATATTATTGACAATCATGAAAGTTGGCAGATCAAACAAAATCTCATCAATAGTAGACAAAGTAATACATAAGTATGACTACTACTGTTGGCCGGAGTTTGCCTTTACAGCTTCACCAGATATAGCGCAGATGGAATCACAGCCCTGTCCCATAACACATGATAAGGGTAATAATGTAGTGTGATATTGCAGGCAGCCTAGGCGGGGAGAAGAGCGAGCGTCGGCAGGAGAAGTTGTCGCAACACCAGCAGATGTTAATGCACCAGAACCGCGCGCTCCACACGCCCGCTGACAAGTACGCGCACGCGCCCCGCACTCCTGCGCCAGCTGCTGACAAGCCGAAACACCATTACGCTGACGATCACAAGCTCACCGACTTCTTGAGGTAACATTATGATACTGTCATCAAAAGACTAAATACGTTGTTTACCCTTTGCCCGCCAGAGACGTCTTAAATCAATAGCATTTCCATTGTGTCTAGAATCCTGGCGGTTAGAAAGTTAATATATTTGTAGAAAGTATACCAGACATTCACGAGTTTTCTCTCCGAGAGTATTTTGATCAACGAAAGCAGTTATTTGGTGTAGCGTTTTATTCATAAACAATAATATATTGTGTTTGAAGCTTTTTAATATAATTACAATCAATAAAAGATCACCTTAAATATAATACAGAATTAGAATTGACAATATAAAATAGTAAATTAATTTGTGATGTCAGAAATCATTAATTAAATTAGGATAAACAGAAATGCAAGTCAATAAAAAGGAATAATTTAACACTAACCATAATTCCTCAACACTGTACAAACTTAATAAATTTAGGTTCTAAAGCCCGTATTCTAAAACGAGACTCAATCATTGATCTTTACTTAAATAGAGTTAGAAAGGGATGCCGCTATTAATATACAGGGCTAGCCCTTTGTAACTCAATTCGTCGCGTAATTGTAATTTTTTGTCATTATTCTATGTTACTGGAGTTCGTTCCCGCACTTCTTGACACTTCAAGTGACTTGACCATTGTGCGTGACCCATGACGGATCCAAGTTTCGCCACTGTTCTAAGCGCTTGCCATCTTCCAGAGCGAACCTGGAAAGCCTGGAGTCGCTGTCCGGCAGTGGGTCGGGGTCCGGTTCAGGCCCACGTCTGGGTTAGGCGACTCAGTACCGAGTCTACTACCAAGAAAGAAAGAAAAACATTTATTGGCTAAACAACACAGAGTTAACAAACAGCAAACCTAGTAGTTTGAAAATGAAAAATATTTATTGCCAATTTAAAATACACAGTATACACGAAAACTGACCTCCACACTAGGCTATGCCTGTCCTGTGAATATAGATAAGTTTCGCACTGTTCTAAGCGCTTGCCATCTTCCAGAGCGAACCTGGAAAGCCTGGAGTCGCTGTCCGGCAGTGGGTCGGGGTCCGGCGCAGGCGCCACGTCCGGGCCGGGGCCCGAGGCCCGCGGCGGCCAGGAGCGCGTGGTCCGCGCGTTCGCCGAACTGGCGCGCAACCTCCAGCGGATGCGGCCCTGCGTGCGGCCCGCCATGTGCAAGCCATACGGCAAACAGAGCGAACAGCTGCAGAAGAGTTAGTACAGTTTTTATTAATTCATCGTCAGATTAATAATCCGACGATAATAAATTTGACGACACATTTGATGTTGCGGTTGAGACGTCGACTGCAGCACCAAGGGTTCCGGGTTCGATCAGTCAATACAAACATTTGTGTGCATGAACAGATCAGGCAGTACAAACATTTGTGTGCATGAACATGTCTGTTTGTAATGGTCTGGGTGTTTTTGATGTGTAATATTTATGTATTTACAAAAAAAAATGTATATAAGTGTTTATCCGTTGTTTAGTATCCATAATACAGGCTTCACGCTTAACTTGCGGCTAGATGGCGCTGTATGAATGTCAGTGGATATTTATTTATTATTATATTTATAATCAGCTCATTAAACGTCCCCCCCGAGGGGCACGAGCCTACCCGTATAGGGTTTTAAGGCCTTATTCGTCCACGCGGGTCCAGTGCGGGTTGGACGACTTCACGCACAACCTTTGAATCTCTTTACAGGCGTGTGCAGGTTTCCTCACGATGTTTTCCTTCACCGTAAGAGCGTCGAATAACGTACATATAATTTCGAAAATTCGAAATCACATTGTATTGTATTGGTATGTGGCGGCATATGAACCTCAGCCCTCCTGTTAGGTGGACAACAGTCCACACCATTGAGCCACCGCCGCTCATACAATCATATTTATTATCAATTGGGGTAAATTATTTTCAGTACTGCTGGACACGATCCAACTGGTGCAGTCGCTGCGTAGCTACTTACCGCCTCCGCACATTCAAGTCACCTCGTGGAAGAATGACGACAAACTGCGGTAAGTTTTATTATGAACTAGTCGTTCTCCGGGATGTTATCCGCGTCATAAGATATTATCCCGCAGTAAAACATAACCTAAAATCGCTTCGTTAGGTCACGCGACAACATTGCTTAATTTTTCAAAATAAAAAGTACTGTCTTAGTAAAAATAGCCTATATTTTTCCTTATTACATCGGCTACCTGCCAAAAATGTAACGTCCGAATACATCCAGCCGTTTCAGAGATTACCCGGAACTAACAGATATTTATTTATTAATATGTAATAGATGTAATAGCGTCGGTGGCTCAATGGTGTGAACTGTCGCCCTCCTGCCGGGAGGACTGAGGTTCAAATCCCGCCACGCATTTTAGAATTTTCGAAAAATATATGTTCGTTATCCGACGCTCTTACGGTGAAGGAATCGGCAATCCAGACATAATAGAATATCTATTGTGTCTGGCGCCTTAAGCGTCATTGGCGGTCAAAGGGTTAAGCCAATAAACGAACACTTTAGTAATACGGTAACATTAGCGATCCTAATCACTCTTTTGTTGTACAATGAAACAATTATGAAGGGATTGTTCACATTATCCATTAATTACTGTACCTCTGAACTGATACAGTTAAAGTCCAAATTATCCTTTCCAGGACTTCAATATGAGTAATTTATTATATTTCCAGTTCAAACAACATGGAGGAATTGGAAAACCGTAAAATAGTGAGCGGCAACTAGCCCGCGGACGCGAGCGGCCTCTAGCGCGCCAGCCGCCGCGCCCCTCACTGGACACGCTTGCAAGGGGAGAAAACGATGCTGACAACATTAGTTAAACACATGTCGCTTTTATTTAAAGCACCATTGAATATGGCGATATTGGTTATGCTACTTGTGTTTCAAGTCAATAGGGTTCATATATTGTTACAAATTCACTTCATTCCCAAATTAGACATGCGTAAAGAATTTGATTAAATGTTAAAGAATGTATAGTTCGCGACAACTTGAGATGGCAATTTTCTAGTTTTGTGACATCACTTAATAATAGTAAGGTAGTTCATATCGACATGTTTTTCCATACAACAAAATTAAGAGTAACATTAATAAGATTGGATTTATGATAACTAAAATAAAAATTAATCAGGATTATTCTGTTTGGGCTATAGTGGTAGAAGCACTTATGACTACACTAAAATTAATACTGTTGATTGCCAAACAAGTAATATTTAATACATTTTTACGTAAAAAAAAAAAGAGCTAAGAAATATAAAACGTGACGAGGAAGCTATCGAAGTCATTTTCAAACAACAAACAACATCGCAGGCGAGATTGAAATCGATAAAAGTCAATATGAACTCGCGCAGCACTAATACAAAGGCGAGTGCGGCGTGCGGGGTGTCCCCGCCCCCGCGCCTTATGTACACCCGATTGCCATCTCGAATTGTCGCGTACTATAGTTGCGTTTAGTTCAAAAAGGTTAAGTTGTTATTTTGATACAAATAAATCGTAGAAACAAAATGCGTTAAGTAACGAATGCAATATGTATATAATATTATTTTGATTGGCACGTGCCGTTTTTTCCTTGTCACGCGGTCAGTGATAGTATGTTTATGTATCGTCTTCTACCGCCCACACAAAATAACTTTGTTCATATTCAAACTGGTATGACCTGTGGGCTTTAAATGAAGGCGAGGTATTTCTATCGTAGATGTATGATAGCGTATATTAGGTACTTACGTATAATTTACCTATAAAATGTATAATTTTTATGTATCTCCCGAAGCACGGGAGCCCAGTAATGTTTTACGTTAATCGGGTTTACTGCTTTATTTGTTGGTGTTTTGTTATCTTTTACATTTTGCTTTTATTCTGTGAACTCATTTTTTTTTACAATTTAGCTGTTATGTTTCATACAAGTCCAATATGCTATTTTATTGCTTTTAATGTTATGGATCTTATAGGATAAGATATTTTCTTGTTTATTGCTATTTTATAATTATTCCTAGTTATAATTGTTTAATCCCAGATTATTGGCGTAAGTGCATTATTTAAAATGTGATAGAAGTGTAATAGGAGTAGACCCGAGCGAAGTGTTGACACGCACGCAGCGCGCGCCGCGCCGGCCGTTTGGCTCGATCACGTTAGGGAGGTTAGTATCTTATTGAAGACTGCAATTTTCACGTTGTCTTAGCTAATGTTGCCTGTGAGTGTATTAAAATTAGGTTCGGTAAGGATTTGGTGAGAAGGTACTGCTGTACGTCGAGATGGATACTTACTATAATTGATGGATGTTTCGTTTTTTTTTATATCAAACATTTTGAGAATTGGCGTATTATTTGAATCGTCAGGAATTTCATTGGTTTTTGTAATTTATTACTTACGGTGAAGGAGATCGTGAGGAAACCTGCGCACAGCTACCAAGAAATTCGACGGGCGTGCGTGAAGTCGGCCAATCGCACTGGGGCCGCGTGGATGACTAAGGCCTATACACCCTAAACGGGTAGGCTCGTGTCCCTCCGTGGAGACGATTAATGAGCTGATAATGATTTAATATATTTTAATTGTTAAAAGAGTTTGAAAAATCTCGATGTGCGGCTTTACGAAGGATATGATCAGAGGAAGCTTTGATCACATGTAATGTAACCGGAAGTATCCGTAAATAGAGTTAGTCTCCAAATTTTATGGATATGTAAGTTTTATACATCTTACCAAGATAATATAAGTTTTATGACTTCATTGAGTCTGTGTGAAGTCTAACATAACTAAACAATGCTACAATGCTTCGATGATGGTTTTCCTTGGATTGGTACTAACATGTCTACGGATACGGGTTCAAGTGTAGGTTATTCATATATAATTAATCAAAGTAAAACATGACTTGCTACTTCCAAAACATCACATATGTGACATAATGAACTATCTACATAAGTTTGTTAGTGCAATAAACAGGCAAAGCCTACTTTAAAATTAAAATTTTGTATCTTAGTACTATAATTCTAAATTATAAATATGAAATTAATATCATTGCGTCATTGGAGAGGCGTGCAAGGTTGTAATGTATATCTTTTAGTATTGTCGTGGTCTATGTTCACTAGTTGGGTGTTGTTTTTATCTTTCTTTTTTATTATAATATTATTTATAAAGGAATTTTGTGCAGCTTTCGTGCATTGTAAAGTACATACTTTTTAACGTGTAATTGATTGTTTGGATTGAATGTGATTAAGCAGTAAACTATGTTTTAAGTGTGCCTATTACCTGGTATCCAAATATGTAACGAGGCTATAACATGTTCAATTACAACTAACAAGCGTGCGGTATACGGTATGTTGATGTCACTGTCAACGATCTGAAAAAGTATTATGAAAATTCCAAAAGAATCTCTCTGTATTAGAATAAGCTTTCTAGTCAAAAATGGATTTCATATTTAAATTTTTTCGAAAAAATATAAAACACATTTCTTAATTCGTACGACAAACAATTTTGTCAACAATAACACCGCATTGCATCTCAAATGATCTCTCATTTAAAAACATTGTTTTGGGGCATTTTCAAGAATAACTTGACTTGTTTAAGAGTGTGACATTACATAATTGAACTGAAATAATTAGAAAACTGAATTTACACAACTTTTTTTATGTGACTATAATGTATCTTGTTTTATGAGATATTTACAATATTTTTAATCGCACAACTTTACTGAGGCATGTGTTTTTATATAAAATTATCATAATTTTTTCGTTGAATTTCCTATGTATTTATTTGGAGTCAATTTTAAAAGTTACATGTAATGTCTGTACCCTGTGATATTTTTGTTCCATATCTGTTCGGAAAGAAAGTGAAGTTAATATTTATTTAATTATCCATGTATTATTACGGAAAACGTTTTATATTGATTTAATCATAATTGATTTATGGAATTAATCAAAATTGGCCTTGCCATTTAATTTATTTGCCGTCTTTATTATTATTTTCTTTATACCTAGTGGATCGAAATGCTTAGAAATAAATGATATGACTATTTTATATTATTTTATTTTAAATTATTAACCCGCAAGATTTGTAGAATATTAAAGAGTTTGGGCACTTCTTATTGATTATATGGTAAAATTAAAGAATTCTGAATCTGAATTACAAAGGAACAGTATAAGTAGGTGTAATTTTTATCAGTATTGCTTGCTGGCAAATTACTTGAGGTGATAAACACACAAGTAAATTAGGAATATTTATTTATTTTTAAGATATAATGTGAAACATTTAATTACACAACGTTAAGGTATTTAAAATACAAAATGTATAAAGGAAAGCACCTTCACCAATATTAAAATATTAAATAAGGATCACATGTTATAATATTTACCACAAATTTAACTACTTCATATTTTACAATACAAAATGACCTTACATATGTCCTTTTATAGGAATAACAAAACAAAATTATAAATTATCAATAAATAACGTACCTAATAAATATATAAATGCAATGACACTACACATACAAATTGAAAAGTACCTATATTAAGGGTTTGTTTACAAGTAAAACAACACCAACATTAGCATAGGCCATACTACACGCAGTCATAACCGGCAAACGCTTGTACAGTTATATACAATTAATAAGACTCACTGAAGGACCTGCGCTGAAGACGAATTTGACGAATTTTAGAAGCGTGGGAAATTCTACTGACCAATTGGCATACTCTACGCTCAGTGCGTCTTCTCCCGGTGCTCGTATTGGTCTGCCGCGCAAGTGACACGGATAAAAGGTGGACTTCAATAGTGCTTTTGGCAATAATGGGGTTTAATGTATCCTTGCCGAGGATTTCCGATGCATCTTATTATGTATGTACTGAAAATTATTTCTATACTTAAATATTGGAAAATGCCATTTATACACATTAATCATATGAATGAATGATTGCGTAAAATTAAGTTCATAAAACGGATGTAAGTGACCCATCTTACAACTTTAGTAACCGAAGCCAACCTCACCGGTATATTTTGCCAGTCAGTGGATTAGCGTGGCGTGTATCTGTTAACAACAAACTCCAAAACAACGACAGTTGTTGGAGAAGCCCAGTCTAGCAGTGGACTATATGGCTTAATTAAAATAAATGGAAGAGGTTAATACATTAGTTAACCTTTTGGCTAAGCCAACCTCACTTGCACGTTATGCATTCTGCCAAGTACCGGCAGATTACGGTTCGGAACCCATAAATGATGAAGTCATCGATGGAGGCCTAAGTTCAGTAAAAGACGTCACAAGATTACATTGAAAGTACAAACAGTATTACGTATCTACCGACTTTTTTTAGATTATTGGAAAGATATTATATATGACGATAAAAAGAGAGTTTTATTATTAAACCGAGAGTTGCATTTCATTTAACATCTTATTTCAAAATGATTTTGTATTTTAAGCCTTAGAAATAACTTTTAACAATCATAATATATTATGTACTTATTAATATTAAAAGATAAATTATAATATCCAATTGAATACGGAGGATTTTTTAAATTATTATTTTGGTGATGGCTGAACTAATCAATCGATTCGGCTCCAAAAAATATTACGACTTTCCTATGCTGTGGAGTTTAATTGATGCTTTATTGCGCCGGAATATAATACAACGCAGCGACGATGACCGTTCAGATCCAAGACCAGCGGACAAGAAACTGGATGGGTCGTGGTGTGAGACAGGTGGATGTTATACCCCCGAAACTGTTCACAAACGCATTAGAGGATGTCTTCAAGACCCTGGATTTGGCGTCAACGTCAATGGAGGGCACATTTCTCATCATCGTTTTGCTGACGATATCGCAATCGTGGCGGAGTCATCGGAAGAGATAGCTGAGATGCTGAACAGCCTAAATGAATTTTCCCGACAAGTTGGGCTTTGCATGAACTTGGACAAGACGAAAGTCATGTTCAGTGATCATGTCATGCCACAACCATATCGGTGGCATCGATGGGGTCCTTCTCGAGGTTGTGCAGGAATATATCTACCTAGGCCAATCCATCCAACTTGGCCGGTATAAATTCGAGAGAAAGGCTACTAGGATTCAGTTAAGTTGGGCTGGGCGACATTATTATAGTTAACTGTAGTCATAATTATTATGGAATGGAGATAAGTCCCGCTGGAAACTAACGTACAATGCAGAATTCGGTAAGTTTCCTTGGGTAAGATAACCTGTGATTCGTTGTAAACATTACTAAGGACAAAACACAACATAGACAAATTGACAATGTTTTTTTTTTACCTATCTATAATATAATAGTTAAGTGTGCGTTTAAACATTATGCACTTATGTTTTTGGTGTGATTTTAAAATTCATCGGATAATTAAGATTGTTATTTATCACCCTGTATATGTCCTGTTACCACCCTCGAAGTACATCAATTTTATATTTGAGTATTTACAATTAGTTTTCTACCAGCATATAAAACAATTCACACAATTCAAGAAAACATCGAAATTATGTTTTGAATCCATTTTATATAAACCTAATTTTATATCTTCGACACTTTCAAAATATCTAAGTATTTAACATCAATTTGTCTTAAGAAGTTATTAATTAAATAAATACAATATATTATAGATTTCCGAACTTCTATAAGACCTAAGTACCTTTGTACTCATATTTCAATTACATTTGTTAATTTTCTTAGTTTATGTGTGCATAAATAATAAATAAATAAATAAGACTAACTGTTGTTGTTTTTTATTTGAAAAAATGTCCTTAAATTTGTACTAGCAAGTGAATATAATTAAAAATAAATCATTCGTAATTAATCATCTAACGTCGTCTTAATACCCATGCGACAGTTTTTTTATATGATAAAGGTATACCACATACTTTATACATATATATCAAAAAAATAAAATAATCCTCTGTAAGAAGGATAGATACAAAATGTATACCTACTGGCAGTACACAGTCTAGTAGTCTTCATTTTGCGATTTAGGAAAATCTATCGCTTTAGTATTATACAACTTAAGAAATCAGTATTGTAGGTACCGTGAGCATCGTCTAAGTTTTCCAACATCAGCCTTAAGGTTCCGAGGGAATAGGTATAGACTTAAACGCGTACACGGAGTCGTCGAGCCAGTAGTAGGCCTGCGCAAAGTCCCCTTCGCAGAGGTAGGGAGCTCTCGCCCAAGACACCAACTCGAATCCCACTTCCCGCATAAAGGTGACCAGAGACGAAACTTGATCTTCGAAAGTGATGCCCGTGATGGGCAAACGCTCTTCGGGTTTGTGGTCTGCCGTTACTGTAACAGAAGTTTGTGACCATTCTCATATTGGCTGATTTGGAATAACAAACTGCTTCTTAACATTGGCAATAACCGCCAGATAAACCTCTTTGTCTATCTATTCAACCTATCGCAGTACACTGCTGGACATAGGTCTTATGTCTATAGAACGATTCGTCTTACCTTCGACGTACGGCTTGTACGGCAATACAAGCGCGAGCAATAACAGTCCACCCGGTGTCAGAGCGGTCCTCGCCTGCTGCAGCATGGAGCGAGGTTTGCTGCAGCGGTCGAGGAGGTTGAGCATGCACACGCAGTCGAACTGCTGGCTCTTCCACCAGTCCTCAGTGTCCAGGAGCCTGGAACGTAGAAGATTTGCCTATCAATTTCACTAGGTGGTAGACTCGGTACTGAGGCGTCTAGGTACCACCGCAGTGCCAGATATCGTTTGTGAAACGGGAGTGTTATGCACTTTTATTTCGGGATGAGGGCACTGTAGCTAGTAAAAATACCGTATATAAGAGACCTAGCAACTGTTGTCTCTGGTGTTAGACGCAGTGCGCCATTGACAAAGAATAATATCTGTCTATCAGTTGTTGGTTTACTTCAATACCACTGTGTCATGGTCAGGCGTGTCATTTACCATCATGTGAGCGCCTTGACCGCCCTGAACATTTTAACATAAAAAAATAGGCTTCTATTATTTGTAATCACCAAAATCATTTCAGCCGTCCGAAAAGAGATATGATTTCTTTCACTTTAACCTGTTTATGTACTTAGATCTGGCATAAACATATTTTATTTGGTTTAAGTTGCCTAGATCGCAGTAGGTGAAAGTGTTATATAAATGTCAATCGTGCATACCTCTTGACAGATATACCAATGTGAGTGACAGACTTTCTCCAATCAGAAAGCATCATGGTGGCTTATCTCCTTTCCAAAATAACTGTTAATCTGGCTGAAACATTTCATCTACAATCGTGTATTATGGATTTTAGGGTGGATATTGTATCTAATTCTTATTAGGACAAAGATTTGGTAGGCATTTTTATCGTTTTGGTGGGTAAACGATTGCTCAGTTTTGGGCCGGTAACCTCAGGTATTCGGCAGAACACAATGCAAAGCGGAATTTCACGGCTGTTTCTGTTAGTTATCAGTACGGTTGAGCTGACCACTGCAGAAGCGCAAATCAAGCTATCAAATGGTTCCAGTTCTAAGCTAGTATGTGGTCGCGTTATGCAATAGAAGATCTACTGTTATTCTTTCGAGTTTCCTCCCGTTCGTCATACGAGCGTTGGCATACAAGGTCAGACCAGTGGTGAACTTTTGCAAACCGGTCTTCTCTCCCAAGGTTCAAGCTTTACGCTCGTATGCGGTCGTGCGCTAACAAATGAGAATCTACTGTTTGTTAAGCTTACTCTCGTTCGACTTACGAGCGCCATACATGTGGTGAACTTTAGAAGAATATCTTCTAGCTAGACCTTGCAAAAGTTCACGATAGGGTATCCTCCATACAACCTTCAAGTGTAAATCCAAACAGCTTACGTGTATCCCTTTGCGGCGAGCGTGTTCCTCATGCTTGCGGAGATCTCGGTGGCGTACTTGTGTCGGTAGAGGTGCGCGAAGCGGCGGCTCACCTCACCGTCGCCGGCGCCCACGTCCACGAGCGAGCCCGCGCCCGCGCCCACCAGCGCGCGGGCCTGCGCCTCCGATACCACGAACATCGACCCGCGGCCCAGCCAACTGAAATCACATCCATACTCATCTCATTAATGTGAAAGTGTTGCTATTTGTTATATTACACGGCGAAAGAGAGCGACGAATCTACGTGATTTTTCAAAGTGAAAATTGTTGAAGATATAGATATAGGCAACGTTTTGTCGCTTTCTAACCCTAGTTAAGATTCAAGTCCAGATTGAGTCATGGGAGGTGGCGGGGTGTATTCCTCATAAGACCTATCCAACTTTTTTAATATCAAAATCTCGCTCAGAGACTGTCATGCATGTTCTTTCTTTTGAATTACCAGAAATAAGATCTCTTATCTATTCGCATTAAACAATGAAACACACTATTCCGTTACAAACATATAGGTACTTAAGTAGCAAAATTACGTTATTATCGTAGAGGCGCACGTGCCCCGGGGAGAAGTGACTTCATAAATGCACCGTGTGGTAATAGCCCGGTGGTTCTGGCGCACTTTCGTGAAGTTATCGTTCCGTTGCAACTATTAATTTTGTTATCTAACTTAATTGTCGAAATAACAAAGTTGGCCGATGTTTGAACCTTCTAATTTGTGGCAGGCACTTCCTTGAAGGCGATTTGTAAGCTAGTAGCCAACAATAGCGCAATTATCTACTACCGCTGCTCGGTGCTGGGGTACCGTACGCGCGCTATTACCGGCACTCGATTGCCTACGCTCTTGTCTATTTGTCCAAAATATATAACACAATAATATTGTATATGTTGATGTTGGATCTCAGTTGACTATCGACCGATGACAATTTATTTTTACTAGGTGTTAACTCGATACTGAGTCGTTTATGTACCTAGGTACCACCGCATTGCCAGACATCATCCCGTGAAACAGGAGTGTTTGCATCTTTGCGTTTCGGGATGAGGGCACTTTAGCTAGTGAAAATACCGGGTATAAGACCTACCGACCTGTGAAGATGTCTCTGGTGTCGGGCGCAGTGCGGCATTGATAAAGGATAAAAACTGTCTATTAGTTGTTGGTCTCCTTCAATGCGCTCTGTCATGGTATGGCTTATCACTTGTCACGTGAGCGTCCACTTATAATATTAAAAAAATGTAATTGGGTGAACGGTACGATCAGTTCGCTGACCTGGTGGCAAGTGATACGCCTGATCACGCATGACGAATACAGACCAAATGTAATACCTACACCTAGTGTATTAGTTTTTAGGTAAGACCCGATGAAGTGGACGTCTATATCTCTTTTATAATGTTCAGGTATGTAATGAGTGGTAATATCCTCTTTGTAAATAAAATAGGTTTGATACAAAGTATAGATAGCAATAAATAAATACAAATTGTGCCCAGAATAGTATAGGCATTTACACAGCATAAAAGAGAGAGTTTATAGCTCTCTCTTTTACTTCCCTTTTTTCTATTATTTTATCACAACATTTTTGTAAGCTTCTATTATGTTATAACTTATAGGTCAATTAATAGGAAACAATGTTCTATATGGAACAGGTGTTTTAGGCTTTTTCAATTTAGGTAGATTCCACAATTGTCCACCTTGAGTCTCAAATTGAATACCAAACCAAAACACAAACATATTTTTCAATCTAAACCGGGTTTCATTTCCACCACCCTTTACCGTCAATTTTAAATATCGAATTTGAGGAATGCGTTCGTTTTGCACCGCAAGAGTACGCGTTAAAATGGCGGGCGCGACGTCTTCATCCCGCCGCGGGCTGCCGCGAAAGTGGATAATGAGTAGTAAATCCAGCTCTCATTAGCTACGAGCGAGCGTCGCAACGATCGATACGAATTCGTCTTCGGGTAAAGGGATAATCGCGAGCGCGGCTCTGTTATTAGCCGTAGTACCATATATCACGGCCCCCGGCGTCCGCGCCGCAATTACCGCGAACAGCGCACCTTCCTTCGGTCACAATACCCTATTAGGATAGCCTTATAGGAGGAACTACGTAAGTTGCGCCAAAAAATAAACGGTTTCAACTTTAAAAGACTGTGCTTGAAGCTATGTGGAGTTAGTTGAACTAATATAAATTTTCTTATATTTAGTTAGCTATAGGTGGATATTTTGAAACTCATTTTATTCTCAGCGGAAAAATTAGAAGATATAGAGGTGGGTAAAATGAATAACATGAGACAATTATTCGCATGTAAACGTAGATGGAGGATAGTACCTACACAGGTATCTGGCATAAACTGATACGAATGTCTAAAAGGCGACTGCACCTCGTTTACTATATAAGTAGTATATTAGCTAGTTATATGAGGTCACGAAAACTCTCAATTAAGAAAGCAATGAACACACCAACACACCGGCGATTCTACCGCGCTCCCAATCATTTAACTCACTAGCGCGAAATGATTGAACGGCGCAATGCTGCGCTTTGCAGTTCACTCAGTTTCATTTCCCTATACCGGGGTGCTATTTTAACGAGGCCCAGTGGGCCTTCACCAGTGAAATATGCCGGCATATTATTTATCATACTGATGTAAGGAATTTGACTGAGCTACCCATCTCTAATTGTCAATCGGCCTGACTCACCGCGCAAAAACCAAGCGCGTGTACGTAAGCCTTCGCCCGTTACACTGTTGCTCGGCGAGCATGTGTGTATGATTGATTTATTAGCACCATAAGAATGAGCATTGTTGTCGGGTTGCTTCTTTAAAAGACACTTAAAACGCTCAGACCGTATCAGTTAAGGAGGCTCTTGGCAGTTAAACGAAACGTGAACGCATTAGGCTGTTGAATATTCACTGAATGGAATATCGAGCCAGCGATTCGGAGGCGATAAAGGCATCATCCGCGAACGCTGACGCACTCGCAGTGCTCGCTCGACGTCAATGCAGGATAGGGTTGTAACCGAAGTCGCATATGTGCAAAACAAAGAGTTGCCTCATGGAGGGCCACAGTGTAGCGCTCCATTGAAAATTGCGGGGTGACGTGTAAATCGAGTAGAGCAGTAGGTGGATAGGCGGGCGGCGAGTATCTATTTCAATAGAATGCGGTGGCTTGCAACAAGGAATCCGATGCGGTTATCGACGGCGGAGGTGAGAGATGTGTCGCCGGGCAGGGCGGGGCGGGGGGCTCGTATCGCGATTGCATCGGAGAGCAAACAAGCGGGCGGGGTGTCGCGGCCGGGGGCTCAAATCATATTACCCCCGGCCTCACACCCGCGCCGCGCCACACACGTCATTTGAGTGTGCGTCGCTATGGCGACGGCCCGGGCCGTGCATGATATTAGTACGTGTGGCTCATCTCCGGCCGTTTAAACTTAACGCGCCGCCGCCGCCGCCTCGCGCGGGAAATTAAAACCGGCCCCGGACCGGAAGGCGCAATCGACCCTCGCGCTCCTCGCACGACGCTGCCTCCCAGCGCTCTACACACGATTATCGCGCACCCAATTTGTTTGGTCATTACAGCAATTTGACCACTTTGGTTTGTCTTTTATGATCGTGCTAAAACGAATACTTACAGCTTGCACATTCACAATTTCCACAGCAGTTCATTACAATCTGCGATAGATCAATAAGTCATAGATGTAAAAACTGGTATCTACCAAAAAGATGATTGATGAAACTATAACATAAACTGTTTTTATTGATAACTACATCGGATTGCCATGCAATAAACCTATTGCAGTACCTATACCAGCAATAGTGAAAAGTGCCATCTAAATTCTCCATACGCTTCCGTACTAGTGAATCCTAACCGAGTCTTTATAGGCTCTTAGTCATAAAATATGATAATAGCCAGAATCAAAACATTCTTAACGTTATTTGTCTACATAAATAAGGCGCGCGCGGAGGTAGAGCAGGAAGAGGTCGGACCCTCCCCGCGTATGTAGATAGCTACACATTTGCTTTGCCAGAGACATTGTCGCTTTCAGGCACCTCATTAGAGCGCGTCCCATGTGAGCCTACCGCCCCCCCTCCCCACCAACCCTCCTACACACACACACACGCTACCAATTCTTTCTCCGCTCGCAAACTCGCCTGGATAATTACACTTAGATAGTAACTGGCGAGGGCTTTGTCTTTAGATTGCTTTAGATAGGTATCTATATACGGGTGGCTGTGTGACTCGGATGAAACGTATTTAACTAAAGGTTTGTTAAGTATTGAGTTGAAACGAAAGCAGTCCATATCTCAATTTGGTTTTATTGTGCAAATATTATGTCTTCCTCAACTTTAAGGTTTCCTAACAGACATGGCTTGTTGCAATCTTTGTCAGGCCAAATAAGAAATATGGTGCCATTGGTAAGTAGGTGCTATAAAATGTTTTGCTTTTATACAATAATTGTTTTATGTTGTGAAATAAAGTTATGTAAAGGGTTGGTGTTGGCAACCTATGACTTCTCAAACAGTTGTCGATTTTCAATAACACTGTATGTATCAAATGTTTTAGATTCAACCAACTTCAAAGTGATCATAAAGTGCGTAATCAGGCTCACTATAGTATCAGGCATAAGGTGAACGCGACGGAAGCTCTCATAAAAGAGGATTCGCAAAACTTTCCCAGTATATTAGGGTGCAATAAAAATCAAGTTCGATAGCGCATAATCGAACGTCGCACAGTTAGCCCACTGTAACCCTGGCAGACGCGAGTGGCAATAAACCATAAAAAGAGTGGATAGTAAAATGTATAAACAATGAGAGCAGGGCTAAAACGTTTTAGTGTTAAGAGTGGGCCCATAAACCGTTGACACGCACCCGTAAAATATTAACGATACCTACAAGAAAAATGACGACTATCAATGTAGGTACCGATTTTCGGTCGCGCGAGGACGCGCTACAAATAATGGCGGGGCCGAATTTATACGCGGACCCGAATTGGCCCGATTGAATATTTTACCAGGCCACGAATGCGTCCGACGATATTTTTCTATTTCACCGCCCATTTTTACTATCAATTGCTTAGTTTCCCCTTTAATATTATTCGTGCGGCGAGTCGCTCGTTCCGTTTCCACGCTAAAGGAAAAGATTCGAATAAACAATAACAGGCTGGATCAATTATGCGACTAAAATGCGCTTCCTGTTTTAAACTGATTTGTTTCCATGGTTATGTTCGAATTGGCTATATTAAGACGTTAGCTATAGAACATGGATTACGGAATGGCAACATTTTGAAAGGCCTTCTATAAATTCGTGCAAATGTATGTATAAAAAAGGAGTATCTACACTATGGCATGGCGGGTTTATTTTTTGGCAGCAGGGTCGTCGTTAGAACTTTCAGTCAGTTCTTTATATCGGCCAATCTTTTTGGAATAAATTTGAATTGAATTTCGTGGCTTTCTGTCTTTTGCGATTTACGACGGCTATACTTTAAAAGTGGATTTAATGTGTTATCGTCTTTTCGATTCCATTTGTACAGTGAGGGTGTTTGAGGCGTTCGTTTATTCCGGCCTTACTTTGTATTAGTAAGTAATAATATTTGTGAAGTCGTTGACGGTTATATGTTTTGCGTTTCGTGAACACAATAACCTTTAAAAGGTGTAAAGGCGTGGGCTCAATTCGAGTCCCAGTCAGAGTTTAAAATAACTTCTCCGAGACGAATGGTTTATTGCTTATTGAGTAGCTCTGACGAAACTCGCCTCCGACGATAAAACTCGCCCCGAGTGGAATCTCAGTCAATATCACAATATACGCTGCGACATTGAAATTATCGCTCGGTGGGAGGCGCGCGTCGACACAGGCCGATGAGGTGGACGTAACTAAAAGAAAATAAGAATGGCTTGAAACAATGAGCATTGTCGCGCGGGATGCGTGCGCGGGCGCCGGCGCGCCATTGGCCGGAGCGCGGTGGGCGGGGCCCGCGACAAACTGCGCGCACGCAAATAGCGCACCCGTACACAAATTAAAACAATAAAATGCAGCTAATAAAACAAACTGAGCACTGAAGAGTATCCACTATCGAGAGGCTTAATGGCCGAGCGGAGGCGGCGGCGTCTCGATTTATTGTGCTAAACTCCTCGCCCCAGCGCAGAGTGATCGCCCAGCTAAATTTGGCACAGTACACATTGCTGGCCATAATTCACTTTTGTTCGAAATAACTCATATTTTGACAATTCATGTTATATCTGTTTCGCCAAGGTGCATAATATTCGATTCTTGTTTAGGTTAATTCTTATAGACAGAGCAATTTTCACTGCTGGAGGTACATCTAACTTTTAATTGGCTTTGCACTCATTTATGTAGTACCTCAGTTTCACGTTCGTCCTACAAACTATGAGTGCCAGTAGTTTTATGTTCAGGTTTGATAAGTATTGTTGATGGTTATTCGAGTAAGATGTTTGAAGTTGTGTACTACTCTACTTAACTTGATTCAAATTGAGTCTTATGAATCAGGTACGAAAATGAGTCAAATAGGTATGCTGGAAATATGCATTAGTGTCCACAAATAAACAGAAACAATATTTTGCATTCAATAGGAAAGGTTTTACAGGAAATTGTTCATTGTTTACTAGTACTTAGATATGGTATTTCAATGAAAAGGAAGTACCTTATATTCAATATCAAAATGATTAGGTACCAACAACGATTCTAGATCATAGTGTTCCCTAAGGTACCTACAACATATTGTTGGTAAGTGTCCACTTCTGTCTGCAGATTTTTGATACCACATTTGGATGGTTGAAAAGGAGAGACGTTAAAGACATCTCTAAATCACGAGCGTTAGCTCTTTAGCATTACTTATACTGTTCAGTTTATAGTTACTTCTTACCCAAACTGAAATCATAAAAAGATTAAGACTTTTTACTTACTAGTTAATAAGAAACGACATCCATAAGAAGACATTTAAAAGCTCTTCATTCCTAACTCGTTCAGCACCCAACGAGGAAATTCCGTTGCTCGCTCGTAACGAATGTCGTCTCATTTACTAATGTGTCACATGCACGCGTTGTTTCACGGGGCCGGGGTGCAGCCCCCCTTGCGCCACTGGGACCGGGGGGGGGGGGGGGGTGACGGCAGATGACCAATAGCGTGCACCGCCCGGACGATGCAACGTTAATTACGTTCCCGCTCTGAAACCCGGCTCCAACTACGGGTTTACACGGGCACACTGCGTCTAGATTTACACATCTTGCACTTGTGGCTGTGTGTGGCTACTATGGTCTTATTGGTTGTATGACGGGTATTACCGTAGCAAGTTGTAAGAATAATATGATATTCTTCTCCCTTAACACGTTTTGGTGATACAAACTCAGACATGATAGAGGTTTTAATGTTGTTACATTTACAGGTATGCGGTGTCCAAAAAAGTTTTAATTACATAAATATTTCCTTGACTCCCGGACAGTGGGATGAGAAGATGTTTAATAACTCACAGTAGGAATACCTATAAAAATCATATCATAGTCTAGGGAATGACTCAATAACAACTTGTCGCCACGTGTTGACAAAGGTTATAGGAATATTTATCAGGCCAAAAATTATATTGCTGGAATACGTTAGTAAGTACTTTTGACTTGTTTCTATTGTTCCGGGAAACATCGAATATTTTTTTACAACCGAACCGATTAATTATTTGTAGTAATTACCTAATGATATTATAAACCAAAAACAACAAAAACACAACATAAAATGTTGATGTTAGAGTATCTTGTTTAAATTTTTCTTTGAGCATCACCGTTCAAAGCGATAACTACCTACCGAGGAGGCGACGAGCAAGAATAAATATTTGACGTCAGAGCATGATTGTGAAAAGGATCCTGATTACACTAGCGCGTAGTTAGCGGAGGCTTCATTAGGAGGGGGATGGGGGCAGCTCATCTCCGCGGTGCATCGCGGCTGCGCGCGCAAACAAATTAAAACGTAAGACGCGCCCTAATCAATAGCCGACTCCGCCGCGAAGCCGAATTAACTCGCCCGAATGAAAAAATGAACAAAATTATATTCGCGCGAGACCTCAACCCCCCGCCCGCCGCCCGCCGCGCTCCGAGGAAATTGCTTTTCTTTCAGTGGGCGCGCACACACGGGCGCGCGTCTCGAGCGCGAGAGGGTTAGCGCCGACACACACAATATTATAATTTACGTTTCCTCGTATATCGAGGTGTAAGTAGGTACTTTACCTGGGCGTTTCGCGCCTGCTCAGCCCTCGGCTCACGCTAAATCTGAGCTTTATACGTTCACTTGACGCGACGAGAGCAATATTAGTTTCGAGCCAACTCCTTCCCTACTACAATATTTATTAACGCTCCATACGGGGTTCATATTTTTTTATTTCCCCCTCTTTAAAAGCAAACTGTGATACTGTAATTTCCTTTGATTGAAAGGCAAAGCCTCAGGCTACTTATCATGTGAATCCTTTGGTAATTTACGGATCGTATGATTAAATAATGTGATACAAAATAACAGAAACGTTTCTACCAACACACTCCTATCCTTATATTTTGGATTACCTGTATGGTTCACACTAAGTCGTATACGTACGATATTTAGATGTCAAGTTTATTCAATCATATCATAATGCCTATATTGTATAAATACTTACGCTATAATATTCAATAAAATTTTAATTTAGCATTAACAAAAAATATAGGTACAGTAAAAATAGCAAGGGTTTCAATAAATAATAGCACAAAAATGATTCGCAAGTTTTTGCAATTCCACAGCATTTTCCCAGATAATAACGTAAAGCTGAATTACCCAGGAAGAACATACCGATTACGCAAATTCAGCCTTTCATTTCATTCAAATAATCCAGCTAAAGCCTTATGAAATGTACATCAAAAAACCCTTCCTTTTCCTTTATTCTATGAAATTAGACTAAAGTAAGGTTATAAATCCATGTCCAAAACATTTGTGCTGAGTCTATTAGATGAATCGATATGGCCGACTGTTTTCAGCTGTCGTCTTTAGTTTCAGGAAGTCTGGTTCACCGTCGCGGTATAAATGTCTTGTTATTGTTACGTCACAACTCGGACTGAGTAGCTATAAAATAGAAATTCGGTAGAAGGGTTTAGTTAATAGTTAGACAACTATTTTAGAGCATGGATTTCTAATTATCAAATGCATTATAATGATTTTTCAAACAAAAAGTATAAGTTTGGGTTATTACACAAACTACCTAGTTAAAAGGTCGGTGGCTCCATGGTGTGGACTGTTGCCATCCGATCTGGAGGGCGCAGGGTCAAATCCCGCCACGTACCAATGTGTTTTCGAATTTTCGGAAATATATGTACGTTATCCGACGCTCTTACGGTGAAGGAAAACATCGTGAGGAAACCTTCATGTACGCCTACGAAGAGATTCGAAGGTTGTGTGTGAAGTCGTCCAATCCGCACTGGGCCCGCGTGGACGACTAAGGCCTAATCACACTATACGGGTAGGCTCGTGCCCCTCGGTGGGGACGTTTAATGAGCTGATGATGATGATGATGTTGGGAATTAAACCACATTTGTTAGAAAAACTTTGACGAAAATGTTCTCTTTGACTTTGCACACAGCTCGTACCTGAATCAAATAAATAACGGGATGCAATGCGTCAACCTTTGCTTCTTGCTTCTGCTTTTAGGTATCATATTTATAGGGTTAGGATCAGTTGGCTCAAAAGGTATTGAGTAAATACCATTATAATAAGAACTGCAACAGGGTCAGAAATTGAACCAGAAGAAGTATTGTGCTGGTAAGGCAAAAGATCTTTTCAACATAAGTGTGGTAGGAACTACATTTTAATTGGATAGTTTTAAACCTGACATGCTCTTATAGCTCTTATTCATATGAAGTTAAGAACTCGATTCTATCACCTAATCAATGTAAGTGGTCACCTTCGTCTTGACTAGAGTGTGTGTTATAAAAATATATGAGGGTAAAAAAATATATTTAAATAAAGAAATACACTGATGTTTCAAATCAATATAACGACAAAAAATCTACACTTACACACACTACACACCTATAATACGCGTACCTAGACATCTAGCTAACCATATGCATTATATTCTAGTCTGACACAGCTTTGCCCAATAAATGCTCAGGCAAATTCCTTTAAATCGTCTTAAAAATATGGCTGGCTCATACAAAAAAGTACCCATTCCAGCTTATCACTATTTAAGATTTCGCCTATGCTTGGAATTATGAACTTCATTGTTCCACCAATTAATATCATACTGTGTTTATTTTATGTTACGAAGTGTACAGAACGTGCACCTGGTGGTAAGTGATACGCCTGACCATGACAGAGCGCCATTGATTGAGACCAACAACTGATTCACAGTTATTATTCTCCACCAATGCCACACTGCGCCCGATACCCGAGACAAATATGTTAGTAATATTACTATCTACAGTGCCCTCATCCCGAAACACAGAAAAACTTACATTTCAAGGGACGAAGTCTGTAACGTCAGTAGTGTGGTACCTACCTAGATGACCCAGTACCGAGCTTTCCACCTAGTTGCTAATTTATCACCGTAGCTCCATCAAAATGTAGGCGCAATTAATGTTGAACAGACAATAAATCTCGGTCATCGTTATATACTACCGGTGACCCCCCACCCATCCCCACCGCTGCCATTTACTCCCGGCTAAGAGAATCCCGTTTCATTAACACAGAGCCTGTGTAATCTGCGCGCCGCCCGCCCAATTAACGCGTGGGCGATGAGATGGCCGCCCGCCCGCGGCCGCTTGGCCAATGGCGGCCGCTTTGGGATTAATTAAGTAAGTTCCCGTCTGCCACCCGCGCCCCTTGCACCTCACCCCCCCTCAGCTCCGGAGCCTGCGGACACGCCCGGAAAACTAACCACCTAATGAGGGGAGATGACCTCGCGAGACTGTGTGCTTTGTCTATGTGCGGGTATCGCTGGACGGTGTAGGGTTGCTAACTTATGATAATGGTAATCGACCAATTGAGCATGGTGACGACTGGAAGATTAGTTGCCATGTGCAAAAGTCGACTTGAGCGGATGACGATGAAGAAAAAAATCGATTGTAGCCACTACAAAACACTTTTTAATGAAATTACAAAATCCGTTTATTTATTGGACTGATAAAAATTCATGAATATAGTGTGAAATGTATCTATTTCCTCTGTTTTTATCGAATATCTACCATTTCTGCAAAATTGTATGTTACACTAATAAAACATACGAAGCAATGTAGACACATTGATAAAACTATTGACAAAAAAATCGAAATATAAAAAGCTAAGCAATTTTGACGTTTCTATACTGACGCCAGATTAATGAATCAAAGGTCAACCCTAGCGCAAACAATGTTTGTTCATTTGTGTGTAAGTGTCAGCCTTTGTGTCGGCTATGTAAGTAGTGCGGCGTCCTCACATTACGTACAGGCGGGTTTACCTAACGCGGGAACAAGCTACACACCGGCACATCCCTACTTCCCACCACCTGAAACCAACACTAACGAGACCAAACCCTATTTATTCACAAAGTAACCAATTTGCAGAAAGCCATTAAAATTCAAATTAATTTAATCACAATTTGCGTGTACTGTATAATAAATTTGCTTACAGCGTCGCTCCACAAATTCTGATTAACATTATAAGGCTTTATCTTCAAAGGGATATGTTTTTTATTTGAGTTTGTTATGAACGATGGGAGCGAAGTACATGCCTAATAAGATTTTCAAATTAGGATCCTAAATGTATCTTAACAAGATCTCATTTTTATGTGAATCACATAAAGTGTTCCATTATAAGTTTCATTTGTTAGCTCGCCGTTTAAGTTAGGTCTTTGTGTGACGTAACCCCAACCGGCGCGCTTGCTTTCAGACGTAATCAATCTCGTACATATAAGTTTGTGTGTATGTAGGTAGATGTACGGGAGAGGAGTCGGAGGTCAATTAAACAAGGAGGTCGTGCGGCGGAAGCGCGTATGACAGATGAGAGGGGGCGGGCCGGCATTGTTTGAGCCCTGGTCGACGGTTGCTTGTGTGGGTGATGTATTAGCCCTTCGTGGACACACACTGACCACTCACTAATGTGTCAATCACTTACACTGTGCTAATCAAATCATATAATTATGTACCTCTCATATTATACATATTTGGACAGTTTTAATTAACCGAAATCGGCTGAAAAAAATTGGTAATACTATTTTAATATAAATAACCTTAGAAAAGGAAGCCTAATAATAGTAGACAGAATTAAATACAAAAAATACAAAAGATAAGATTTAAAAAATGCATTCAGGCAAACATATATTGTGACAAAAGCTTAAAATTAACATATGTACATACTAATATTCTTTTGCAGTCAGTCAAGTCAAGGATTTGTGTTTATTATTACCACTTCAATGTTACCAAACTACATGAAAAAATCGATGGATAGCAGATTAATTAGGACAAGAACTAATTAAAGTTTAACCAAAAACACCATGGTATGAGATTGATTTTCAATAATAAATGTTTTATTTAAACAACGTTCCAAATGTCATGTAATTAATTAAACTGGAATTTTGTATTTGTAAGATGAACTGATGAATAACATATCTGCATGATTATATACATTTACATTCAAGTGATATTGATACATATCTGAAATGAGATTACAGTCATTTGGCCTCGTTGGAAACATACATGGAATGGCACATTCAAACAATTTGACGTTAGCAAACCCGACAGAAACCCGTCCCACTCGCACATGCAGAGCGTATCTTAACAGTTTTATATGAAATCATGGTTATCTCAACTTGAGTTGAAGTGTACGAGGAAAGCCAAATAGCAAGATTTGTGGTGATATTTATTGGGGCGTTCCTACCTCGCGGCGGCGATAAAATTATAGACGATCTCGGGCTTGTTTTATTAAATTTCAGCATATCTTAAATCTTCCATAAAATATCTGCGGGTTGATGCTTCACGGATGTCACGATAACTATCACAAATTACATTGAATATTTGATCATGGATATATTCCTATTGGTGAATTATCGTTGTCCTAGGTGTTACTTACATTACCTATAGGTATTACATACATTTAAAAAAACATTTTAAATTTGTTTTCAAACGCACTTAGATAAGTAGGTGTTTTGATTGCAGAGTTGGGTGACTTAATGGAAGCTAATAAAAACCGGTAGCAGTCATTTTATTTCGATTTATTAAATTATATTTAGAATTTCATAAATCAGGTGCACTGAGAAAAGTAGGAACGACTCAAAAACTAATTCGCCCTACTGGGCCACGATAAAGGAAAGTATCATTTTTTAAAGATTCACTATTTATTACCCCCATTAAACCTCTGGCTACTCGTATCTGACAATGGCATAAGTGAAATATTCAAGCAAATAACTAGAAAGAGCAATCGTGTAAGAATCGCACGATTTAAATATGTAGCCAAGTTCATAAATAAGTTAACAGCAATGAAACTTTTATGGGCCATATTCTTTATCTTGTTTTGAATTTCATCAGTGCGTCTGCAGTGTGTTGTGTAGCTGGATTGTGTTGTTAAATTTTTTTCTCCCTTCGGGGATCTCCAGAGTGCCGGGTAATTTTGTTAATACATAACTGAGTAACTTAAGCACTTAAGCATTCGTTAGGTACATGTAATTTTATGATATGACATAATACAATTAATAAATTTCTGTTTGTATTTTGAAAATGGTTATTTTATTATGTATAGTTTGAAAATTACCTATATCATTCAATTATTAATTATAATTATCTTTCTTCCTTTATATTTTCTTAAAATCGTCGAGTATTTACCAAGGATATGAAAAATTATAATAATTTATAATGGGCATGGAATTAATAAAGTAGTAGGTGATCTAAATATGATTGTTCAAATGTAGCTATATGCATCACAATCTTAGAAAGACCAAGTCTAGTGCTGCTCCGCCTCGTAATACGAGAAATATCATTCGTCTTCCACACATGCTGTCCATTCATGAATATAAAAGTCCGCAGTCTATGTACATTAGTCTATTCGGCTTATCCGGCTAAGGTCGAAGGACGCTTCAAAAGCGTGCCCAACGCTGCCACTTGGCAGGGAAACAAAGAAACAAATTGGAATACGCGTTAATGTTCGGATATAACGGAGATTAGTGGCCCTCGAGCCTTTGGAGAATCAGCGGCGGGCCATAATCGAAGGCGGCGGGCGCGTGGGGGGGTGCCAAAATAACTAATAGTTTTCGCGGGGGCGTGTTAGCATTTTTCTTCTGGCGGTGACGGGCGGGCGGCCGCGGGAGGCCAGAATAACTCTCTTACAGGAATACCAACGCGGATCATTTATACTTCATCGAGTTTGTTAATAACGCCCGCCGAAGCCCCCGCCACGACTTTTTTCACAATTTTCCTGTAACAACTGTGCTTTTTTTGCGTTTTATATAAAATTAACGATCGTGTTGGTGAGATTGAACGTTAAAAGCTTCATTTGAAATAACATTTTATTTGACTTGAAATGATTTAAGTAATCAATCGATAAGTACGTTTTAAATAGCAGAATGGCCATGCAATCAAACCCTTTTTACCTTAAAATCGTGTTTAAGCATACTTAGCTTATTGTAAAAAGGTTTTGGAGTTACCTATACATAAACTAATATAAAGTTGTCTATTAACGAATTGGCTTGAGCCGTACGAGTATACCGATGCCAGTACTGTGCCAGTACCTACTCAAGGCAAGAGTCAAATTACGTGTAGGTACTAACGCAATATAGTGTTGTAACGCACGGCACGTGGAATAAAACATCACGTTAGGCAAATTGTTGCGCGCTTTCTTTACTAGTGATGTGCGTATATTAAAATAAATAAATTTCAAAATATTCAAGGAACGAAATCTCTACAGAGGAGATATTTCTTTCTTAGGGCTAGGTACTTTATTTTACCACATGTTACAATTAAAATGTTTTCTTTAATAGTTCTTGCTTTTATATTTTTTGGATTTGTTTTAATACACATTTCACAATAAGAAGATTCAATAAATATGTTAGCGCGTTTCATTATTCTTATAACTCCATCTAACATACCTTGTCGTTGCCAAACACCAACATCAAAGATCATTTACTGAAATTGATAATATGTTTTTTTAACTTAGAAATTTTGGATTTCAGAAACCGACCTTATTGCCGTAATTCACGCCTTTATGGATGTTTAGTCTGACACATCTTGTAGTATATATTTACTCTAAGAATTATAATTGCGAGTAACAGTAAGAGGAGCTTGACCAAAAAGGGTTAAAGTCAACTTATAAGTTCTCAAGTTAACATTTGACCATTTAATAGTGATATGCGTAGGCAAATAAAAAAAAGCCTCCTTAATAACTTCAATTCGTGTCAATGTGGTCATTTGCATCATCAGCTCATTAAACGTCCCCACCGAGGGGCACGAGCCTACCCGTATAGGGTGATTAGGCCTTAGTCGTCCACGGGCCCAGTGCGGATTGGACGACTTCACACACGACCTTCGAATCATGGTTGATTCATGGTTTTGAATCATGTTTGATGTGGTTCATTTATTGACAATATTTTTGAACAGGCAGATTTTAAAAATATTATTACATTATAATTTTCAAAAAATCGTGCTCGATATCGACAAAGCCAACCCGCGTAACAACACTAACGCAGCATCAATTCCTCCACCTACATCTGTTTTACGTTTCAATGAATAGCTGCATGCATATAAAACGCGTTATTGTTTCAACGGGGTGCTCCCGGGTTGAGGTCTTCATTCGCTAGTGTTGGGCTGACCCGCCATTATAGCACCCTACCTGCCAATTACACTACCTACATTTTATTACACCCTTGCTAGACAATTTGAATACAAATCTATGAAGACATCGAATCGCTATTCCAGCTCACATTCAAACCACATAGCTGTATAGTATAGCTCGGTTAAAAAATACCATGAACACTCGAGCCAGTGCGTATTGGTTGATGTGAACCAGTGGCGTGTACTCCATATATGCAATACCCTGTACGTCCTGACAATCTGGATTATCGCCTACATATTAAATTATTTCCACTTATTCGCCCATTGTCCTCTGCATATTTGAAACCATAGGCGTAACTATATCTGCTGTCATCAACAGCATTCAATTTGACAAAAAATATAAATTCTATATTGTTCTTGCGATAAGTGTCACTCATTTTGCATACCCTACTCAAAATCTTTGTGCACGCCATCTAAGTTAATGACTACCATCCTAAACAGTAGCCGGGATCGACGACTAACGTGCCCTCCGAAGCACCGAAACATCTTTCTTTTTAAACAATCAGCCCTCAATATCCTTACCAAACTGGAAAAAATCGCACAAAGTGACTTACACTATGTGCTGCTCCGCGGGATCCGAATCTTCGATTCCTGGATCACACAAAGATCTGGACCACAGAGGCAGTTTTTATATTAATACATAAGTAACATGCGGGATGGCGGAGCATTGTGAAAGCCCTCTGCACCATCCAGGGATCACAGGAATATAAGTAAAGTAAGTCAATTGGCACTGGGAATAACGTAAGATGATTCTTACGCAATTTCCAGACAAAAAAACATAGATCGGATTTCGTTTGAATCTAACTTCTCTAATACAAATGACACCCACAATCCAAAGAAATGCTTAGAACTCAAACTTTCCGAAAACAATACCAATAATAATCAGTCCTACCAACAATAAAACCTGTCAGCGAACATTAATTAAAAGCCTGTAAAGCTCCAGGATTGGCTGAGGATCAACAGTTGTTAGCCCCTTGATTTAGGTATCGTCACTCCCCACAAAGCTTTCCCGGCGTCGATTACAGGACGCCCCCGACGGCACGACGCCGCCGTCACCCGGAAAATCACAACCCTTTCGCTTTAATTACCACGCCCTTCAGTGGCGGCTTCCCATTGGTCGGCGCTTTGTCGCCCGGCGTTTTAATTGGTCGCGCGTAATTAGCGCGCCGTAATCACCAACCGAGTCGCGCGAGGGGACCGCGTTCCTAATTTGAATTTTTAATTACCGTCGGCGACGCTGATTGGTCGGCGCCACTCCTTCATAAAGACAATGCCTATTGTCTTTGCGTTCGATAGGACCATCATTTTCCCGCGCTCTTCTCGTAGCTTTTGATATCGTTTGCTTATTAATTAAAGGTAAATTGTTGACTCAACCAGATGTGAGAAAAACAGGAATTAGTGCATACAAATATTATATCTAAACATAAATGCATTTTAATACATATTTCATAAACTGATAATAGTGAAAGCCAAGGCAAGGTAAAAGCAAACCCTTTTTACCTTATATCAAGCTTCAGTGTACGTCCTTCGCATTAGCCTGAAATGTCATTTTCAAACTTGGAAAAATTATTCTTTGAGTGATTTTCACTTCAGGGTGCTCGTGCATAAGTCAGTTTTTTTGGACTGCCTCTGTCGTCAGCTGGGAATTTCACGGGAGCAAAATATAGTTAAACTACTTTATTTAATTTTTAAAATTTTGGAAATGACACTACAGGTATTTTATTGTTACGAAGTACTGTTGTTAAACGATCTCATACAAGGGGGATTTGGTTTAAAACGATACAGCCCGTCTTGTGTAATTATCCTTGGTTTAACGACGCCGATATGAGCAGAAATACCATCATAACTGCTCTCAGACTTCGTTCCGGACACATTCCGCTAAATAACTTCGGATTTCTAATGAAAAAAATAAATTCTCCACAATGTAGCGAGTGTAGTGTTATAGAAGACGTTTATCATATTATTATGGAATGTGTTCGGAACGAGGCCGAAAGGGTTCTTTTCTTGCAGGAAAATAATTTAACAAATGAAATTGGATGGTGTAATAGTATCCTAGCCGATCCAACCTCAAATAATGATTTGAAATTATATAAATTAGTGCAAAGTGCTCTTAAACGTCGATAAGTGTATTATAGCGTAGCAATGTAATCTAATTGTAAATTACTGTAGCTCATGTTTTAACGTTGAGGGTGACATTTTCTAATAGAAAAAACCCTTCTTTCAATAATAAAGAGAGAAAAAAAAAGTACTGTTGTTTGTTACTGACTAAGGAACAAACACAGCCGTTCTACGTTATGATGTGACCTGAAAATAAGACATTTGGCCTATTCTAGGTTAAATAAAATTAATGATAGGAACACAACCCCGACATTGGAGAGACGTCGCTTGTACGCAGCGTCATTGAACGTGAACCGTGTGCCGTTACATAGCTAATTAAACGATACATTTTCACATCTCGACATGTCACCAACTCCAATTCAATTCACACGGGATGGCAATTACCGCTTGCGACATGCTCGTACAGCCACCAACAAAAGTACATTGATATTTCAACAATTTCAGATCTCCAAATATTGGATCAAGTTATAGAAACTCAGAAACAATAGCAAATGTATTATGTTAATATTTGCTAATGCAGATATTGTCCCTCCTGAGAGGTAAAAATATTGGCAAAACATTTATCATTTGGCAACCCGTAGTCATCTGTAGCCATTCATCCAACAGATAGATAAAGCGCCACCACAGACATCCGAATATACAATTAGACTGGACAAGCCGCCAAGTTTATAGGCAGTCCCAGTGTCGCAATTTCTTTTTGGTTCTTACCTGTGAAAAGTTATTATATTTCTCGGTAAATTAACTGATTCATTGCGATGATGGCATGTTACAATTGCACAGGATGGCATTTTGGAAAAAAAACGGTATTTCTTCTAATATTCGTGCGTCTTGACTCGTCTCACAGAGCGTACACTGGCAGCCAGTGTATGCTCGTTGAGCTTACATTGGTCGCACTTAAAAACGCGGCTTGCCCCATCTCCTGTATTGGGAAATCTGTGAGCGCCACCAATTCATAAGTTTCCGTTTAAATCCAGCATAATCGAAGTGGCAAGTCACTACAGCCTCATTTGCTTTTTCACAAGATACAATGTGAGGTTTTTATTGTCAAAAGGTATACAAGTAGGTACTATGATTTTTAGGTACATCTATTTGCTATTTGATGGCGCATTTTGCTGAGTAATCACGACATACCAGCAATCTGCCAGCTCACTTTAAAATAGCATAGTGTTACTGTCCGATAGCACTTCAATTGCCCTTTTGCTATACCTGATTGCTTCTCTCCTGAAAATATGGTGGCTATGGTATCTTGCTCTCCCTCTAATTCCCTAAGCCGAGGTTCAAGTCCTACTCTTATACGCACAATCTTGATAGACACTATTTTTAAGAGTTAGAAGTATCTGCGCTCGTCACTTTTTCCAGTAAAGCTGTGAATTTCATTATCGGCCAATAGCGAAAAAAATAACCAATATGAAAAACAGAAGAAGCCTTCCATGACGAATGACCATACACATACTTCACATATACACATATTTCACATACACAAATAAAATTTACATCTAGTATATTTTATTCGGTTCCTAAAAGGTATAGTAAATATTTTTGTGTGATAAAAGTCGCCAGTGTGGAAATTGTAACCACTTTTAACGTTTACAGTACCGTCGTTCCTAATCAGCAACTTGTGATTGAAGAATTACGAGCCCATTCATTAGTCAGTAGGAGCTGTCGTGTTTGCAATACTACCGAGACCATCGGACAACTTACGCTTGACTTCCTGGACTTCGGAACTGTGATTAACATTGAAAAACACGAATCAATATCATCGACGTAATCCTTTACTATCATCCAACCTGGTGATAATCTCCCACGATTCTGATTTGGTAAGCAAAATTTTGTCAATCACTTATATGACCAGTGTAATGTTCAAAAGGTCATCTCAAAGAAAAAATGGAGGGTCTATGAACTGGACCTATATCGATATTTCATCATCATCAGCTCATTGAACATCCCTTATAGAAATAAGATTTGAATGAGAGAGCGCTGTTTTCCGTTCTCAGGAGAATGTTATTTCAAGACCAAGAGTATAGAAGATCGCATCTGCGAGAAAAGTATGCGACCAATACAGCAGGTTCAATTGGTTCTAATCTGCCGTAACCACACTGCATAGCCCTCAAGTTTTTAAGGGAACCAACCACCAAAACAACACACCAACTAAAAACGATCTCAGGTATCTCACCGATTAGAGTTGCGATAGTCGGTGGGCGAGGTGTCGGAGCGCACACCGACGTTGAGTGACGCGCCTCCACCTCGATAAGGTAAATGAGATGCGGTGCTGCGCGCGCGCACACCGCCCGCTTAAATTAGCCGGGCCGCAGCGCGCTAACAAACGCCTTGTTACCCAAAGATTTATCCTAAACGAGCGCATTTTCCACAGTGAACTCGGAGGTGTTAAAATTTCGAATTCATACGATCCGCTCTGTGGGAACACGACGGTGATCATCTAAACGGGAGATGCATTGGAATGGCGCGATTGCCGCGTTGTTATACCGGGATTACATTTAAATGTAACCCCGGCTAACAATTATTTATGTTTTATTTTTATTTCGTGAATAGGCAAAGGAGCAGACTTATTTCTCTCTCCTTTTTTAACGGTTGCGTTAAAAAAGGAGAGGGAAATAAGTCAGGTACCTACCTAACCTACTTATAAGCTATCTATCAGTTAAAGTCCCGTCAAAATCGGTTCAGCTATTTAAGAGATAAGTCTGACTGACACTTTTATTGAAAATGATTGTAATATTCATATGTATTTAGGTACAAAAAGGTTATTTTAAATATCATAAACAGACACTTCAATCTTATTAACATGATTAAATTGGAAAGCTTGAGCTATTTTAACAACTCCATCTGCATTAGAACTGTTAATAAAGAGCGCACCCGCGCCGCCATCGAACGTCTTTTGCGTTCAACAAAAACCACCATTTTTTCCCCGTCCGCGAACGCTCCGTTGGTCTTTCAGTTGGTTTTTGTACAGCATCTGTGGGTGTTTTTGCCCGGGGCACGGGTCAAGCGCGCTGAGACAATGCGCGGACGGTCGTGTAGCCCGTTTGGTTCCGCGTGCCGGCCCACCATTCAGCGCTAATCGCTTCATTCACCGGACGGAGAGCGCTTTTTTCCATGCGCCGGCGATCGGTCATGCATTCCGACGGGACGCTGCAAACTGTCATTGGACTGTATCCGTTGAGGTCGATTGACACGTGTGCATTCTTCGAGATTAACGCTCATTTGGTGTGGAGTAATTGTTGTGGTGTCAGATGTTTGATCAATATTTCCTGGTTCTATTAATCGACGTGTAAAACAAACATTTGTGTGCAATAAAAGGTAGATGCTTAGTCATCATTATAGTAAGAGCGCTACTGTTTCCGCTGATAGGTACTGTAAGGGGCAGTTTCGGGACAAAATATTCAATGGAAAGCATGTAGCAGCAATCAAACTAAGCTTTAACAAGCACTATCTTCAATCTACCTGCTAGTGGAAATTATGGCTTAACGTTTCTCTAACGTGGAGAAGGACCTTAGTCTAGTAATTATAAAAGGCAGTTAAAGAAATTAAGGAAAGTATACCAAAAATTGGGTACTTCCACATATAACCACCAATTTTTCTACCGGTATTTTTTCCACATTCTGCCGATTTCTATTCCATATTCGACCGGTGAGTTTTTAATTCCATATTCTACCGGTAGTTTATTCCACTTTCAACCAGAAAAAAAATAAGTACACAAGTTCATAATTTAAGAAAAATATATTGAGTTAGATATTATTTTTATTATTTTTCCAAATCTCTACAACTCTACCTCTTGTGTAGGTATGGTCTCCTGGTACTTTTTCATCATTTGGAAAGGCTGTGGTAAGCACTGTCACACTCAAACTGAAGGGCATTGGTCGAGTTCGTGCTGGTCGTTTGACAGCGCTGTACACAAAGTTGATCCAACCGGACGGTGTAGGCATTGTAGCGAACTTTACGGTCAGTTGACGCGGTGACGCGACGTGACGAGCGGCGCGCGTGCCATAACTAGTCGTGCTCTTACCGCATAGTTGACAACACGAAACATTTACTAGGTGGTAGACTCGGTACTGAGTCGTCTAGGTAGGTAACATCGCAGTGCCCGATATCATCATCATTATTCTCTTGCCCGTATCCCATTATTTGGGGTCGGCGCATTATATCTTCGTCTTTCATACGTCTCTATGAGCCTCCTTCATACTCATATCCATCTTTAAACAATCCTTTCTTTGGCTTTCCTCTATTTACGTATCTATCCACATGCCGATGCAGATTTAACACTCCCTTCGTAATGAGCATTCATACCTCCTCATGACATGCCCATACATAAAAAAAAAATGTAAGTATATTTATGAGTTGTCTACCCTAACTACAAGCGCCTCTTAATATGGAGCTAGATGGCGCTGTGTGAATGTCAGTGGACATTTATTTAAAGTTCGACCTGAATATGGGAAGGCTTCTTGGTTACACTGTGTGTGAACGACTGTTCCCTGCAATGGGATGATGAAGGCTGATGATGATGATGTGAAACAAAATCGATGCGATTCTATTCGAATTGGAGGGCGAAAAATATTATCTCGAGTTAGTCTCGAGAAGCCCTAGCTTGCATGGTGGGTTCTGTCTAATCTATCCATAGCTATGCTGTTTGTGTGACCTACAGTGGGACGTTATCAGCTAGCTGATTGATTCATGATATTTAGAAAAAACTTTACCAAAAAAGTTTTGTTCCAATTTTATTGCAAACTCTTGTAACACAATGGATATACATACTATCATAGACAGCTGATGTGCAAATAGATTTTGACGAATAAGCAATCATCAATATTATTCAGGATAAGGAAAAAAATCTAAATATAAAGATTACCTTTGGAAGTATCAATAAGTACCTTCCTATCCATATACTTGATCATGAAAACATAGATTATAGAACATTACTGTAAATGTACAAGTTCGTTTTGCATTCCAGATAGCATTAGGCTTATCAAGTAATGCACGGTGTAAGAACCTAGAGCTGTTTTGTGGTACGTAACGTAAGTACTCAAGTTATTCCTCGTAATATCATAACACCAGATGTTTTGCTGAAATCAGAGGCAGCGAGCTGTTTGTTTACTATTAGTGTGTGCCAGTAAGGGACCGTTCGCGTCATTAGTGTGCGACCTTTGACAGAAATATGAAAACACTGCATCTACAAACAGCTTTGGGTAATCGTTGTCCGAACGTGATTAAAAATATATATTAAAGCCACTTTTAAACAATTTCACCACATTAACCAAAATTAAGGAGTTGAATTAAGGCCGAGGAGCCTTACACTTATTATGAATGTCAAATGCTACGCCATATTTATTATATGTACATCTTAAACTGCGAAGAGTCCGACAAGAAACTTGGTATGACTTTATTTCTTCTAATTAATACCACACTATTTAGATTACAAAACGTTTATTGTCAAATGGTGAAAATGACTAAAATTAATCGTTTGTTACTAAATCGTAACGCCAACAGTTACTATACGAGCTTAAGTTTGTTTGTGTCTTTTTTTTTCAAAAATTGATGTCTTGATGTTGGGTCTCCGGCAGTCTCACGTTAGTTTTCTGTAACCTGCACTTAAATTTTTCTTAATTATTTAGTTTCCTAATTTTTTATGCAACAACAACAAGCTGGCGTCAAGCCCTTTAAAGGAAATACGATATGTTTTAAGAACGCCAGGTCGCAAGCTCAGAAAATATTTCAGAAGGTAACTGATTCCATAGTTATATTCGGTAAAAAGTATTGACAAAATCATTCTTTACAGGACTCACTGTAAATATTTAATTTATTCGAGCACAGCACATTAATGTAGCGTATGAAGCAAACGATCGCGGCCGATAAGCCGCCGTGAAATAGGAGCCGGCGACTGAGTCACCGCGCGATACGAGCCCTCTTAAATCACTGCGCCTTCCAGCCACTCTGCTTGCTCGGTTAATTATTTTGTCAGGCTATTGTTGTTATAATTAAACTTAGAAAGCCATTTATTTTGATTAAAAAAACCACGTTACCTCAACGAGTTGTATAAGGTGCCTATTTCTCCCTATCACAGTATAGCTGGGTTCCGGGCTGATGAGTAAGATGTGTTGTGTAATTACTTTATAATTTGCTTTAGTAGATTTACGCACAGGTACATACTTCGCTGTAGCCCCTTTTTTGGGATTACTAGTATTTTATAGGCGACTGTTGGGTCCACACAGTTGGGCTGTCAGTTGCTTGGTCATTTTGTTCATGTAAAAAGTTAACGACTTGGTTACCAATTGATTAGTACTAAAGTAGTAGTTGTTATGATAAAAAATAATTGTTACAATAAGTTCCGCAACAGTACATTTAATTTTCTTTCGTATACGTATATTAAACTTTTAAGTAGAAGTCCAGAAACAACAAACAAGACCTAGTAACCACAAAAAAAAACATATTTTGATGTCATTTCATACATACTGGGTGTTCAAAAAGACTTGTCAAGTAATTGGAACAGTAAATTATTTTTTTGATAATATCTAAACTGAAAAAAATATGAATCATTATGAAAACATTTTTCATCCAAAATACTTTTCTTAATTGGTCATTAGGTATGTGACTGCCTTTGTAAGAATAAAAGCTGTCTCTACCATAATTTTAAATGAATAACGTTGAACGTGTTGTTTTTGCAACTGCGACGGCTCAATAGCATTTCTAATGAATATTTACACCGACATTTCTCTGTTCCGCTCGGGGAATCAATGCAAAACTTTTATCGGGCGTTCAAATTAATTAGGCGACGTGCCAGTATTTGAGGGCTCAATGCGTACAAAAACCAATATGTCCTGCGTTATTTGGTCATCGGCTCGTATGCGGCATGCGAGTTAATTGCGACCACTGTGATTATTCACAGGTTAATAGCTTTAAACGGAAAACCAATTTTGTATCGCCTTTGACATAATCAGTTTCCAACACGTGTGAAAAGCTTTATATAAAATGCTTTTGTCACTGGAGCCTTCGATTAATATACGAATGTGACATCGGACAAGTGGGAACCAGCTGTAAGGCAGTGGGTGTATCGAGCGCGTCGGACAGCGAGTCACGCGGCCGCTCCCGCTGTAACCCAAGCCGAGCCACCACCGCGCCGCCATAACATAATTAAAAATGATTTAAGGCATTCGCTCCGGCTGCTTTGTTTCGCGCATTATGTTTCACTTGTTCGCGTCGCCGTCGCGCGCGCACCTCCATTTTAACGCGCCCCGCTCTTAATTCTGTCACAGTTTTTATAACCCTTTTGTATTTATTAATTCCCTTTCGGCTCCGGTAGCGCTACGCTTCTCGGAAACGATTTTGACGTGACATTTCTTTGGATTGCGCCGTGTTCCTGCGTTAATGAAGCGTCCGATTTCGGTGACCGTTCATTTTTGGTTAAATATCATTTTGGCTAATTATACGAATGCAAAATTCCATCGGACCGTTAACATAGCTCGAATGAGCCGCCGTTGGGTTCATAGAAACCATGCCAACCCAAGCGGGGATACAAATGTGAGACCTTGGAATTGTTCTGGAAACTGTTTAGCATGCGACACAAAACTGAAGGTTGTGATATATCAAAGAAGGGAAAGGGACGAGGTGGAGGCAATAAAATTGTGTTAAACAATGGGAGTGAAGTGGGGAGCGAGGACGGCTACCTCTAAATAAGTATTAAAGGGATTAACTTCGGCTTGTTGACGCGTCGCGGCCGGTTATCGGATTTCGCGATGCCACAACCGTGTCCCGAGCGCCGAAATATAATTCACCACGGGTCATTCAGTGTTGACGACTCCTTGAACGGCCGAAACCCGAGCGCGCCCTTCAATTGTTCTCGCTTTAAGGACCTGTTTCATTAATGCACCGCATTATGGCATTAATTCCGTTTATTGAATAAGGTTATAAATCAATTCAATATACAAACTCTTGTTTTTTTTTTTTTTGTTTTTTTTTTTTACGTAAATAGATATAGGAATCGTGTCTAATTTTACCCGAGGGAGAAAGTGCATTAATTTACTTAACTCAATCTGACCTGCTTATGCTGCTAGAACAGTAATGATTTTAGTATAATAAGCTATGGTATTAGTGTTACGAGGTTCAAGGTTGACTCGACAAGAATTGACTAGATAAGCTTCACGTCACAATATAGAAACAGCGTTGTGGTCCTCTTTTCAGAACTACTGGTATATTTTAGGCCACAGTAACTGTCAGTGATCAATAAGACAAAATACAGTTGTAAACAATTGTTGTTTTCAACTGTGTTTCAACAATTCTCCTTCTGATTTACTCAGGTAACATTAAACTCTTCGAAGGGGGCTTTTCGTAACAAGTGCAAAACAAGATAATTCTAAAGGTAATTTATGCTTGAATAGATGACTTGTGTACGGTCCTATACGTGACTGCCTGATGATAAGGATGTCACTGGCCATTGCAGTGAGCGACCACGGGCGATAATGACCACGCGACAATGCCATTCCTCGGAATGAGCGCCAACGTGATTGACAAAAGTGTGTGGTTCTCGTAATGCGGAATATGCTGCCCCTAGTTAAGTCTTGGCAATTTGTCGTAAGTGGCAACTCGTTGTTTGCGGTCGACGCTAGGTGGCGCGCGGGATATTGCTCGGGTAACTCGATCCATCATGGCGGCGATATATCACTAGCCTGCAATGTCCGACCACGCCGACATTTGTCACTTATATGTTACTGTCCGATACGTTATGTATTTGGTGTTCTTTTATGCCCTTACTGTACAAGTTTTAAATAGATTCTGCTGAATTTTAAATTAGATTTTTGGCACCTCTATTTTTTTGGATATGGTTATCTATCTGGTTACACCTCTTTTTCCATTACGTGAACGCCACTCGAGTATCTCTTCGTCGTTTCGGCCATCGGTTCCTCGTACTAAAACTATGACTTCAGAATATAAATAAATCAAAATGTAATTAACAAGGTCCACTATGAGACTCACATTACATAGCTAAACGGACCAGCAAGTTGAAGTGCCCGTAGAGCATATCAGTTCTCTAGAACTGATATGTCTCTAGACAGCTTATCCAGTAGCGTACCTAGCTCGCTGGCCTGATAGTGTTGACAACTTGCAGCTGCCGGTAGGGATGGATGACAATAGTGGAGAAATGGAGCAAAATGGAATACCTATTTTCAGTGAACTGCAATAATCCTAAAGCGACACTCACTTCAGGTACATATATGTATCTATCCATCTTATTAAAAATCTTCAGAGAACATTACATGCAAAGTAAATAGAAAAACTCGAACCAAAGGTCATCAGCCCTTCTTAATCATACGTCAGCCGCGAACACAAAACCTTAAAACGTGAAGAGTGCTCATGTAGAAAAATAATTAAGCGTCATTAATTTGTTGTTTATTTCGTTTTGGGCGCGCGAATGCAACAGTGCCGAGGTGTTCGTCGTTAATTAGTTTTTTGTGGGAGAAGGCGCGGGCGCGGTCTGTTCTGACGCCATCAAAATTACGATGAGTCGGCCTTTCGGCTACCGGCGCCGGCCCTCCTAATAATTATACACTCGTTACTACTGTGCTGCGCCTGCGCCGCCATTGCTGCCTGAACATTGTTTTGACACAATGCTAATGAATAAAAAGCTCTTGAAATGTGACATTTTTTTAAAGTTATAAGTGAACAGGACGATCGAGACGGTCACCTGATGGTAAGTGATACGCCTGACTATGACAGAGCGGCATTGATGGAGACTAACAATTGATAGACAGTTAGGTATTATCCTCCATCGCCTGAGACAACAGATGTTAGGTCTCCTTGAACGTCCGGTCCTCCTGGAACGGTCTCGTTGAAGCTACAGTGCCCTCATCCCGAAACACAAAAGTGCATAACACTCCTGTTTCACGGGACGATATCAGGAACTGCGGTGGTACCTACTTAGACGACTTAGTACCGAGTCTACCACCTAGTGCATAATTTAGTGCACCTAGCACAAACGTCAACCTCCATAGAAATAGTTTTTAAATGCGGGTTCTTAGGATGCCATTGAGGAAGATAGCGAGGTGATGCCTGCTGTAGAGGCATTTAGGATATTAGGTTTAGTGAAGCGTTGGACTCAATGTATCGACTTGCTAGGAGACTAAATAGAAAATAAATTAAATTTAGAACTAGAATACAACTATTCTAGTTCTAAATTATTAGATAAAAAAAATGATAATTAGATAAAAAAAATGATAACAACTTTTATTATACCCATTATCATTTTTTTTATCGCCCCTCGTATCTGTAATTGATTTATTTTAATAAAGATATTTTGCTCTTGAGATTGGAACACGTATAGATCAGTACATTATCAATATATGTATTTAAACAAGTATCCTGTAAACTAAAAAAAATAATGTAGGATTGACTTATTAAATTGAAGCAGTTGTTTTGGCGTTACCAAAGATGACTAAACTATATTACTTCGATTTATACGTCATACGACTTCTCACATACACGTCAACGTTAAAGACTATGTCTCAATAACGATGAGTCAGCCTCTCGGCTACCGGCGCCGGGTCTCCTAATAATTATACACTGTTTCATATCGAGCTGCGCTTGCGCCGCCTTATACAAGAAATTGTTTTGACATGAAACCCGATGAATAATTCAATAGTCTACTATTGACTTACGCACGCACAAGTTTTGCTGGAAATACTATCCCACTATGAACTAAATGGTATATAATTCATAGCAGCTTTGTTTAAGTAAATTGTAAAAATTAATTCAATGGAAATCCTCCTCCTCCACAAGGGTTTATTATATATATACGGTATAAAACAAAATTTTTAGAATGTAGGGTAGTCTAGAAATCACTAAATCCCGGAATTCCTCGAAAGACATTTCATCGTGAACATCGAAATAACTTTACAATACCCCTCCCCTATTCTTCATAAACACCTATATAAATCTGGATTCGCATATTCCTAGGTTATGTTAACTACTCATAATATGAAAAATGTGTAATCAATATAATTTATCTACATGAAAAGGCCTTGAAAATAATATTTCCGTCGTAACATATTCACACTACGACACAATAAATTCTAATACTGTCGCCTTAATGAAAGTAATTATTTTAAGTTTAAAGTTTTCAATAACTTTGATCGTCCGATTAACAGCGGATAAGGCAAAGCGCCCGATTGGAAAGCTAGGGAGGGGGCGCACGCGCTACTCGAGTGTCGACAATAAATTCCATCGATAAAATCGACTGCGTCGACGGCTCGCCCGGTAATTTCTTAACGACGCACGGCGTAACTCGGTGGCGACGCGTGCGCTTACGCATTTTATTTCTCTCGCATCAAGCGGCCGACACCGAAATAATTGTCCTCCACTCAGCATAGATGGTAATCAAGGCGACTATTAAAGATGCTCTTAATGTAATCTTTTTTTTTTGGAGGCGAACGTGAATTAGAGAAGGCCTTAGAGTGTAGACAGATACACGTGTTACGATTCAAACGGGAGCGGAGTATTGATGGTTTTACAGTTTTGGTTTAAGATGGTTAGTTTATTACGATGGTTACCTTACAATACTGGTAGATTTTCGAATTCATTCCATTACGTTTGCTCGTATGCAAGTAAGGGTTGTCCATCTAATGTTTTAAATAAAAGAGAGTTGGAAATCGCAGTTTTAGGATAACATAACATTTAGTTTAGTCTTAGTTCCTGAGAGAGACATTATCTATCAATAGGAAAAATAAATATAATGATGATTATGAGGTGATGAAATGTTTCTTCAATGACACAGCGACGATGACCGTTCAGATCCAAGACTTATATCTAGACTAAATATCATATCATTTGGTTAAGAACCCTCGTATATATAAAAATATCTAAGAACGAATGATAAAATACTGTTCATTTTATTACTTTGATGATTTCTAAGGTCTATTGATTTCTATGATGCCTTACTTTATAGCATATCAAATATAAGAAATCTGTATAAAATTAGGTAATTTATAAAACGACAAAAAAGAAGTACCTACAAACAAATTAAAAAATATTTATAATTAAGGCCAAACAATACATTGTTGTTTATTTGCATGAACGTCCAATATTCGCTACTCCTATAAACAACTCAAAAACTATCTCAGAAGATAAGTGGCCTATATCTTAACACCATCTCACCAGATGCATTTGATGGAGACAAATGTATGTTATTTGTAATATCACAAGACCAATAGTGTGCAATACATCCGGTTGATCACAATCTTGTAAACCACAACTGATTGAAATCAGACAAAGCTTGGGACGGTGCGATACGAGATGTCGATATACGCTTACAAGTAAGGGTCGATACTCTAAAACAAACCTCTAACGGGTTTCTCGTAGTCATGGACTAACAATTCGTTACTAATTCACGTCTTTTTAATAACACCAAGCAACGGTTTTTAAATTGTGATCCGTTGAGTACTTTGAAAAAATAAATGCACAAAGTTTTATGATAAATCATATGTCTCAGTAGTGAAAGCGTGAGTTCAAATATACAAAGTCTCGACCTACACATAATGCGTACAAAAAGCCGGTGGTCATAATTGTGGCCGGTATTCACTGAGCCAAATGAGCTTCCTTCTAATTACCACCACCTACAGAAATAATTAGGGTTGACACTCATCCCAAAAGAAGCTTACATAATTGTTAACTTAAAATATTTAGTTCAATTGTATTATTTTTACAAAAAACATGTTATTGGTTTATTTGTAGATCCAAATCAGTTTTTTTTTGTATTATTAAACTTTGCAAGTCTACTACAAATTATGATGATTCATGCCTTTTTTTGGATTAAGACGTTTCCAACAACAAGATTTTAGTGTCATCCATTTCAAGAAAGTGCTAAGAATGATCTGTGTTGGTTCTTGAAAATTCCATTATAAAGAAAAGCTTGGAATCGTATAATACCATGGCGGATGACGCTGTTTAATAAATATCTCACTGCAAGTAAGACTGCTAAAGAATTCACGTACACAAGCTAAGATCAACCACACCGACCGACATAGTTTAAAGGAAACACATCAAAACATTGAAAAACCTGTACCTCGTCAGTGACACTTATTTGTATTAAACTCCTAGTCGCAAATGTGTTACACACATAGTAGTGTTGCAATTTTCAGTAATCCATCACTGTCACATAACACATTAAGTGCGATCCTTATTATAATTAATTTTAATTAACACTTAATTGCGTTGAAGTATGCCGACAACCCTAAACGGTGACAGCGCGTTCGCTATAGTACGTGCAGCTATGTTACATTATCTTTAATTAAAAACGTCCAGGGGCCATCTCTAGATTAGCCGGGGCGGTCACAAAAAGGGTTACAAGGGATCAGGCGAAACACCTTCTTGATTCGTCACGAATCACAGCTTTATTTTTATTTGAAAGAATCCATTGTTAAAGTTAACCGAATTTGCTGTTTAATAAAAACTGGCTAATTAAGAAATGTTCGAGCTGCCGTAAAAATTTTTGGACTTCTTTTGATTTCGCCTTCAGAGTTATATATTATCGGCGGTGGTATGCTCAAGTTAATGTGCGAAGAGCTCGAATGTGCTGTTTCATTAATTCTTTATGGCAATGCGAACACTAGTGGCAACTGTTAATAAGATTGAAGATGGGAAAGATCCAAAAACGGTAGAAGAATTTGGGTAAAATATATCACAGATAGCGCCACATTTTTTTTAAAATAGCTGCATTTAAAAAAAATAAAGTGAAAGAATGGATTTTTGGCATACAGGTTTATGATCCGATAAAATTCAATGTGAAATTTATATATCCAGGTAGGTTTAGACATGCTTAAGTACAATCATCTAATTTTTTCTTGTATTTATGGGCATAAAGTGAATATTTTTTTTAATGTTGACTGACATCCCCTTGGAGTCATCATTTGGATTGAGGTATTTACCATCATGCCCTGTTCCTAGACTACTTACGGTCAGAGCAAGATGTGTGATTATTCCATTCCTGCTTCTTTTCCTGCAACTTCATTCGTCTGAAAAATGAAAGTCTTAGGGGTATCTCTTCCCATCATTATAGTCATACTTATCGACGTTTCAAAATAGTAGTTTTTATGATTGAATATGTGGCATGCTTTGTAATGCAAATTATTTAGGGTTTTTCAGGTCTTTATTTATGATCACCAACGACACTGTGATTAGTTTTCAATATATTTTCCAAATGTTTATCATCATCAGTTCATTATACGTTCCCACTGAGGGGCACAAGCCTACCCGTATAGGGTGTATAGGCCTAAGGGGCGAGCCCAGTACGGATTGGCCGACTTCACGCACAACCTTTGAATATATTCGCAGGCGTGCGCAGGTTTCCTCTAGATGTTTTTCTTCACCTTTCATGAAATTATATGTACGTTTATCTGACACTCTTACAGTGTCAGATAAACGTACATATAATTTCGAAAATACATTGCGGCGGGATTTGTACCTGCATTCGCCAGATCGGAAGGCAAAAGTTAGTACCAATGAGCCAAAGATGTTTTGAATGTTAATAGAATAAAAAAGTCTCAATAATAGAAGTGAAGTGGCGACCGCCCAGCTATATGAGTGAGTGCGTGCACGCGCCGGCTTGGTGCGCGTCGCCTGCTTTACGTTAATGGCCGACATTACACGTCATTCCGCACATTCCGACGTCGCGTACATAACAAATAACGCCTTGTTCTACACCATGCACCCCCATGCACACGAGAGTATCATTTGATCAATCTGGGTTAAAAGTTAGTAAAGCATTCTGCTTTACTAACTTTTCACTTTAACCCATTCAATGCCAAGGAAGTCGGTTACAATAGAAAATCTATGGTTTTCTGATGCCCAAACTTGACATTGACGTTCAAAGGGTTCAAGACGAACTACGATCTACGACTAGACTCAATAGTGTGTTGTCTAGTTAGGCATCCACCGAAGTGTCGTCGTAAATATCGTCCTGTGAAATACGAGGGATACTAAATTATTAATGCATTTTTGTGTTTCGGAAAGTGGCCTAGCCTAATATCTGTCGTCCCAGGCACAAGGCAGTGTTGGCTTTAAATTTAATTTGAATCTTAGTCAGTTTCGACACTAAAATTCAGGGCAGTGCAATTACTGGATACAGTGACATAACTTCTTTACATCACAAGCTAGCAACTGCACTAGTTTTCAGGATTAAATATTTGTATTATTTAGCCTAAAGTCGTAAACTGGATTATTTGGGTTTTGTAGCCTAGTAGGTACTGCAGTTGTCACCGCCTCCGCTTGATTGCTTACTTAATAAAAAAAGTAGTTTTTAAATAAAAATAATAATCATGTTTTTCCCGCACTGAAACATTCTTAAGGCTGTTATTTCACTTCAGCAAATACGAATTACCCGTGTGTCAACACAACATTACCCTGACAGTGGCAGATAAGTCTTACTCGAGTATTGAATAATAAAAGTATTATGTAATAATGTGTTATGGCATGGCAGACGTTGGGGATAATGCTCGAGTATAATCAAACGCGTCTCTCGTAATGCCAAACAAAGCGACTGTTCACGGAGTGTCTTTGGCAGACCCTTGTGTCCCACATTCCGTTTCTTGAAAATATCTGAGCTATAGGCAATTTGTAATTATTTAAGTATTTTATTGTATATAAAGTGAAATTTATGGATACTGGGACTTTACATCATTGCATTGGACATGGTGTCGGTAGATTAGAATACATTTTTATAACAATTGAATATACGCTGTCGCCCTAAGATACCAACTTAGGGACAAAGCATTCAGCAGAGAACTTTACTACCTAGTTCTTTTATTTAAACTATTCTTTCACGGTTACTTTTATTCTAACCCAACTGGAGATAACAGCAAAAATCTTGACTATCGTGGATGGGCCTAAGTTCACCATTAAGTGTTCACAGACATCAAGGTCGCCAGTTAGGAGATAATAGCACCACTAACAATTTACCCATAACAACCCTTGATTAATTCGAAGTCATCAAAACAAGTAGTATCAACTACGGCTTACTGCCAACATTTGTAATACCCAGCTTTTAAAAATATGTGCTTTTAGTATACCTACAAGTATTTACAAGGTAGTAGGCTCGAGACTGAGGCATCCATGGTGGTATCTAACGCAGTTCCAGATATTGCGTCGAAATAAGAGAGTTATGCACTGCCGTGTTTAGGGAAAACAGCACTGTAGATAGTGAAATTACGAGGTGTAGGTACCTATGAGCTTAACTATATCAATGTTCTCAAGTGACGGGTGGACATCCGTAACTTAGAATAGAATTCCACTTAATGACATAGAAGATCTTGTCAAATTGTCGGATCTAATCTTTTTAAATCAACCAACAAGGTGAGAATAGATTTTTAATGACAAGGCTCCAGAAGCCCGCGTACAATTGGTCGAGCAGGCGTGTCGGGTGCATGGTGATGCGACGTCATCGCGCGCTATGCGGCTCGTTGGCAAGTGTCGCGGCGACGCGCCGGGTGCATAATTGCGCGTAGCCGCGGCGTAATGTGCGGTGCGCTGGAATGTTGCACTTTCCATGTTAACGAGCCCCCGTCACCGCCCGCAACGTCCGCCGCTTTACTTCGCACACAACTAACACCTATTTGCGGTAATGCTCATCTTGGTTTATTACAAAAATTTACGATAGCCAAGATTTATGCAGCCACTTAGTTAATAATGTGGGTACCGGGACGCGACGGGCGAAACATTTTTCGCAACGAAAAGCCCACCGGATCACCGGTACGTCAGACTGTGACGTACGCTTTCATTACGCGTGAAAATAAATCAAAAATAATACGCAGGTAGAAGATAGCGAATGGAAAATCGTGCGCCCCGCGCGCCGGCGCCCGCGACCGCCCCGTTTGATTTATGCCAGTAATTTTCCGGGTGGTTACGTAAGTAACTCGCGATTTTTCTCCGTGCACACACGTAATTAGATAATTTTCATGAATTTCCCGGACCGCTGAATATCTACGGGCGCAGTGCGAGCTTAATTTATATACGCTAATCCAGATTACAGTAAACGAAGTACCTACATGTTTGATGAGGCCCAGGGATGTTGGAGCTTTATACCTAATTAGAAGATAAAACAACTTTTACCTATATAGAAAAATTATATATTTATAGAAACAATTTTTAAAAAATCGTGCGTGTATTGACGCATTGACGATATTCTTGTACTAATTTTATTTGATGATTTTTCAGGCTACTATTTTGTAAGCAATTGTAAATATCACACAGAAATTATAATAGGTATCTATCTAATGTTATTTAAACAATTTTATTTATGAACATTGCTTGTGCTTCCATACCTTTAATAAAATTTCCTGTTAATTTTAAATCTGATATTGCTAAAACGTAACCGACTAAAAGGACAAATAAGTTTTGGTATAAGTAACATGAAGATTTTAATAATATTAAGGATTTATAAAGCATACAAGCTGAGAATTAATAACCGGACAAGGCGCGGCCGTGAGCTTTTCTCGTATTAATTTCTGTCACAGGTTTAATTGCTCACCTCAGGCTTGAGGTTTTTAATAAATTTGAGGACAGACAGCGAAACTCGACGCGACCAAAAAATACCTCGGCTGGTCCAACTCGACCAAAAAAAGGTCGGATTTTAATTTATAAAAGACAGGACAAACGATTAATAATTTATTTGTATCCTTCGTTTCTTGCGCGAGAGGGTTTCGAGCGTTAAAAACAACCGTTAAAACCGTCGACTTTGTATAGCTCGCGTTTAGCCCGAAATGCCAATTGCGGGTAGACACAAGTATACAGAGGGCCGGAATGTCGCTTTAAAAAAACACGCAAATAAATAAATCGCGTCGCACGCACCGGCAGCGCAAAAAAACGTCCACCATATTCGATTCTTTAATGTGATTTTAAAAAAATAGAAGTAAGCGGAGGTTCGCTCCGATTGAAAATGAATGAGGGCGAGCGCGATAGTGGAAATTAGCATTGAGGCAGGATTCAGGAGCGGCCTTTGTGCGATCATATCGAGGTGTATTCTTTGCGCTTTTTACGGCCGCGCGGGTCCTTTCGGCCCCTATTACGAATCTGTCGCCTTTTTGCGCCGAATAATTACACCGGCGCGCCTTAATCACTTGGTCACAGCCACAACTCCTCTCACGTGACATTATTATGAGGACAATTCACACACATTCCTTCCCAGACAGCAATATCTTCGATATCACTTACTTTATTCAGATACTACCTCTTTCATAACCGTATAACTTTTATGTCCTGTAATTTAATACTAACAAGTGCACTATTGATATTTACATTCAAATTGCGTCTGCAGGTAATGCATTCGGAATCAATCAAACAATTTCAACGCGTATCACACCTAGATATGCTGATACACGCGATGTTATCGCCGGTCCGGGCTTGCCATTGGAAGGTAAATAATTGAAATCCGCGCCATTAGTGAGATTAGATCGCGAACCGACCAGCCGACGAGATTCATAAATTAGCGATTACGCACACAAGCAATAATAACGGCAACAATGGGATTGAATGCAGATGAGTGCGGTGCGGCGCGCGGGCAGACGCAGCCTCCGCGATCGACATTTGTATGCGATATCTAAGCGGACAATTGGATGCCGGCGCGACTCTTCGCGCTAATGGTACACTATCGAGGCATCGCGCCGTTTGTGCGGTGCCCACCAGTGCGGCTGGACCACACGCCCGTTTAGTGCACACAATAAATAAATAATGCTGGGAATGGACCGGTGCGATATTATATCGCACCAATTTTAATAATGCCCGCCACGGCGCGGAAGTCGCGGTAAGCTCGTTGAGGCTGCGCAAGCGCAGAACTCCACGTTAATTTTACTGTTTTCAAGCTATGACGCCACTGTCGAAATATTATTTTCTCCATTTTTTATAAATTGAAAATCCTTATAAATGGATATTATAAGAAAAATTTGGTCGAATCTAAGTAAGTTTTGACAAAATATTCTTATAAATGTCTCTTTTGAGTCCGAGTTCATTCATCTTTCAGTTTTTTGTCATCACTTAGATAGCAATCAAATGCACTCAAGGTCTACTAGTTTCATAGTATGTTCCATAAATCATGGTTGCAAAAAGTTCAAATGACATAAGACCTTAGGTCCTCAAAATAAATAAATAAAATCTACAAGTTGCAAATTGTATACATCTCAATTAATTCTATTTGCGAAATTGGGGTCTATGAACATTGTATTGTATATTCATAGTTTTATAAGCTGTTATAAGTCGAATGACTACAATTTTGGCAGTATGTCAGTCATCATAGCTAGGGATTCCAAATTCGAAACCATACCTATGTTTGAATCAGCTAAGTCCAGCAGACATATGTCTTTACCAATTTCTTGTATCTAATCAAACATTCTACAAACAGCAGTTCAATGAAATACATTTTTCTTTTCGACATTATAATTAACCGAGTCAATTAGATAAACCGTCCAAACCGCAAGCACAGCGCGATGGGTTCATTTAAATTGTACACAGAGGTGAAATATGGCGTCGGTTATGGAACCTCATTAACGTTATTAAAATACAAGCAATGAAGTAGCGATGCAAAAAGCGAAACGCACCTTAATGGCGACCAAAATACAATTATACGGTACTTTGGCATTATTAACTCGCGAGCCATAAGAAGGTCACGGTAATTAAAGTCTCCAATAACAATGTTAATGTTTAATGTGAGACCTTTATGGGAATATTTGCATATTAAGCTGGTTATATTCCGCCAAAGTCGTTTATCGCAGCGAACACGCGGATTATTTCGGATATTCCTTTTAAATGTCCTGAAGATGAGTAAGAGTGGCTGCCGACTGGTTTATAGTTGTAATTAATGATGATTGTGTATGGCAAAAGTGATTCCTTTAAAAGACATACGTGATATTCTCGACAAGTGGTATTAAAATTTAAATATTACACCGGTGCGCTTATGATGGTTAATTAATATTTCCATAAACGGAAATAGTCGACGAAATAATGTAATTAAAAATAAAACACAGGGTTGTAGTAATACATTTCTTAGTGACAGCAATAGTTTACGTAAATATGTTTAAATTTTTTTTTTGCTATGGTTTAAAAACGATGACAAAAAAAATTTTTTTTTCGCTTTCATTTCACGCTGTTGATTTACGTTGCAGATTAAGTTACAACTGTCTGCATGGCTTCTTAAATGACACTACTACTACAGTTCAGTGAACTTTCAAAATTATCTTGTGACGTAGTTCACTAAGTATTTTCTTGTTTAACATTGTTTATTCGCCTTCGAGAGAGCAGTCATTAGGTATATTATAGATAGTGGGTTTCGTCAAAGCGCGTCGTGACTTCAATTTTCCTGCATGATTTCCAACAGTGCCGCTATTACGATTTCGATTAAGCGATCCGTAGGAGCAAAAAGCTTTCGGATTTAACATAGTTCCGTTTGTAATTTTAGTTGCGAGTCAGTCACTTACATGTCATTAGTCATTTACTGGGTAATGCCGGTTATTATAAGCAAAGTGTGTCTATTTAGCACAATTCTAATGACTGTATAGTGCGCGAAGGTGCTTTCACCAATAAATTAAGCTTGCATGTACAGTTCAATTGCAATTCTGAGATTATTCTTTTATTTATGACACAAATAAGTTAAACGTTATTTGAAGAAAAAAATACTACCCTGGAGTAGGTAAGTAACATTTCGAAGCTAAACTTTATTGATAGTTCATTAAAATCTTTGTGCATTATAATATAATATAATTTGCGAGGAACTTAATACCTAGAAGTAATCAACTGACACTCAAAATTTATTTTACTCAAGTAAATATTTTCACGGGTGATTAATTTTCAATATTTTTTATGTATCTACCATTCTTTTTTGTCACGTCATATTAACGGCCACACTCTCAGTACAGTTTATAATGATTATATTTTGTTTGTGATTTCGGCGACAGCGTTAAGCGAATCTTAGACACGTGTGTCACACACAAAAAGCGACGACTCGCGTCAAACCGCCAACAGAGGACGTGACGCGCGATCCACTTGAACGTATATCGATCACCAATTGGTTTTCGGCAATACATTGTGTCGTGTCAATGAGCCTGTCTGCATGCGACTGTGCCGACGTATAAATTGAACCTTGTTTTGTTTATGCTCGCAATTGTTTATCACAAAGTTCAGTAGGTACAGTCGGCATAATAATATTTTATTTTTTATACGAATAGAGCGTGTCTATTTTATATACGAGCTCGCTTCCATCTATTACAGTCCTCTACTGGTGGGTTTAATTATATTATGTACCTCAATTTTTTTACTCAGGGCTACTAATATAGCGATTGTTTAATTAAGCAATGTAAAAGTTAATGAAGTATAATTATTATCTTCACAATGGGCGTAAAATAAATAATTTAACAGCACCGATTAATTTGACATTAGGGCGAAATTAATTTGTCGACGATCATAAATACATATAAATTCCGTAGGTTTATTCAAGCAAGACGTCGTATTTGTTCAACAACACAAAAGTAAAATTGATTTATTAATTTATTTATACGATGTATAGAAGAAAGAAGCAGCCATGACCTACAATGTGGCAAAACACCAATTTTTTTTTAGTTCTCAATCAAGTTTTCAATATCCCTACTATTTTTAATTCAGTTAAACGAACATATATTTGACGACATACAGTAGAAGCAACAATCGTTGATATAAATCAAAAACAACAAATTGAAATCTATTGTGAACCGATTCATTTGGATATTTGGACCGGAAAAGTCAATAGCGTTGGCGGTGAGCGCTTATTGAGTCATTTATCCTAACTATAAACGCAATGATTAATATCCCGGATATTTAGCCCGAGGGGGACTTACGGGCGTATCCAGGAAAATTGTACACAAAAACAATATCTGCTTAAGTGGCTTGTTTACTATTAGTAGACTTGGTTGTAAATTAATTAAGAACGAGGTGTACAATAAGCTCAGATGATACCCTAAAATCGCAAGAACTTAGTTTAGTTTTCGTTTGGTCCAGTAATATAAGCAATTAACTCAAATGGATTCGTTGACCACCGAGTCCATTCTTTTGAGAAGAAAAATAAATAACAACTATACACTTTATTATTCAGATAAAAATATATAAACATCCAAACAATTAGCATTTATATGTTGTTCTGTAAGAGTTGTTAGGAAGTCGTATCAAAGTTGAGATAATAATCTTCTGTAGAGTTACCAACAAACTGATTTGGCAGTTTTCCAATTAATTGAGATCGTCCATACAAAATATTAAGATGTAGACAAACGATTAATAATCGATAAAACAGTCTTCTTTTTTGAAAACCGTACAAATTGTAACAATAACATTTGTACAACAACACGTCCATGCCGTTAGAAGACGTCACAACACATGAAAAAGCACGTAACCTTGCGCTGAAGAAAACAAAACAACGCGTCAGCACCTAAACCGTATGCAAAGACTTGGCGCGGAGCTCTTTGGTGCTCGTAGCAAGTGATAAATAAAGCGTAATTGAGAGACGGAAACGGCCAATGAGTAAATCTCGTCCGTCAATTTATTTAAATTATTTATTAGTGGCCGCTATAGACACCCGCCGCGATCGCTTACAGAGCGCGTTCACATAGCCCGGACGCGGCCAGTGATGCAACGACCAAATGCGATATCGACAATTCGATAATATATTCATCTATGGTCTAATGAGCCACGAGTCGTAGGGTCGGATCTTACGGAGATCCCATTGTGAGAATCACTGCGTGCCATTTTTCTCAGGTAAGAACACTGCCGGTTGAAGCAGCCGCAAAACTGACACAAGGCGGATGTTCTTACCAGAAATATCTACGACCCACATCGAGGTGGGTACATTGATTTTCTAATGTTCCCAATAAACTAAAAACACGGATTCAGAAGCGCGTTAAAATTAAAATGTTCTCGAATTAAAAGTAGGTGCCATTAAATAAACTTTGAGACAACCTTTAATTCTATTAGTTGTTACAAACAATGGTTATTAAATTATGAACTTATAACAAAACTAGTTTTAATTGTTTTAAAAGTAAATAAAAAATAAGAACTCAGCTCTCTTGTCAAAGAGTCGATCTGTATTTGTAACAAAAGTAAACGCTGTTACAAATGAAACTTGTTACTCCAAATTTGAACGAATCCAAATAAACAACTTATAAATAATCTGACCCATTATGGTTTATGGGTCTGAGTAAATAATAGGCAATAAGACAAATACATACCATAGATAGAGATTAAACTAAAGGAGTAACAACAATAAACATGCATCACAGCTTATGAACACTATAACACATTCGCTGTGGACTTTGCATGAAGTTGGTCATATTTGACTAATTTTTAAATTCAAATAATAGGTAACTCGAAGGTGACTGACTGATTAGCATATTGATCTATTAACGCACTGCCCAAACCACTGGACAGATCAGCTGAAATTTGGCATGCAGGTAGATGTTTTGACGGAGGCATCCACTAAGAAAGGATAATGTGATAGTTTTATCGTCAATTTCAAACCAATCGGGCTGAGACTTAGCACGCATAAAGCTACTATGACGAAGGCATCCCTAAAGAAAGGATTTTGATAAACCTAAGGAGAAAAAAAGTTGCGGCAAAAAAATAATACTTCTTAACGAGAGCGAAGCCGCGAGCCAAAGCTAGTAAAACTATAATTGAAAATTAAATTGCGAGCAATTTTGAATAATAAGTAATTAAGTGTTGTTCCAGGAGTAATAATATTGTTAATATACTATTTGATGTATGCAGTAATCACACGAATACACTTAAAGGAAAAAGTTTGTGAGTGTATAGACGGCTGAAGCGAATTTAATAAAATTTCATATGGAGATTCGATATTGTACGCTACGTTTAACTGCAAGAAATTATCTTAAACTGATTTTAACGCCGTGGGGCACAGCTATGCAGTAATACCGACCCAAAAACATCGACTCTTGCCTAACTGAGATGACTCGTGTTAGTTAATTTGTGTAGAAGCGACACAATGGATGAGGACATAATATATGTATGTGTCAACATATACATGACTGTACTTCTGTATATACCGGGAGATTGTAATTGGCGTAATTGAACGAATCTGGACGCGCTTAATAATGGAACCATTGTCGTAATTCAAACGGCAATTCATCGTTAGTGTAATAAATGATTCGTTACAGTTAAACAGTTTGGTGATATAACTGTAACTAGAACATTGACTCGGTTTAGTTTAAAATAATGACTAAACTAATAATAAAATAACTGTTATGGATATCATGAACTTAATACGTCACATGATTAACAAAATTTAAGAAGAACAAGATCAAATAATTTTAACTTTATATATAACCTCAAGCTCCTTGATAAGGGAATTTGGTTAGACCTTCACTCGGCAGTTGACGTAATAGGTAACCAGATTTCACGTGATCGTATTATACGGCAATGCAAAACAACTTGTAAATATAAACCACAATATAATACATGAGACATAATCATTATTCAGTCGAATGTTTTCGAAGGAAATTTGCAAATTGTAATTTCAAGGCTGAACATCGTGTGTTTCCAGAATCCCATCCATTGCAAATAACACCAATGAATCATCCGGGATACAGTATGTATAGTGTTTACGGTGACTTTTCAAAGTATAGAAAAATATATTAAAAGATTGATTGGTAAGTTAGGGCCTTAGATATACTTACTAGATGGCACAATCTCATTCAAGAAGTGTCTGCGGCAAAATTCTACCCTTAACGTCAGTAGGACCGAATTTTCATTCATAATATTTTTTCATATTTATATATTTTTGAAATTGTTTGATTTTAACACTACAGTTCACATTGCATGCCGTGGCAACCTATAAGTAAGGTGACACTTATTGTTGCTTGTACCAGTGTTTATCTTGTTGGTTGTTCTCATAATTAAAATAATAATAATCACGTCGCTCGCTACATGTCATAGTGACATAGCAGTATGCTCGTGTTTTATTTCATTTTAAAGAATAATTTATGTCATAAATATAACATAAGTCAACGTATGTGGCAAGCGGCTCGGACATTTTTCGTTGACATTTCTTCGTCATTGTGCATGTAGTTAGTCTATTGTTTATCTAAGGTTAGGGCTCCATAGCGTGGCGAGTATTGCGTTCGGTTAATGATCGCACAAGTTAATCAACTATTCCAACAGTGCGACGTCAGATGGGTGACCGAAATTACCTCGAGTCTCCTCGTGCTTCGGAAGGCACGTTAAGCCGTAGGTCCATACTTCTACTACCAAAGGATGGTGGTCGTAAATACCCGCTACCGCACCGGGTCCTCGTAGTGGGTTGCAACCCAAATTCCCCAACACGTTGCTGTGTAGGAAGGCCTGTGGCCTGCTAAAGGCTGATGATGTTAAATAGGTAACCTTTGGATGATTTAACAAACCTGTGATATTATGGAATCATCATTATTACAGCCTAATAGCCTGACGACCCATCTAGTGTAATGGTTGAGACGTCAGCTTTTACACCAAGGGTTCATGAACACGTCTGTTTGTATTGGTCTGGGTGTTATCTATGTATAATATGCATGTATTTTCAAAAAAGTATAAGTATATTTATCCATTATTAAGTATTCATACGATACGCTATTGCTTAGTTTGGGGCTAGATGGCGCTGTGGGAATGTCTGTGGCAACAAAGGCTTCACTTCATGATGTTCACGCGGTCTGATCCCTAGCAGTTGACATCCATCTGCTTCCCGCCACCTTAACCTGTTCAATCTTATGCAATACATGTTGTTGAATTCTGAATTAATTCTAATCAATAAAATCCTATCGAAACAAGAGCTCAGAGTATTATAAGTACTCACCCATTGATGTCAGTGATGGACCAGAAGTGTTTGAGGACAGCCTTTGCGAGCAGGTACCATATCTGCGTCCACACCCACGTCGACTTCTCGATGGAGTTGGACAGGAACGACTTGGTCTCCTCGTCGGCGTGGAGCTGCACGAACTTCGACTGCAACTCCTCACTCAGTCGGCTCTTGTCTACGCGGTACCACTGAAACAAATCAATGTTGAACTATCCTGATCAATATCAACTCACCTAACTCTCCCGTCATAACAAAAATGCGTTCTTTTTCATGTACAAAGTTTACTGGACGGTCAGAACGCTCAACTGATGGTAAGTGATACGCTTGATCTGATGACAGCACAACATTGAAGGAGACCAATAACAGATAGTTTTTATTCTCCATCAATACGCCCGCCACTCGAGATACCAGGTATTAGGTCTGTTATACCCGGTAATTTTACTAGATATCTCCTGAAACACAAAAGTGCATAACACACCTATTTCACGGGACGATGTCTGGCATTACGGTGGTGCCTACCTAGACGAGTCCGAGTCTACCATCGAGTACTTTTGGTATAGGCACAGTTTAAATAATACAAGGGTATAAGCGTGCTTGCTTTGTTCTAACCTGAACAGCAAGATAGGAAGTGTAATTACTGAATACTGGGGCCTTACAACTTAACGTAGTAACTGACTTCTTGGTCAGATGGTGTTTTTTATGTCATACGGGGCAAACGAGCAAACAGCTCATCTGCTGGTAAATGACACCGCCGCCCATGTACATTTGCAATATCAGAGAGCACTGAAATGCGTTGCCGCCCCTATAAATGGAGATACGTTCTATTTTTGAAGGACGCTAGTTCGTATTCATCATCATCATCATCATCAGCTCATTAAACGTCCCCACCGAGGGCACGAGCCTACCGTATAGGTGATTAGGCCTTAGTCGTCCACGCGGGCCAGTGCGGATTGGACGACTTCATGCACACGATGTTTTCCTTCACCGTAAGAGCGTCGGATAACGTACATATATTTTCGAAAATTCGAAAACACATTGGTACGTGTCGGGATTTGAACCTCAGCCCTCCCGGTAGGAAGGCGACAGTCCACACCACTGAGCCACCGACGCTTCGTATGCTCAAGCAATATCACCGGCATCAACTGATTTCACAATTTTGTCTTCCATGGTAAAATATAACGACAAAAGCTTACATACTGTAGAAGACTTCCATTCATCTATTCATTCGTGTGAGCGTTGAGTTTAGTTCGCTATTTGATCATGTTGACAATCGTATTAATCAGTCTGTAAGTAATGCCCTAACTTAATTGTAAAGAATCGCCCAAAGTAACTTTTATGCAGTCTCCCGTGGGATTGGAACTCAGGACACCCGAATGATGCAGATCAATTTAAAAGGACATTGAATCAAATTAGATTTAATCTGCAAACCTATCTAGAATTTTGGGAATAGTGAAACTAATATTAAGGATCATGATTTCATGACACATTGTCAAACATGAGACGATATCTACGTCCTTCGCAGAAAGTAGATTCGATTAATATTCTACGGTACTACATTTCGTCATCTCAGATTAAGTCATAATAATCGTAACAGTCGTTATGAGATGCTGAAGTTATTTCGTAATATTTTTGTATGGTATAATATTACTCGTAACTTTAAATATGTCATACCACTTTAATTATTTAGACTTTGATGAACAGAGCTTATTTCTTCCCTACATGATGAGATTGACCTTGTTATAGATAGACCTCGTTATAGATACAGTGGAACAATTTGAAATATAAACGACAATATTCTTAAAAAATCTATCTCAAGGTACAATGAATCCACTTAACACATTATACAATAATGTAAATGCATATTCTCGTCGCATTAGCAAGGTGATTAAAGACAGTTCTCTCGTGTGCATTTCTAAACTAAAAATCGATGTTTAACAATCCTCGACTGCGTGTTCCTAATAAAACAATATAAAAAGTGTAATCGAGTGCAAATAAGAGAGTGTAGTATGAACGGAGCGCACCTCGTCACCCGTTGTGTGTTTAAAGCGCGCCGGCGCGGTCCTACAAAGCCGCTCGGCCGATGTTAATTTCACGCTGCCTCGAATTAACATTTCTTTACGCCACAGAATAATGACGAATTAAAAAAACTTCTCGCCTCTACATGTAACAGTAATGACGGGAGCCGCTGGACGCAAACTCATCAGCCGGCCTTAATTAATACCCAATGTGTCTTTATATTAAAAATCGGAGGCTGCACTAAAAAATAATTGGACAAGCAACACCGACTTGATTGAAGAGGGTTCTTTGTTGACAGCAGAAAATTTAATTATAGTTAGTAAATCATCATCATCAGCTCATACATGTCCTCACCGAGGGGCACGAGCCTACCTGTAAAGGGCGATTGGGCCTTAGTCGTCCACGCGGGCCCAATGCAGATTGACAGACTTCATGCACAACCTTTGAATCAACGACACGACACGTTGGACAAACGACTTGCGGAAGGTCGCTGGATGAGGAAAGCGGAGGACCGGGATATCTGGCGCAAAATGGGGGAGACCTATGTCCAGCAGTGGACTGAGATAGGTTGAAAGCGAGAGAGAGAGAGAATGTATGTATATTAGGTAACTACTGGATTATGTCTAAGTATTGTCAATAAGGTCCCACCAGAATACCATCGCTTGCAACGGTCTCGGTGAGGTTGGATCTATTAACCACGATTTCTTTTAGTTCTGTCAATTTAATACAATGTAAGTACTATATTTTTTCTTCCTTTTATGTTTTTTATATTGTATCTTATGTATATGTATTCGTGTGGTTAAATCATTTCCTTTTTGAATTTCATCCTTGATAGCGCTAGCCTACTTAGTTCTATAGGGTTATTTAAGAGGAAAGTCAGACTGGCACTAATGGGCTGTCGACAGTATTCAGAACATGCTTAAAATAAATGTATTTTTTTCTTTCTTTTGTTTTCTTAGTGGTAAATTAGACAAAAATAATATTCAAATATAACACCTTTTTATGCTTACTTTATAGAATATCAAGTTGTGCATACTGATTTCTGCAATAGTACATTTTTTTGTTAATAATGAGTGAAACTGTATTGTTTGTTTTCCAAATAAATAAATCTACAATATTGTTAAATATTAAAATATATATTTATTTACAAGAAACAAGATAATCGAGATAATTCATTATATATAAATGATTCACGAGTTAATGCAAGTAAATGTAACAATAAGTTCAATTAATCAAAATAGTGTCGTGCTAAAGATTAATACTAGTATCCCTACTACCTTATTACTAAACTGAACTTTTTACAATAATTCAGGAACAGTTTTAGAAACCATACAAGGAACCCCAAATAATTATCTAAAACCGGTAGTTGAAACAAACGTCACGGCAAATCGAACCGATATTCGTGTTAGCTGCCGGCTTGCGGCACTGGAGTTGGAAACCCGTAAATATTTTATTCATTGTACACAACTCAGATAGTTTTTTTTTTTAATAAGTTATCTGTTAGTTTTTATTATGGTTCAAGGAATATGACCGTAGAAAAAGGGAGTTTCTGGGTCTTAAAGTTTGATGCCGTTCGTAAAGTTTCAGCATATATTTTACAAGCGTGAACAAACTAGATCTTCAAAATAAGGAGGGTTGTATGTTCTTGAAACCTCTACTGAGGAAGCAGTGTCGGCAGTAAAAAGGACTTTACGTTGGTGTCTTGTAAATACCTTATTAATATTTTATAATTCTTTGTTATTGTATCTTGATACAATTCACATATATGACAGCTGGTTAGAAATATTATTTACTTACTTTTTCAATTATGGTTATAATATTTACAACATAGAACTTTTTATAGTTGCTTGATCATCTAAAGAACAAAATAAATGTTCGCTTTGTTAACATATGTAATAATACTAATAATGCATCTTTTTATATTGAAAAATAAAACAAGCGTCAGTATTGTTATTTTCAAATATTTCCGAAATATGGACAGACAGTCAGTTATTTGAGGTTCATTAAAATACTAAAATAAGAAATGTCCCGGCCTCCATTTTCCGAAAAAAAAAGTACTTTACACAGTCAATAACGAACGAGATCCTGGCGACTTGTCATCACTGATCCTGTTTACAAAGTTATAAACCAAAACCTCCCGATTATTATGGAGAAACTAGTCCACTAGTGGTCTGTAGGTACATCCGTTTTGTTGATTATGATCAAAATGACAGACAGAATAAAATTTAGGAGAACAGAACCCACGTTAAACTGCAAACTTCACGCTTTACATTTGTGTCAACTGTGATAAATTAACACATCCACTTTATGAGGTCGTATGTTAAACAGCCAGTGTAAATTTGTGGTCCGCTAGCTACCAGCTTGTGTTTTGAGAATAATGCAATAAAATCATCTTGAAACACTAATGTATGTCAAACGTTTTACGGTTAGAAGATTGGCCGATATAAAAAAATTGAGACAGACAAATTACTTTGAAATTATAATGGCACCACTCTAATCCCGCGTTGTCGAGTTGTTTGTTGGCGAAAAAGGTGAATAAATCGGCCAAATGTATCAGGCTACACGCATCCAAAAACAATATCTAGAACATGTTTTACGGTTCTAGATAAAAAGGAATCGTAAAAACTGTGAAAATAAATATTTAGTACCGAATACTGATAGCGAATCACGTCGGTGATTATGCAATGCGCCGTCTTTCCATTTAAAATAGCCTGCATCTGAAGTACGGGATCCGACTAGGCGAATTCTCCAGACAGAATACAAATCGTGGAAAATTTCTGAATGTCAAGCTCTCTTTGATCATAGATGTTGCTCTAACGATTGATAGAGTCGAATCACGAGACACCTAGCTGATCACGATGAATTAATGCAATGCTGCGACAGACTTCGTCGTGATCTTAATATTTTCTTATTCAAATAAAATTTTTAGTAAATACCTGTTATTGACTTCAAATTTATTACTTAAATGATACTAAAGTGCCAGATTTTCTGAATAAGCTGCGTTTGATTAAAAAGCATTGAGAAACTTATAATTAATGAGCTACAATACATTATATGCAAATATAATTATAAAGTAGTACTTACCTATCAGTTAACTTTATTAAAATATTGTAAATGTATTATAGAGAACCCTGGTACTTTGTTGTTTTCGATCGTATGGACTATAAGTACCCGTTTCGATTATTTATGAGACTCGTGTTTAGGATTCATTTTCAGCTCGTGTAAAGTCGTATTTGCATGAATAACAATTTCCTTATTTTAAAAATCTACCTGTTTAAGGAAGACAAATGGAAAATGATTTATTCAATGAAGTTATCGAGGCCGAGTCAATTCTTATTTATTCTCGGATCTATTTGGGTTACCGTTTTTCGCACCAATTGCCATGGTTGGAGCATGATGAGTAGATCATTGATGTCACTTGTGTGAATGTTCCGTCATTCGGTCAGTGATGGCGCTTCAATGGGTTCATTATGTTCCGTTGAGTCGTTAGCGAGCAGGTCAGCCGAGGTGCATTCACGGAACGAATGGAGGGATGCAGGTCCTTTATACGCAGGCCGTTCGCCCCGTGCTAATGAATCAAACCTCTTAGTGTGAGCACATTGTCAATACGCAGCGAAATATTAACATCGGAATGGCTTCGCCGCACAATGCCAGATTAATTCTCATTTAAATGTGTGAAATAAAAGGCGGGCATCGGACGGTGTGCGTATACTGCGGCATCGTGTTTTGTATTTGCGCTTTTCTCGCCCGTGAATAGGTCGCATTTGATAAGTAGAGCCGTACAATTTGTCGTGACATTCGCTGTTTATGTTTGCATCTTTTGATATTCCGAGCGAGCCGTTGTAAATTATAGGTTTAATTTATAAGTGATGGTTTCGTCGAATGGAAATAATGGATGTCTTGTATTTACAGTTTATATTTATTAAATTACTTTATCTCATATAAAATGCAGGATTCGCTTGTGTGCTTATATTGGTATTTTATGAACCTGTTACTCTTTCAGGTAGAGAGACGGCTGCACAGGGGTAACTATAAAAGATAGTAAGTAGGCGAGCTAAGTGGCGCATGGGCTCCGGGTGGATCCCGCGGGATTTTCCGGTAAGCGGCTCGGTAGCTTGTTTGCCGGGCGCTCCATTAAAATGGGATCAGCCGGGATGCAGATCGCCTGGACTGCACCCGGAGTGCGGGACGAGCTATTTGCAGAAACGAATGAGGATTACTACACGGTAGTACAGTCGCCATCAGATATACTGTAGACTAGCTCGTTATGGATTCTGTAGCAGCAAATAACAAAAAAAAAACTTAGGCACCTCCTAAAGATTCAATATAAAAAATAGTTATGACGTATACATAAAATATCGTTCAAACCAATTTTCGGAATATATCCATGTAAAATTATATAAGATACCTCAAAAATATTCTAATTTATAATTGAAAAGTTGTTGACAAGCATCTGCTCAGATATTAATGAAGCGATTGTTGTTTAGATGTTAATGGTAACTTTTACAATACAGAACTAATTGACATTTTAAACTGTTCAGAAATATTTGGTCACCTTGTCTGCTTATATATATCTGATGGCGACTGTACATTGATAGTATTGACAACAATATACTTATAATAAATGTCTCCTATTTCTTACAAAATAACATGATAAATAATATATATTATTTAATTTGGTACTTAAATATCTTATAATTAATACTTTTAATGATGATTTGACTGATGGAGTTCAGCTTACACGACTCTGGCAAACAGCTACGCCTGAACCCACGTGACGTGCGGTTTAGGACACCTTGGTGGTCATGGTAGAACTTGTCAAATTTGTGTGCCAATGTGCTGTACGTTCAAAATGAGGACGATGAATATAAAGAATGCAAACTCAACGGTCAACGTCAGAAAGTCAAAGAACGATTGGTTGGATATACGCTCACTGATTGCAAGTGAATCGCTTGCCAATAACAGATGCAGAGTTAAAGGAAACCAATAATTGTAAAAAAGTTATTAGTTGCTTGTACACAGTCGTTCCCAAGACGTAAGCTGTTGACAATGAAGAATAATATAAACTCGCAAGCTTAATTCGATGCATGTAAGAAGTGTTGGATATTTAGTTTAAAAAAAACTTTTGAAAATCCTTCACAGAACTAAGCCCGGATTAGGCGCACAAGCCGATAAAACTTGCATAAGGTACTCGAAGTTTCGCCGCTTCGCGTAAATAAATATCGAAATCATCTCAGCCTAAGTATACTGGCTCATATCAATAAAAGGATCAGTGCGAGTGCCAACTTTATTGTTAAAGTTTATTTACATATAAATGCCTCTGAATACTGTCTACGCATAAATAAAACGCGCAACTTATAAAATGGAAATCTTATTATCCAATGTAACAAAGATCGGCAATAAAACAGATACAATTTTATTACCGGGAAAACTTTTAGTACGCAAATTAATCATTATTTTCCATATTATTTACAAAGTTACCAATTTGTAAATATATGATTAACTTTGTTAACTTTGGGTAAGTAAAAACAATATAATGGATATGGCTATATCCTTACTTATGCATTATATTTTAAAATAGCAAAGTAATATTCTTGTAACTCATTCATTTGCAGTACTCATCATTTTAACAATGATCGTGTTATGGTATTAATATAAGTATGTTAAAAAAATGAAGTCATCATCATCATCAAAAAGTAAAAAATATTAATCAATTCGTATAATCGCCGATGGGGCGGAAAGGGACTAGACTGATGACCAAAATATTGGAAGAGAATCGTCGAAATATTCCTTTTAACTGAATCGATAGCTTGGTTAAGTTAGCGGGCAGCCAATCGAGGTTGAATCCTAGGAATCAGCCTGAATAGATAGTTTCTTAATCAAAATGAAAACACATATCCGAAACTCAAACATCTGTATGACATTATTTATTTCGTAACATAATTTAGACATATAATGCCCGTGGCTTTACGTGCTTAATTTAATTTGTGGCAGCGCGACAGTGGTAACATAAACTGTATTAATAGCCCCGAGCAAGATACAGTAAGATTGTAACAGCAATAGACTCAATTAATATCTAACACATGACTTATAGCCGCAAAACAATTGATTTCGATTAATACTCGACAAAGCTACTAAACAATAAGGCATTCTACGAGTAGGGTATCTGATATGTTTTAACCACAGACATCCGAATGTACAATGACTGGACAAGCCGCCAAGTTTATATGCAGTCCCAGTGTCGCAATTTCGTTTCGGTTTTTACCTGTGAAAAAATATTATATTTCTTGGTAAATTTACTGATTCATTGCGATGATGGCATGTTACAATTGCACAGGATGGCATTTTGAAAAAAAAAACGGTAATTTCTTCTAATATTCGTGCGTCTTGACTCGTCTCACAGAGCGTAAACTGGCAGCCAGTGTATGCTCGTTGAGCTTACATTTGTCGCACTTTAAACGCGGCTTGTCCCATCTCCTGTATTGGGAAATCTGTGGTTTTAACTATCTACAGGAATTAAGATTTGTATATAAGTTTGTTCATTTAGAAATAATAAAAGCGCAGCTTGTGGCGCTTGGGCAGGTAAGCCGTAAACAAGGTGTGCTTATAGTAGAATAAAAAAGTTTTTTTGGGTCAGTGAGCCTTGTTTCGTACTAAGTCTTGTTGATTCAATGACGCTGGAAACACATTTTCAGGTCATAGACGTTAACATTACTCAGGTAACTTTGCGCGGTCCTGACATATTTCATTAGCTTCCTTTACACCCGTCAATCTTTTCATACATACTCTTTTATTATTTCTGCTTGTAAACCCAGCCTTCTTAAGTTCTTGGACAATTTTGTCAAAGATAAGTCCTTCTGGGTTATTTTCGTCTCGTCCCCGCTTCCAACCACATTCGCACAATAAACCTCCTTTGGTATTCTTCTTTTACTCATGCGCTCTAGTTGTCCATACCATCCTTACATACCTCTGCTTTCAGGCAACACTTTTCTCTAATAACAGCATTCTTTTTTCTGTCACATCTCACTTCATATATTTTCCTTAACGACCATCCATGCATTTGCGATCAAGCTGCATTTGTATGCATTCACATGGCTGTACAGACATACATAGTTAAAAGGTAATTTTATTAGTTCATTAAGAATTCAAATGCGTATTTGAAATGATTATGCATAATTTAATATACCCTCAAATTAAAAAGCATTCAAATCAATACGAAACATGAATAGTGGCGACCTACGTAATTTGCAGTCAGTACCGGCGCGGGATCGTTGTTCTGCCGCGTCACGAGACGCCCGGGGGCCACTGTTGCGTAATTGTTTTAAACTCGTCTTTTAATTGTTCTATCGGGGGTTGGGATTTATGTTCCGACGTGATCCAGCCATAACGCCATTCACATTCATTTGCACTATTATTTCCGCGTCGCCTCACCATGGGAATGCAACGCCTACAATTTTAATCAAAGATCATTTCGTTCGAACAGTTTGTTGGGCAATAAAATTAACATTCAGGATTGGATCTATTGTTTTATGGAGGCCTCGCCTTGTAATGTTAATGCGTTTTTGGAGTTTCTTTAAACATTCAATGGACATTGGGGGCTGAAAGAAATCTATATAGGTTGCTAAGAGTTAGTTACCTATATTGGAATAAGATTATCTTAACACATTATTTTATTCACCTTTTTTCTATTTGTAACAATCATCAGCCTATAACGTCCCACTGCAGTGGACAGGCAGTCCCGGGCAGCATAGCTATGGGAGGATTGGGCCATAACCTACGAAGTGGGCAGAATTCGGTTTGGCGAGTGTTAACTACCGTCTTAATATTGTTGCCAGAACCAAAGGCTTAAAGTGCCCTCTGAAGCCCAGAGTCGTGTTCCTTTTCATGTTCTAAACTGGTAAAGATAACACAAAGTGAATCACTATGCATACTTCCCGTGGGATCCTATCCCACGAATCAGTGATAGTTCAGCGCTTGGACCAATAGCATTTCAAAGAATTCTACAACATGTAAAGTTACCCCATACCAGATCGATCAAAGTAAAAATGGTCTAATTAGAACATGTTGTTTGAATACTTATAAAATTTTCCAAGAACCTTCACAAGCATTAATTAAATCCAATTGTCTTCAGGGAAAGCGATTTAAAAACCTACTTGGGATGATAATGCAAATCATGTGGCATATGAGACAACCGTCATCTGCCGCGTGGGCACACGTTCGAAAGATTTACGAGTGTATTTAAACTGGTTTCGCATTAAGCACAACAGGCCGATTTGATCGTAAACCGGCCGTTACGTCGAGACAGTATCGTCTGCCACCCAGGATGGCGGTTAAATTAACTCCAGGTTAACTATCGGTCACTCCTGTGGTGACGCGATGCGGTAACTTCTCGTTTTTCAGATACTAAACACCAGGGATGCGTTCATAAAAATGTTATAACGCAGAAAAATCGGCGCGTGCTAAAAGCTCAACGTATCAACGGAGCTTTTATGAATACGATTAATAGGATGTCGTCAACTGTATACATACTTAAATAAGTCATGTGTTTTTTTTCGTTAAACCGTTAAAATATACAAGTCTAAGTTTTTTGATGCAAGTGATTCCAGACACATCTTTCGTAACTCAAGTCAATCTCAACGGCTAGTGATGCTGTGTGAGAAGGAACCTTGGTTCAGCAGTGGCCATTATGGTATACATATATACTATGCATTTCTTCTGATTTCTACATAGCTGTTCAACGTCCGCTTTATATTAATTTTCAACTACTGAAGTCCACTGCATTAGTCTACGTATTCAGAGCCTCGTATACGCGTTCGCTATTCGCCAGGTTACACCACAGATGACGAACAGGGTTTGCAAAGTGAGTTACACTAATCGAACAACTTTGTAGACAGCAGTTCAGATGTTATTAGAAGCTATAGTATAGAAAACCACAAACAAGTAGGATTTGAGAACACTATAGGGATTTTCCGAGTTGTCGGGAAATACTAGGTATGCATAGCTTATTTGCATTTATGGTGTGCACGCCTCTGTGACAAAAGGCAGGGCATATAATGTGTAGAACCGATGGCCGGTAGGGCGACTCTGTATATCTAATATACATTACTTAAATTCAGTATACATTTAATATAAAAAATATTTGCAGCTACACAGTTATTACCTACTAGAAATACTTTAAAGTATCTATAGACTAATAAAATCGGTGACTTATTAAATACTTCAAAAGCTTTGATATTACCCTCTTTTATGTTACAACAATAGCATTGTTGGAATGCTTCTAGGCGTCTACAAAGGAACGCTGAGCACTGGATTAATAATTCTAAAATACAGACTATTGGCCGAAGCTCTAGATTATTACGGTGTAGGTAGTCAACTGCTTAGACCTTAATGATAAAACAATTTTGCTATATACCTAAGTTATTAATTTTAGAGATTTCTGAGTAACATTTTAACATATTTGATTCAGCCGTTCCCCACGGTATTACTTCGTTATTAAAATATTCTCCCGCAGTGAAACGTATCCTATATACTTATCCAGGGTGTCAGCTGGGTATGGGTCATTAGCACAAAATTTAGTATGAAACACATACTAAATTTTGTGCTAATGACCCATGTGGTCAATGGTTGAAAACACCATTACTAGACCAAGTTTTCCATCCTCATACAGAAGTTGTGTGTCTATTACTATAAGTCTATGTGTATTAGTATGGATGTTTCATATTTAAAACAAAGCGTTCTCTGTGCCTATATTCCTATGTATGCTTAAATCTTCATAACTACGCAACGGATTTTGATTTGTTTTTTTTAAATAGATAGTTATTGAGGAGGAAGTTTTATATTTATAATGACAATTATTAAATAGTGGAGAAACACTGTTATTTTGGAGGTTTCTCATGTGATGTCGTCAATGATTTCAAATTTACTTCCTACATTGCAATCGTAGGCTGAACCAACCCGACAAGATTTATCAAAATAATGTTTTATACACTCGTTGCCAGTTCTTTTGTAGTGTACTTAGTATCAGCATTGCACTCGTGTTTTAAGGCTGAGAGCCACCTGCGCTCGCCAATTGCAAAAAAAAATATTGCACTCGTGCGAAGTCGGGTCGGGTCGCTTGTAATATTGTATTCCCAAAAGTATGTATATATATTTACATATATATTCATTGTAGAGTTATATTATGGTAAACTTCTTGCTTGATATGGGTCTAGATGACTGCTGAGGATACATTAATTTCATATCAGGCGATTCGACCAAAGAGGTTATAATCTGAGAGTTCCAGGAAACCTCTCTAGTGTGATGTAAGCTTTTGTTAAAAAAAACAGAGTTAGAGGAGTTAAGTGATCCGGACATAATTTACATAATTTAATGGACATAATTTATCTTTCCATAATAATGCTTTGTAGGAAGGTCCTGCAGTGTAGTGGGACGATCGAGTCCGATTTTTTTTTATATTTTCGGGTAAGTCAGTTTTCCTCAGTTTTTGAATCCAACACCACATATACCTATTAAGAATACGGTTATGAACAGATGAGGGATGGTTTCTAACCCCAATATGCGATGAGGTTGAGTGAAGACTAGTTCAGTTGCTATTCGTCTGTTATGATTATCCAATGATCTAAGGCGATACCTACCTACATGTAGGTAGCATACGTGTTTAATTATTATTATATTGTGTACAAGCCTAATTATATGTGGTATGAAGGCTCCTTTATTGTAAGTTATGGATTTGGCTGAACAATTGCAAAGTTAGACATATATTCCAGCCAATTAGGCATGTTTAATTGAAGAACAAGTTTGTATTATGTTACTAAAAGTAAATAATAATTGATGATTGTGATTGATTATAAAGTTGGTTTATTAACTAAATTGCTGCATCAAATTAAAGAGTGGTGGACCTCGTACAAGCAGGCTTGTATTTAAAACTAGGTCACATAAGACATTTTAGTTCTTAGAAAACCATAAAAATAATTAAGATACCATTTTAGCTAAGATAACTAATACCAAAAGTTTACGAACATCCGCTGCTGATTTAACTAAATACTTTTTATTATTGATTTCTAGGAACATTACTAATACCGCCATCTACAGCTATACCAAACCATTCAAGGCAGGATGAGACAGGATGGGGGCAAAATTATGTATCAAATATATCCTGAAAATTATTCAAACATTTCATATTTTATATTCAATAATAGTTGACAATAAAATATCATATACCTCTTGAACTTATGAATGTATAAAATAATATTTTATATGTTTGGATTTAATTATCATCGAGACTGAACTTTAATACGATGTCAGGGCATAAAATTTAGTTCTGTCGTTTGAACTGTAATATCCGAAAGATGTTATCAAAAGTTAATCTTACTATTTTTCCAACAATCTAATTGGGAACCGAATTGATCGATATATACACGTATCGCCACGTGTACGCCACAATAAATAATTTCGGGGTCCTTCGAAATTCGCACGTCAAAAGCCAATCGGCCAGCGTCCGCTGATTGAATTGATTGAAAAAGAAACGGCGAAAGAGGCGCGCGGAGGCTTCGAGTATTTTTATGCGCTGTACGGCGCGTTTCGGAGCGCGCGGGCGACACATTCCTGCCGCGGTTGCGTTTTTGCAACTTTCATTAGAGCTCGCCGGCCGGGTTCCATTTTAATAAATGAGTTATTCGTTTATATCCAAGATGGCGGAACACATCGACCGATAGCGCTCCCGGAATGTTATGATAGCCCACAGCCATTGATTTTCAACAGTATCTAATATTGTTTTTTCCTAATATGACTTGGTTTCGAGATGTTATCGGAATAGGTACGAGTTCTTATTGCGAATCGAATACCAAGTTTAATAAATTTTTATCGTTAATTATTTTATTTTAGTTCTTAAAATTCGAATATCGAATTAGATCTCCTGTGGAATAAGTTGACATGAGGCTGTCAGTGTGGAATCCATCAAAAACGGCACAGGTATTTTATTTCCACAATCGGGAAGCACGTACGGCCTTTTTGTCGTCTGTAAACGTCCTCCAAGCTCGCAGTTGTCAACTTTCGTTGTATTTATTTACTCATTCATATTTCTTGTTTGTCTGACCGAGAGGTGTTTACGAATTTTCGTCATCTCACCATTTAGTTCAAGGACCTTTTTTGCCGGGCGAAAACGGTCGTACCGCTACTTTTAGCCCGTAGCATTTATACACCTATCAACTAAGATAAGTCCGGTGGGTTGCTTTATTTATTTTTTATCGGGATTTATATTCCGAACCTCTTAGGAAATAAAATAATCACGGCGGCGTGGATTTGCATACAATGGTAAAATAATTTTACGCGCGTTTCGCCGCACTTAATTCTACTTTTTATTCGGCCTCCCGCGCCCTATCTACGAATCAAACGGACTGCTCGCCGCGTGCCCATTTAAGTGTTAACATTTTTTAGGAGTTCTTCGATTTGGACTTTTATTCATGAATTGTGTGGATTCAATCACTATGAAATTTATAGCGCTTACATATTTCACAGTTATAGAGTTCGCATTACAATCGAGATAATAACATAACAGAATTTAAGTCCAAAAAGCACGTGTTATTTAAAAATGGATTTAGATTTCAAAAAGTTAAGAAACGAATTCAAAACGGTTGTATTTAGTGAAATAGATATGGGTCATAAAAGAGCATTGGTCCCGCGAGCGGCGAGCCAGGCAGACAGCGTGGCGAGTCGACGGGCGCGCCTCTAGCTACGCGGTCGTACGCTACCTCTGTACATCGCATCCAACAATCGAGTAATCTTAAAAAAATAAATTAAAGCCCTCATATTTACATTCAGGGCAAACATCGTTCCGCCATAAATTCAGCACAAAAGTGCGAGCGACGGCCGACTAGCAACAAAAGGCCATGACTTTTCCCGCAAAAAAGATGATCCTTAATCTGATTAAATCTCCATCGCGGCGGACGTCGGACCGTGAAAGATTAATGAATATTTGTGCGAGGATTCCCGGGGCTGGGCTGGCACGTAGCGCTGTCATAATCATATTAGCTGCGACCGGAGGCCGGCTAGGCACGCACCGCGCGGACCCAATCGCGAGCTACTGCGTGACACCTCCGTACCGTCCGGAACTTTACGACGTGTCCGCATGAGAGATGACTTTATGGGCTTTCTCCATACTCGCACTTTAATGTTATCTCTACCTACGCTAGGCTACAATTTGTTCCTATATTGTCCACAAAGATTTCGTTTAAGAACCAGTTTTTAAGAAAAATATTATCATTATTTGTTACATTTTGGACTTTTATGTGGAGATAAGTATGTTTTAATTAAATAGCGCAGAGATTGTTTAAAAATTACATAACTTAAGACTCCATTACAAGGCAGGGTACGTGACTTAGAAATTTAATTTTGAAATCGTAACTAAGTAATAAATTTAACGGAAACGTAATAAAGGCGGTTGGATACTCCTTTTGCAATATAATAACACGCCCCATTACTTACTTCAGTGTGGAAATAAAAACTCATTTTAATTTTTAATCCGTGTGTGTGTACATAAAGTAGCTATTACAGATATGGCGCAGCGATACAGGATAGTGAACGCGTTAATATAAGTGTTTTCATCGTATGAATTATACATTGAATTCTGTTCAGTCGGGCTCTTTATCTCCACTCGATGGGTGCATCGCACACATTACACCGCGGTTTGCACTAAATTTTTATTGCACCTCGGAAAAAGTTTAATATATATTCTTAATCCGAAACGTTCTTAGAACGTATGAGCTGAGCCACAGCTAAGCAGAGCTGAGCATCTAATTAACTTTATAAATAAAGTACTGACACATTTTTACCTTTTTTCAACTCTTTGATTTTTTATTTAGTTCGTCCCAATACGGTTAAACATGTGAATATTAAAGTATTGTGTCGCTGCTTGCGTATATTGAAGTGTTATTACCAACTCGTTGTTATATCAAAACTCGCAAATGGTACTATCGTATTTCGACTGTGCTCAATAAACACAATCGTAAAAGAATCAATTGTAGGGTCCGAAAGAAATTAAACGTGAGAATGTATTGTTCCATACAAGCGTGAACAAAACGAAAATCGTTGTTTGCGTTAACCAGCTCTCAGGTCGTTTTCGACCTGCTTTCGTGGACATAAATCGCGTTAAATAAAACTTTTGTTTACGACGTACCTACGCACCAACACCAAATTGAAAAAGTAATCTCAATTTCATAAAGTATGTTTATTGTTTTATCGGCCAATGTTATGAAATTGTAAATACTTTAATAAGTAACAACTTTGCACCCTAACACGTCACCGTACGGATTATTTCAATTTGGTTGTATCAATTGAATCATAAATTTGAACCGTTATTAATATATTGCATAACGCAAACTTGCAGAAGTGTATTTAAAATACATAATGCAGTATATATATTTTTTCAGCTCTAACTGGAACTGTAAAGCTAAGATTTCATTTTCTATTTAATTTTCAGTCTGCGTATTCCTATAAACTGTAGTCCCATAGGGCCAAAAAGGGCAACAAATATTAATTACTGGTGCCTCTAGGGACCCCTAAACTACTGGAACACTTAAGACAATGAAAAAAAACAAGATGTTTATAATGTAACTTAGTATTACTACGCATAAGACGATTTTTGAATTCAATGATTTAAAGACATTACGAGTATTTCATTACGACTTCATTCTTGCTATTATCATATCATTCTAGCTCCTTACATAGTCACGGCGATGTAAGTAAGGCGCCTATTATAACGAAATATTGTGGTTCCACGACAACTTCAACTTAATTGTGTATCAAAACGCCATAAATCTGCCAGTTTCCGAGATAATTCCGCAACTTATGACAAGAAATACTGATGGATGCGAATTACTGTCCCTGTAATGGCTGAGCCACAAAACTTGGCTACATCGCAGGTAGGAAGGGTAATTAATTATTTCATACAAGTTGCGGCTGGATGCAATAAAGTCGGCCTCATCAATGATTCAGGCGAACAAACAAAGAGCGCGTGCAGCGCTCGCATTATCCGCTATAAGACATCATAAACGGGCCACCATCATCTGGGCTTATAAAAAATTCATGCTCATCTCACATTTCGGCGCCCCTCTTAATTTCGCGTGAGCCTCTTCTTGGTTCGTGTAAAAACTTCGGGTGTCTTTTTATGACTTTTACTGCGGTATAATTGGGGAGGGGCGAGAGCTCGCGTCCCCGAGGTGACATAAATACACCCCCCCAAGCTCTATGCTTCCAACTACCCCGGGTTTAATCTCATGTAAGACTATACGGCGCGGAAGTAGTTCACATTAAAACGTCTCGCCCCATACCGATCATATGTTCTAAAACGAAATCCATTATCAGATAATCATAGTCCACAATATTGTATCGAAAACTTTTCTTTGCATATGTTTGTATGAGGCAACCTCCATGATGAACGACACGTGTACATATAGGTGCAAATGTATCACTATCAGATTCGATCCCAAGTGGGTGCGTCGCAAATGGCTTTTATGTGTAGCATGTTTCATTGCAATGAGGAACGTCGTCGATTCACCCTTACGGTTACCTGAATGAGAAAAAAATGAACAAACGTAAAACTACATTTCAACGCGGCAGTATGACGTATTCGTGGCTCAGTGTGTGGACTGTCGCCTTTCTACGGGACGGGAGGCTGAGGTTCAAATCCGACACGTACCAATGTGTTTTCGAATTTTCGAAAATATATGTACGTTATCGACGCTCTTACGGTGAAGGAAAACATCGTGAGGAAACCTTCATGCACGCCTGCGAAGAGATTCGAAGGTTGTGTGTGAAGTCGTCCAATCCGCACTGGGCCCGCGTGGACGACTAAGGCCTAATCACCCTATACGGGTAGGCTCGTGCCCCTCGGTGGGGACGTTTAATGAGCTGATGATGATGATGATGATGACGTAAGACGTGATAGGTATAGTTTACGTAAAGAAAACAATTCTGACAGCCACCAAATTCTGCATGGAAAATGAGTACACGAAAGAAAACTATAGCGTCTGAGAATTGGCAAATACGATTTCAATTTTAAAGGCAGCAGAGATGCGCCGAGGTGGTGCGGCGCGGCGCGCGGGTACTTGCTAGTCGCGTGCATGTATGTATTTATTTGCAAATTCCGAATAGCTTTCAATATGTAGAGGCGCTGTGACTCCCGCCTGTCGATCCACTCTAATATCGCACTCCTTGTGAGACGTCACGGAGGCGACGGCATTATTCGACGCGACGATTGACTCACACGGGAGCAGCCTTCCGCAGACGCCACATGATAGATGAGACACAAAAAACATAAACGTAATTGAGATTTCTATTACATAAATTGAAGGCGAGCGTTTTACTGTTTGTTTATATAATGTGAGTGGCGGCACTATCGCGTTTCGGAAGCGGCCGCGGACGTCAATTTGTATATTGTCATTATTAGAGTTGGCGCGGAAAGTTTGGGCGCGTTCATCCATCATGGTGTGACGGGCGGCCGGTCTGATATCGCGCCTAATACGTATTGATTTCCCACTTAGCGTTTTTCTTGGGAATCGCGGCGCTCCACCCTTCCGCCGGCCGGAGGCCTAACGAGCTGTTTGTCCTCCACTCGCGGCAACTAGGGCGATTGTCGCCTACACCGTAATCATGTCGGCGAATTACTTTGAGACGACACAAGCTTTGACCCGCTATTATTAGAACTTATCAAATATTTAAACGTGTAAAAACTTAGTAATATTACTTGGCGAGATAAAAAAAAAGTTTAATTAGATGCCAATTTCAACTTTAAGGAAAAGCGCTCGTCGTATTCTTGCTTAAAAGCTCCAGCTAGCGTGTTATCTTCGTAAGTATAAATAATGGATTTTGTTAGCAACTCACGTGATGTATGTACATAGGTAAGTACAAGTACTTACATACATTTGCCTAAATGCTGAAGAAAAAGATTGCGTCACCAAGGTCCCCGGTGTAGGGGGGTAGGAGGCGAGAACAATGGTTTCGGTTCTCACACGTGTGGAGGATTATTTGCATTCGGAAATAAAGAGAGGAATGATAAAAGAAAGGCGCGAGCGAGGTTCCACCGCCTCGAGGCGGGGTGTGGGAACTGGGGGGCGGCGGAGGGGGGATGAGGCCTCCGCGGGGGTGGGGGCTCGTTACGCGAACAATGGAGAAATAATGTACAGATTGCAGTGAGCGATGCGCCCAGCGCGACTCAGGTGTCTTGCCTCTCTCGTGGACATCACGCTTAGATATGCACATACAAACTATTCTGACTGCACATAGTATGGTATTCTAAGCTGTAACAAGCAATCGTATAGCAAACTAATAAGTTCTAGGTACATATGTAGTTATCATCTAAACGAACTGGTATTCTACTAATAGATTCTAACTTTGCTGATGGCCGCAGATGGCCTTTGCAGCTTCACCGGGCAATTAACGAGCGCAAAGGGCTTAAGTATTCACACAACGAGCCTAAGGGCATCCCCGATAAGTATTCGATCTCGGTTTAAGGCGTTGCAGGGATTGGGATCACTGGTTAAAGTGCAATGGCGTACATACATTAGGTGCTAGTAGAGTATGCAGTGAGATTTTAAAATCTAAGGAAGTAAGAAAGAAATGCAATTTCTACATTCAATGGTAACATTTGCATTGGCTATGGCCGTTGTAGGAAGGAACACACGTATTACACTATAAGTAAAAAACCTAACTGTTTTAGATGAAGTTACTTAAAAAAATGCATACACTGCACTTTTTAGTTAATTAAATGCTCGCCAGTGTAGACCTTCGAGCAGGATTCAACTTCCTGCTCGTACACAAGCGAAGCGCAAAAGCACTAAGAAGCTTTTCTCGAAGTGTTTCGTCGTTTTTTTTTCAACTCGCGTAGAGTTGATTTCCTATATATCAGATAGTTCATATTTTCAGAATATGATGTCGATAACAGACTAATGAAATATACAAAATGTCAATTGAATACCTCTAATAGATTAGATTTTATCATCATCAAAATGTTTGGCTACTTCCTGAAGTGCACAACTAATAAAAATCATAGAGGGAGAGGGGGGTGAAATTTAATTTGTGACTTTCACTAATTTTATGAATAAGGATATAAGAGCTACACGACTTACACGGGATTGTAGATATAGACAGTAACTAAAAAACTAATTAAGTAATTAAGGAAAAAATACAATACTAAAAAGACTGCCTAGCAATTTACAAAGAGAACTGAAATCCCACCAAAAACATTTCAAGAAAAATGTTGCCAAGACGATCACATAAGGTTTCCCCTGTGAAAAAGATATTAGATCTCATGTAGAACTAAGCTTCTGAATCTACACGGCCTGTGGTCTTTACGTCACAAATTAGCAACTAGACAGTGGTCTCTTTTTCGGGATCGCAAGTGTAATATTTATTATTATCACGTGAACTGAAAGCCTTATCGCGAGCTTACACTATTAAAAAATCTCTTCAGAATAACTTTATCAGTCAAACGTATGCAATATTTGCCATCTTGCCTGCACCATTAGATTCGAATCACATCTCTGCGCAGTGTGTATCATTAAACAACAATGATCCGGGTAGCCGAGGCCGAATCGTTTAATAAAGGACGCCTTCATAGGAAGCGCAAGCAATCACAACACAATCACCCCATCCTCGCGTGACACCGAAAATGTCCCCGTTCATAAGTATAAATTAATCCATTTAGAGCGAACGACCGGCCGCGACCGACGATTAACGGAAGCGTCTACTTAACTAATTTATCCTCGGGTGGTTTTAACAGAATGGATAGCAGTGATTACGGGCGCGACGATCGTGTGAGCCGAGACGGTGCGCGTACGCAGCGGCTAACGGGCACAATTTTAAACGCAACTGTGTGTGCTTGCTATTATTTTCTTTTCACCAAATACTGTCCTTTTTATGAATGTTTGTCTTTTTTAAGGTATGTGAGGGAGTCCAGCAAATCTAGTGCGACCCGAGATTAAGTATTTGATCTACGAGTTTGCCAGGAAATTCGCCATTACGTACTGACCTAGAGCGACAACAATGAATCACTGAGAAGAAAACATTGGGATAGGCATTATCCAACTGTGAAAGGAATGGCTGTTGTGGTATATTCTTTTACAGTTTTGTGTCATAGGTTTGGTTTGAATCGAGTAGTCATGTAACGAATATTGAATTTTTAACATTCGCGAATGCGAATGCGAATATTTATCTTCAATATTCGCGAATGCGAATGTTAAATTTCAAATAAAGCGCGCGTCAAATATTTGACAGCTTTGACATTTCGTGCCGGCCATGTTGAAATCGAATATAGCCGAGCGCCCGAACCGATACAGGTTGAATGAACGAAGTTAGTCACAGAAAGAAAGTTCATTCGAAAAGTTTTGTTTTGATTTAAGGTTCTAAAAATTAAAAAAGGTTAAGTTTTTCATATTATGGAACAGTCAATTCACATATGATTAAATAAAATATATAAAGCTTGCTTATCTATTGTGTTATTAATTCATATGCATCTATCTATATAATAATTTCCTTTTAGTTTGTTAAAAACATTCGCAAAATATTCGCATCGTTTTTAGCGAATGCAAATGCGAATGCGAATATCGAAAAATATGCGAATATTCGCGAATGCGAATATTCGTTACATCACTAGAATCGAGCACTAGATTTTAGTCGAGAATATTAAAGTACTGATTGAATAATAAGTTATATCACATCAACATGGTCCAAACCAAAAGAATTCTTCTGCAAGTCATCCTTAATCTCGTATACATACATGCATTCCTGATCATATCCCACAATTTCATCGCGCAACTGAGCACAAAGGAGGGTGCATTAGCATCGTACGGTCCTAGTGTTTCATTGGTAGCTTATAAGATAGTCAGATATTTGTAATCCTGCAAGCTCGCGACATTTTAATAACATTGATCAAATAGAACAAAAGTATGTGGACCGAGCACTCGACAGAGATGAAAGTTAAAAGGGTCGCGGGGCGGGCGGGGTGTTCTAGTGGGTGGAGCGGGTTGAATGTCTTATTCCCTCCACAATTCAGAGGTATTTCGTGTTCTTCATACGCAAATATATCCTCGTTACGTAGGCAGTAGGTACACGTGAGCGTCGATTGCGTGTGCACTTTGAGAGGTAAACCCGGGAGTGACTGGGTGACTCTAGATTGGGCGAATTGTCCCGGGAAGGAAAATTGGATCCAGCAATCAAACGGATCCCAACAAACGCCGTCGTTATCGTTCCACTTTGATTTGACGAAACAATGGCTGCTTTTATCTTAACAACGCACTTATGTATGTACGTACACATTCAACATACCGTACATTACAATCGATTGCGCTATGGAGCTCTCATGGTAACTGAAGAAACTTTTTTTGGAAATCAGATATATGTATTGCTTGTTTGTAAACAATTAAATACTCGTTCAATGTAGGAGTATCAGATTGTAAAAAAAAAGTTCACCAGACATATATTAAAGATACTCCATGATGGATCTTTCCATTTATAGGTAATTAAATACCTAAATAAAAAAAATCTAATATATGTCAGAAGTGAGAACAACTGAGTAAACAGACATATAACTAAATTATAAGAAGGCAAAAAGTTAAAATAATGAACAAAAGAATGATAAATAGTATGCTTCATTAAATATTACGTAATAATAAATGAATCATACTGAATAAAGTTATATTTAATACGAAATTTAAATAACTAAGGTCGGAACTGTATGCTAAAGCAAAGCCACTGATTTACCGACCAATGTTGGTACTGATCAATCAACCAACCTGTAACTTTCAATGGTATAGAATAGGCTTTCACAAAACACTATTAGTATGTAAAAAACCAATTCATACTATTGCACCAGGCAAAACAATCTGTATAACATTAAAATTTAATAATAAATTTAAATATTAATATTTTATGGTACTGACATCGTCGATCACTTGCTAAGTATGGAGTTTATTCAATATAATAGAAAGCCCCAAACTACTATGACACTATCACAGTCTGTTCAAACTAAACATAAGTGAAGATAACATTTAACAGCCACATTTAAACAGCTGTTTTCATTATATGTATATGAAAAAGTATTTTTTTGTTACATAGTGTACAGGAAGGTTAGAACGCTCACCTGATGATACATAATATGCTTGGCCATGACAGAGCGGCATTGAAGGAGACTAGCGACTGATCAACAGTTATTATTCTCCATCAATGCCGCACTGCACCTGTCACCCGAGACAACAGATGATAGGTGATTACCCAGTGATTTCACTAGTATTTAGTATTCAAACTTGGAAATATAGTTTCATTATATAATATATCCTCTCTCTCTCTACCCTCAAACTATCACAGTCTACTGTTGGACATAGCTCATCTCTATTCTGGGCCAGTTATTGTGGCCTTACACTTTTTTCATACTACATGTAATTATTATGTTTCTTCTTAAAAACTGTTTAAATTTAAAATAGTTTCCTATAAACCCAAAAGTCCTTGGCAATCCACTTAAGACTATTTCTTTATTTAAAATAAGCGCAAGTGGGTTATATATGACTTCTTAGTGCTTATATTAGAACTGAATCATTTCCATACACAAAGTCTCAAGACATTAATTGTTCATAATTTATTTTTACAAATCTTCTACAACTGGTAAATGCAAATACAATTACAATGGTTCATTAGACTTTGAAATGTAGATCATTTTCAAGATATCCATTAGGTATGTCCCAAATTTAGCCGTTCATAAACATGTTGCACAGGTATAACCTTTAAGAATGTTAAAACTCAAATGTGTTTAAGTATTATATTACAAAGAGCACTTATTTTGTATTTAAATGTATAGCTTAATATAACTATGAATAGGTCTATACTCCATTAAACCATAACTGCTTGAATGTAGCATGTGCGTAGACAATAGATTCGTCTATTGTTTGTGATGTTCCACCTATGCTATGCACAATTGCATAATATTAATTTAATTACTTTAATGTTGTTATATAAATTTCATAACATGGAAGAACATATTCAAAATTACATTCATATTAAATTTAGTTTTCCATTAATTTTTTAACAATTAAATTAAGTTACATTAATTTGGAGTCCTTACCTCATTTTTGTCAAACGCCTGGAGATTCCTATCGTTTTGTTGCTTTTCATATAGTGCTCGAGCAAGGGCACTTCTTGGTCTGTATAGTCCATTTGAAGCCATTTCGTTGTCGGAAACCAGTTTTCCCTGTACAAATGTTTTTCTGTTTCTTCTTGAAACTATTGCATGTCTGTCTTCTTTGATACAAGATGTGGAGTATTCCTTTATATAATAACAGTATAAATCAGTTCGATCACTATATTCCAAAGCTTTATTCGAAACTGCAGTATAAATGACTAATAAGTAAATAATATATACATCTTTAGCAAGCATTTAAGTAAACTAAAACCTGGTAATATCCTGTATACTTTTAAAAATTAACTTATTACTATTTTTTTCCTTACTTCCTAACTTAGATAGATAACTTTCTTTGTCATACGATACCGGGCAGTATTTATGTTTATTTTATTGTCAAATTATATTTGTTTATCATCACACAATAAAAATCTAAAAAAAATGTTTTGGTCTGAAAAAGTGACAAACGTCAAATTAAGTTTCTAAAGAAACCGCCAGAGGGCGGTTGACGGTATGAAAGTAAGTGAAACATTTACAAAGCTTGTTTCAATACTAACATATTTTTATTTGTTGGATAACTATAAAATAATTCTTGAGTTAATTTCCAGTTATTTTGTTAAACAATATGCGTATTATGATGTATTTCGTGATAGCTTATGCTTTCACATAATACAATGAAAGAACTTTAAGATATTAACTAACTATAAGGCTATTTGGTGAGTCCCTATCAACTCTTAAATATAAAGGTAAAATATTAATGAAGTTATCAGTTATGAAGTTACCTACCCGTTGATTCCCATACGACTACTAGTACACACTAATTAAATAAAACACTATTTAGTTTTAATTTTCATTAACATCATTTTGTGTTGCATTTCCTGGCAACGAAGCTTTATACAGAGCCGTATTATTGTTGTAGGTCGGTCTAACGGTAACTAAAAATATTTAAGTAAAACCCTCTAATGAAGTATTCTCTATTATATTACTTGAACCTTATTAATGTAGAAGGATTTACATACCGTAAATTGGTTTTATGTATATAATTGTAAGAAGGCAAAGTTTACTAACCGTATCTTGCTTACTCTCAATGGAAGCTCTTGCGACAATTTCTCGAAGAACGGAGTTCAACATTTTGTTTTCACCGCTCAATTAAAAGTTTCAGCACTTTATATACAACGTAACAGTTGCTTTTACACAAATTAATGTATCAGGGGAACACGACACTGAACTATTTACGTGTAAGTTACTTCCCGGTGTATTGTAAGGTGAGAGGTGGTTTTAATGATTTATGAACTCAAAATGTGAAGCTAGTTTCGGCCTTGGCCGTGACCGACCGTTCACTGTCCAGCGGCAGCCGATGCGCATGAGTTGGTGTTTTGGTGTCGATAAACGATAAAATGAACTATTGAAGTATAAAAAGTGCTCGCATAGCATAATAAGACGTAGGTTGTAAATGTTGTAATTAAGATTATTCATGTTTGTAACCGGAATGACATACAAGGTTCATTGTAAATGGTACTTAAAAATTTTAATAAAATATAAAAAAGTTTCTTATAGAAAAAAAACAAAAGGTCACTTACATCGTGCACTTACAATGTTTTTTTCCGAAATAAATATCTTCCTTCACCCATATTACTTCTAAAAGTAGATGTTATGTTGGTTATTACTATAACTCGTGTGGGAGGTATAGTACTTATTTTGCGAATATATTCGTCTCTTTTGTTAAAGATTTTTGAAATTTAGCAGATCGCGGCGCATGGCTTTTACAGCTTCACAAGCATTTTAACAAGTGGTGACTTCAGATGGCTCTTAGCGCAAAAAATATGCACGAGCCTAAGGAAGTCTCAGGGTGAAACACGAAAATCGGCTAAGGGCGTTGCAAGGGCTTCCCTAGGTCTAGGTAACCTAGTATAGATATGATTTGGGAGAAAAGCGACTCGGTACGTGCCCGTAATGCAAATAGAGATTAGTGATTCTGAAGGCATAGAATTATGCTGCTACCTATCTGATACCAAGATCTTAAACTTCCATGTAGAAGAACATGTAGCGGTCAGGGAACTTTGAGAGTATAAAGTCACTCCTAAATTCCTAAGATTCTCATTTAGGTATTACAAAAACGTATTGATGTAGAATTCGTATTATAATCTAGGCATTATGTTTTACATGTGATTCCTGAATTCATGAGTATGGACCACGTATTTGTAAGCGTAGCATAAAACGGTCTAATTAATCGTATTGCGAAGTGCCGTTCGTGGAGAATGGATGAAGATAGACATATAGCAGACTGCAATGGTTTAAAGCAAGTTTCAATATTGTTTTAATTTCAAGACTGGAATGCACAGGAATCGTTTTAAATTTAGAACCCGTCTATAGCTAAACATATTTAACTAAGATAAAATTTGAATTTATAGCCATACTCGTACCATACTAATGATAAGATTGTCTATGAACGACAACTTCACGTGTATTATTTTATTGTTAAACCTAATAAAATAATTGCACTTTTTTGAAACACGTATAAAACGTACCTAGGTAGTAATAGGCATTATACTCTGGGTTTCACTCACCTTTCTCTGTACTTCCGGGATTTTGAAATTGTTAAATTTTGTGGCCATAGCCATTTTATTAAGGTTTATCCTAAAATATATAATGAACAATTTTGGTGCAAACGTCTTTACACAGCGCTGATTGCCTTGAAGTGAGTGATAAGCAATTTAGCATTTAGATAAAATATAGGTAGGTATGGCTATGATACAATTTTTATAGATATTCTATCTAGATTTAAACTGTCTTAGCTATTTGTCAAATTATATTAATTCATTTCAATAAAATAAAATAAAAAATATCCATACAGCTAGATGAGGTAGATGCAGACTAGGTGGCAGTACCAAACTAAGCAGTTAACAACGTATAATATACATATTTTTTTTGTAAATACATACATATACGTACATAGAAAACACCTCGACTAATACAATCAGACATGTTCAATGTTCATGCACACAAATCATAGTATCTACTGTACGTACTTAGTACAGAACCCTTGGTTTTTCTTAAAATTATGATGGGCTTGCTCTTGAGCAAAGACTATCCTAGTGGAAGAGACGTGATCTAAGATGAAGCGAGCTTGCCCAAAAAAGCCTATTCACTCGTTTTTTGAATGCCACCGGGTCGTATGTGGCCGGAAACACAGACGCAGACAGATCATTTCATTCATTTGCAGTATGTATAATGAAAGTAGACGCGAAACGCTTAGTACGAATACGAGGAACGTTAACTACTAACGGACGAAATTTTGCAGTTCGCATTTGGTGTAGTAGACACCACACACGGATCGTCAGAAATATACTTTGTGATTACTTTAAAACAGTTAATCATATTGATATTCGTATCTATCATAAAGTAAAAAGTGCACGCACTCAAATTATTATATTTAGGTTCAGCCTTAACACTGTTTACTAAATTTTTGATCTATTGTTGATGGTCGCGACTTCTAAGGATGTTTTGACCTTAGGTCGTTTTTTCATAATGGCGTTGCCCAAGACTCGTCTAATCTTACGGACTATGGAGATTGGAGCCTGATTTGCCAAGAACTCTACATTGTTTCTTGAACCTGAAATACTGATACTTTTATGTCATATAAGTAACCAAGCAAACAACAAACCTCGAGGTAAAATGTCACGTATATTCGAAATAAAATGATTCAGAATCAAAAGCCATCCATTTTATTAAGATATTTATTATACCTATTTTTTTTGTTTTCTAGCATACACACATTTATACGGCTATTTATCTTTGGGTACACAATAAAGATGGGTGAGAGAAAATATCACAATCCACGAATCAACGTATCATCTTCTTATTCAAATATTTATCCCTAAGGATGTACTTAACTAAAAGATAAGACTAATTTTGAATAATTGAAAAGTTTGATATAAATATCCATCACACCATAAAACCAAGATTGCCCACATGAGGTTTGTCATGTAAAAAAGATATCACATCTCATGTAAAACCAAGCTTCTGAATCTACAGGGTCTTAACTCTACCGAACCCTTACTTCAACAAGTTTTAAAAGTAAATAGCCATACAGCTTGCCGTTTCGCTATCAATGTGATGCGAATATTTCGTGTCTGATCTGATGTAAGTAACGAACTAGCCAAGCCATACATATTTACAGATAAAAGGTATCTAGTATTTATTTAAGTAAGAGTCGGTAGAGTTAGGCCGTGTAGATTCAGAAGCTTGGCTCTACATGAGATCCTGTGAGAACCTGTGGGCGTTTTCAACGTTCAACTTTTTGTAATTTGACTTCAGTTCTATTTGTAAGTTGCTAGGCAGTCTTTTCAGTGTTAATGTTTTTAGGTACTTATTAATAGGTATTTAGTGTTGAACTGTAGAAGTTCCGTGAAAGCATTCATGATCCAATTTATAAAATTGTGTGTCTCATAAAACTTAGACATCATATCCTAAGATTATGAACCATCTGGTACATCGGTTACCAACTCTATGAGAATTCAAAAATACGACGAACCACTTCGAGAAAAGGAAGGTAGTGCCCATGCGCTTCGCTTGACCAGTCTTGGCGGGTAGAGAGTCTTTATTTGTGGGCAGTTTTGTCCCCAGGAGTCTTTAAACGCTGCTGACGGCGACACCCAAAGGTTAATCGTAAGTTACTGTGTAAGGCAAACAGACAAAGATCCAGGTGTAATATAGAACCAACTAAATGAGTGGCAAGATGTAAAGTTAAACAGTACGTACGCGTTCAATATGGACTGGTGGATCACGCGCTCGCCTCGGGCGCGCCGCGTCTCCAGCGCGGGACATTTAAAATAATTACAAGCCATCGGAGAAACGTAACAGCCAGTGTTTTGAGACCATTACTTATTTTTTAATTCCAAAAAATGGGGTTTAAAAGCGCACACTTAGTGCCTATTGGTGCAATGCTGGTAATAAATGGACTATTTTTTAGAGGGCATTCCTGTAATTTTGTTGTTGTATGAATTATGTTGCACAAAATTGATTGTAATTTTAATATGTTTCGGATGAGATTATGTAGAGCGTGTGCTATATGCCACTAAATGTATTGCCTTGGTTTTTGGAAACCATATGGCGGGTGGTGTTCGATTAAATTAAGATAATGTGATGACTTTACCTTTAAAATCGCATTGGGAGTCGTTATGATTTCAATCTGAAGTGAATTACCTCTTTTACGTCTTGGGCAGTAATTATGAGAACATAAACGCGTATAGTGTTTTTTTATTTGCATGTTTTAATTAATGCTTTTAGTTTTCCCGATGTTACAATAATTTATATTGGAAGATATGCATAACATCGATATCTATCATACAATATATTTACGAACCATTCATTGTAAATATACGTTTATATTATGAATGGTTTGCTTGATATTGGTTATCCATATAAATAAATAGATAAATATCCACTGACATTCCCACAGCGTCATCTAGCCCCAAGTTAAGCGTGAAGCCTGTATTATGGGTACTAAACAACGGATAAACATACTTATATACAAGTTTTTTTTCGTAAATACGTACATATTATACATAGAAAACACCCAGACCATTACAAACAGACATGACCATGCACACAAATGTTTGTACTGCCCGGGGATCGAACCCGGAACCCTGGGTGTTGGAGTCGACGTCTCAACCGCTAGACCAAATGGGTCCTCATATGAAACACTTTGAGAGGCCCTTAAGCATTGTGGGTATCATTTTATTTTACTGTTGACGTAGACGAACAATAATATAAATACAAAACGCAATCGGCTACATTTTACGATCTCATTACATTTAGTGCAAGGTGTGTTAAAACAAAAACATACGGTCGGCTTAATTTAAATCCGAGCTCGTAGTTTTTGCACCTCCAACCGCATTCTCACAGCAGACCTGATGCACTTCAGTTCTGATTGGATCATTACCGAGTTCATCATACTCCGCGCGGTCCCGTACCGACAAAGATAGGAATACACCCCCCACACAAGCCAGAGAGAGACGACTCACTCCGAGAGCACATCGTTCAGGAATTATTTCATATCATGATTATTGGAACTTTATTGCACTTCGTAACTAACAATTGACATTAGGAAATGCAATTTCATATTGATTTCGTAATACCACTGTTCGTTTATTTTTATCAATGCAGCAAATCTTTCTATGATTTGCGGCTAACCATCCAAGGGCATGCTGGTTGTTTTGCGGCTTCAGGTTCCGAGAAAATGTCATTAAAAGCTCGATAGGGGATTAAGTCGGTTTAAATTTTCACGTAGCCCGGCAGGAAATCGGTTTAGCCGTCACAAAGGGTGGGAAGAAACCGAGAAATTATCTTTTCGACGGAACACAAACCGCTAAACATGCAATTACACCGTTACAGATGGGGCATTAAGTTATCAAAAAATAATAATCCTTTCGGACGGAAGGTGTCGCTGTGAGCACGTACCGCGGCCGCAATCACTCGCTCGTCACTGATTTCGGTGCGAGTATTTCATCATCGATCACGTTTCTAATAAAATTCGTTGGACATCTGTTGTGTTACGCAACCGCATTTATTGCTGTTAATGGGGGGCTTTCCGAGCTTTAATTCATGGCAGACGTTCGCGCTGCAGCCTTAACTCGAGTTAACTGGACTATTTGTGCGAACGTGCATGCTGACACTGCATAAAATGATACAATTTCTTAAAAGTTTTCTAGTTTGTATCGTACTCGAAGGTTGTATGTATTATTTGAGTCGTTTGTGTAGTAACTATCTTGATCTCTCAAAGTACAGTCTGAAACCGTTTCTTGCTACATATTACATTTTCATGATTTTCAGTATTATATTATGCGTTTAATTTCCTTGGTATTGTATAATAAAGTACCATGGTGTAAGGTACATAGACTGTGGGCATTACCATAGAGATGGAAATAAAATTAAACATAATTCGAATAATCGACTCTTGGCCAATACAATAAAACAATGGGAAAAAGTACCTCTGTGGCCGGCCTAAGCGAGGGAACGAAGGATTTCAATTTGGAACGTGATGAGGCGAGTTTTCATTTACGTACACTTCGATACACAGACGTTATGAGGTTTTGTTGAAAAATAACCTCAAAGCGCATCACTATAAGGCCTTAAAAAAGATGAAAATCACAACATGTGTACTAGAGAGCTTCGGTAAATATTCCGAATGGAATGTCATTAAATTGGCGCTTCTAGTTTGTCTATCAACTTTTAATGACTCCAGATTACACCTATGTGACTTATCCCTTTGTTTAACTAAATTTGATAGAATTAATTCACGATTACAATCGAAGAAATGTTTGTGCTGTCATAACAAATAATGGCACCAAACCGTTTATTTTTTTCAATATATTTCAAAGTGGTGAACCTGGTGTATTAAAATACATATATAAAAGAAATACATCAGGTTCAGGATCAAGGTATCTTTAACTAACTGTTGTTGTTCCCACCATATTTAAAAGAATACTAGTTCATAAAACAACAAGTAGTTGGAGAGTTGACAGTTTTACACCTTAGTAGCTGGCCATATGAGAAACAACGAGAACTAGCGCGGTCGACGTTGCTTGCAGTAAACCTCTCACGTTACAAATTTACAACGCTTTTATTTATACTTCGGTACAAATTACAAGGAAAATAATAATGAGCTGAAGTCATATCTCATTATTTAAGTTAAAGCTCAACGGCTGTGGACAGCTCGAGGAGTACTGGTACCATGTGCAGATTGCCTCAAAGGTATTAAATATATTAGCAAAAAATAAACTTTAAGTTGGAGTTCATAAGAGCTTTTTATGAACGACAAAACATTGTTTTACGGAGGCGTTCGTTAGTCAGTTCCATAATTAAAAAATAAAATTGACGTTTTCGCGATGCGCTGTGAAATGCGATGAAATGTTAAATGTTGCGCGATTGAGTGATGCGCATGCGCACCGAGTTGCTGTTTATGCATTGTCTTAACGGTAAACACCCAAGCAAAGTGACTACCCCGCAGGATTTGAATCCCGCCCCCGAGTCATGCAGCGATTTAAGCCGAACGCTGTGAGTGTGCCCACTAGGCGGTGAGGCAGAGTTGTTAAGTTCATTAATTGGTGTAATTTTAACAGCTCTTTATAGTCCACTGCTGAACCAAGGGCGTTCATTACATTAATTAATATTTTGGAAACATCTCCAGGTTGGGGATAGTAGTTCTTATGAAATGTCATGTTGCAATAAGAGAGTGCTGCTATCTGTTCCGTTGGTAGTAAAAAAATAAAACGTACCTAAATATTATTTCGAAAATTAGAATAAGATGTACGTTTCGTTAATAGATTACATCGATTATTAGACGAACGGTCAAGGGAAACATCGTGAGAAAATCTGCGCACGCCTGCGAAGAGATTCAGCGGTCTTCACCTTTGACCCTTTATAAAATAATAAAAACATATTAAATGTCTTTAAAAAAACAGTAGTGTATTTTACTAAGTGCCCGGTGCGATATGTAAGCGTAAACAATCCCACACACACGTTCGTTTCTCATACAAATTGTCTTACATACCTCACTCGCTGGTCAAATTAAACTGCCCGCTCATAATTACTTCGGCGCTTAAAATGTAAATGTTGTCGCCCGGAGTATCACAGCGAGTAATGTATGCGAATCGGCACAGATAAGCGAGATTTACACCGGCGCGCGTCATCTGCACGGGATTTACCATTGACTTAGTGATGTCACAGAACCTCGAACATTTACTAACATTTACATTTCATAAACGCGATTCAAGAGTTTTTTTATGACATCGAGTGAACGGGACGGTCATTTCGCTTACTGGTGGTAAATGATATGTCTGGCCAAGACGGACGCAGTGTCGGAGGAATTTAATAGTAGTAGGTAGTCATTATTTTCGTCAACACAGTGCTGCACTTGTCATCCGAAACGACAGACGTTACTTTTTTCCATTCTTTATCTGCGATCAATCTAAACCAATGTACTGATGCTGATAATGGAGTGTCAGGTACTATAAATCATTACCTTGCCAATGCAACTCTTAGGTAAAAAGTAGAACGTGTCTCTACAAGTGTAACACGTTTCCAGAATCGTTAACTAGGTTTTGAGCCAAGGTATTGGGAATTGGGATGAGCAACAAGACGCTCTTTATGTCTGTAACCATGCTGTTACGTTAACTTTCAAAATCCTCTTCAACCTTTAAGCTTGCAGATACTTTTAAATTTCATAATTCCGCGTGAACCAGGGTGCATTCGCAACACATTTTAAGATGCTATTTAGAACTCTTTGTAGTCACATTACACACATACTGCTTGTAGAGCTCCAAAGTGCTAGATAGGTTTGAGGATAGTACTGTCATGAGATGTTTCTTGTCTAGTGAAATCACTGAGTTATATCCACATAACTCAGTGATTCTTATTATTAGTTCTGTGATCATGTCCGAGATCCCAGTAAAGAATTTTAAAGCGAAGGTTTTAGATGTGATCCTTCCATGTGAGATCCACAATTTAATATAAACAATATACCTGCAAAATTATATTATTTTGTAGGTATAAGTTTTCTTAATAACAATAATTTAGGTTGATTTCAATAACTTATTTGATACGTTGGTAATTGCCTACCACCAAATGTGTAGGATTAAAGTTGCCTCCGAAAATTATCGTCTTAAGTTTTTGCAAAAAAACCTATTTAAAATTTTAATATTTCTTTCAATAAAAATATTGGTCCTTAGTTTAATAAAACGGTCATTTCTTTCGTAAAACTGATTCTGATTTAGTTGGCTTTATACAAGTTATCATTGTGATTTTCTTTTCGTTTAAGTTTTCATCAATCACAAAATGTGGTTGGCGATAAAAAACAATATGAGAACGTCATGTTTTCATTTTTATTTTCAGCCAGCAGTGACAGGTTTAAAAAAGGGTGAAACATAAACAAAACCAATACCTACAATGTAATGTAATGAATACAAGTAGTGTACGCTGAGTGATTGGTCTTGATAGTTGTTGATGCTATTATATTAATGATTTTCTAGTTATATTTACAGATTGATTACACTTATATCATCATCATTATCACAGTGAAATGATCTTCACGCGCACCGATCCCTCGTATAATTATTTATGCCTTGTCAGCAGTATACTGCTGGACTATTTCACTCTAAATAAAAGTATTAAAACCAGCCGTAAGGCTTATAAATTAAAAAAATCCCAGAACTAAAGAGTAATGGTTGAGAAGTCGGCTACTACACTTGGTGAAGTAGTGTGTTCGGGGTTCATTCCTGGGGCAGTACAAACATGTAAGTGCATGTACTTGTCTGTTTGTATTGGTCTAGGTTTTTCGACGTATGTAGGTATAAAAAGTATACAAGTATTTTTACTAAATGGCGCTGTACGAATGTCGTTGGATATTTATTTATTTAATTCGATGAAAATACTACTGATAAATGTACAAAATAATGTATCTAATACCTACCATATTTAAGTATCAATTTCATGCAGCCTAATATAGAACAAGCGCTTAAAAAACAACACGGAAAAATTTAACATTTAGCTGTCAAATGTGAATGAAAACCAAGCACACGACATAGTACACGAACGCTCAATTCCAAAAGGACGTGCATCAAAAGTGTTTTTCCATAAAGGAAATAAACATTAGACATCCATTTTGTAAGGAAAACCACGCGAACAAAAGCCAACAAATCCTGTTTGTCCTGCGGGATGCTTCCCTGATTTAATACAAATTATTATTAGACAACATAAATAACGTTGTGGCAGCGAAGGCTCCTTAATAAGTAATAAAGGGGTCATCGTTCACGCAGACGGTGGAATTAACCCGCGAACATATGGTGTTGTAAGCTGCTTTTTCTTGAAGCTTATGATATGTGGGTAGGTACTACTATATTGTGGGGTGTTTAAAACGGTATTGTGCTGAAGTTTGTCACCTACTTAATGTTTGTTACGTTAATTTTATGAGCTCGGTACTTGGTTATAAATATTCCACTCTTGTCAAAAATAGGAAATGGAGCTCAGTTAAAATAGTTATAAGTTAAAATTGATTGATGTCTTTTTATCTAAGCGGATAAATCACCTGCCCATTTAATGTCCCCAGCGAGGGGCATGAGCCTACTCGTAAAGGGTGTATAGACCTTAGTCACCCACGCGGGCCAAGTGCGGATTGGCCGACTTGACGCACAACCTTTGATGATGATTTTTTGCCTTCACCGTAAGAGTGTCGGATAACGTACATATAATTTTGAAAATTCGAAAACTCATTGGTACGTGGCGGGATTTGAACCTGCGCCCTCCAGATCGGAAGGCAACAGTCTACACCATTGAGCCACCGACGCTCTATGCGGATACGGCTAGCTTTAAAAATTATTCACTAGTAAATTTACAATTTGCAATACACATTTTAATAATAAATACAAGGTTTAACGTTAAAAGTGATGCTGCAATGTTATTAATATATGGAAACCACATAATTAATTACAAGAGATTCCTGTTATTATTAATTCAATGATGGAAACCTAACTTACGGTAGTTACATATAGCGAAAAATTACTGCATCATGAACATGACAATCGTAAATACACATAATAACACGTTCCCAATAATACTTACGTACATAAAACTTTATTAACTAAGTAATGTTCATATATTAGCCCGGTTTCCAGGTGTAAAATAATAAATTATCTCGGCCTAATTAGATAGCTATTTAAGCTATTAAAACTAGCGCGACTCGTTTATAATTAAAGTTATTTTATGTTAACGTTAATACAGGAAATGTTTAGGATTGTTGAATTGCAATGGATCACTCTTGCAACTATTTATGTTTACGGTTAGCATTCAAAGGTCTATTTACTGCCGTAAAAATTACTTATCATATACTCCATTTCAGGCTTATTAAAGGAGTGAATAAGATAGATTTTTGGATAATCACTAATGAAGCTGCGAATAGGGATGGAGACTAACAGATCATGTTCATTTCAGATACATTTTTTCTTTAGCATTACAACACGTCAGGGTGTTAGATTGATTATTTACTGACGCTACTTTAATACTGTTTGAGGTATTCACATGCAAAAAACATAACATAATAAACTCAAATTAATAAACCCACGCATTATCTACGGCAAGAGTACGATACTGTTCGAGAGAGCACAGCAGTATAATGAACTACCATGCGATATAAAAGATTGTGACAGGAAAAGTTAATATAATTTTAAGCTTAAACATTATGCCCAAAAATTGAAAATTGAAGTCCTCAGAACTAGAGCATTAACTGTAGGTAACTAAGTTTGTATGACAAAAAAAAAACTTGAAACCTACATCATATTAGTGTTTCAGATTTGTTTTAGAACCCAGTCATTGATTCGAATTCGGATGTGGATCCGATTTCGAATCAATGTTAATTATTATAACTAAGATTTATTCAAATACAGTATTACAATAAGTGTAATATCTTCTCCTCGTCCTATTGCAGTTTACTGCTGGATAGTCTCCATGCACAACAGTGTTGCCAACCCGAAACGAAATTCCTCGTACATAAGCAACTAAAAATCTCATACTTTGACTTTCGAACCTCGTACATCTAAAAAACGCTTTCATCATTAAAAATACTATATAAAATAAAAAAATTGCCAGCTTCTTACTAAAAACAAATCACTTGTGGACAAAATGTTTTATTAATCGTCGTTTTCTCGGTTGACATAGCTACAGACAATAATCGCCTAAATGCGACCAATGGTTTCACCAGCAACCTTCCGCATGTCGTCGGTTCATAGAGCCGGTCGGCATCCTATGCTACGGTTGCTCCCTCCGCTCCAGAACTAGGCTGCTCCAGTGGCTATCGACACATTTGACCAGTCCACTACCAGCTCAAAACATCATAGGCGTGGAATCTGTGTTTCCGGAATAATACAATTTGGGGATCTTTAAATCAAGAGTGAATAGGTCATTATCTCGGTAAGCGTGCTACAGCATCTAGGATACATTCTAGGCGCATCGTTCGTCCTTACATCAGGCAAGATGGCGTCTAATGCGAGCCTAAAAACATTACTATTACATACATATATTATTTTCAGCTACTTAAAGCAATGGTAAACTACTAATTTACAATTATTTTATATGAAATAAAATTATACAGAAGAATTTAAAGTAAAAAAGTTTTCTACCGTTTAATTTTTTGTCCTAACGAACATTGAATTTCTATATAACAGAAGCAATGAAAATAGAGCGGAGACAAAGAAAAATATTGAGACTAGCTACTGAAAATGAGGTTGGAGCTAAGAGACTTCTTAAATAAGGTACGACTGAAGATAAATGTCCTTGTAGGTGAGTAGTAAAATACTTAACAGTGCTTTGTGGTGCAGTCAACATTAATAAATGAGGCCAAGAAGAAAACTCATTTGTCAAATTATGAAAACTACATTGCTGTTTGGGACAATAATCAACCAGCCTGTAGGGCACAGAATTTTTTTACAAAATATGGCTATCTTTCTATAGCGTGAATAAACATCTGAACAATTTGGATTGAATCTGCTCTTTCGGTTTATACGCGAAACATTGATTTCGCAGTTATGTATATTTTAGTAAACGGAGGGCAGGCTACTAATAACATTCATAACACTTTAGAAAACAATCGTCGTTCACCTGTTGTACTCACCCTTTGCTAATGAAAACGGAAGAAATAGGCATATCGGAAACTGTACCACAATTTCCTCGATTCCGATCACGTTGCAGCTAATAAATGAAGCTGGCCATTAATAACTAAGTCTGGTCCTCACCGTAGCGGGAAATGTGGGACGCGCCCTGATTACTTAAACTGCATTCGATATACTTTAAGTGGTTTAGTTGTTATGATGTAATTGACTATAGATTTATGAATATACCTTTATGTATTGTACAAATTTGACAAGTATTTATACCCCTATTTACCTATATTATACCCCTGTCATATACAAATATTAGTGGGTGAGAATTTCGTATTTCTTTATATAAATTTAAATGGTTTACTAGGCAAGAGAGATAATTAATTTCACTTACATACAAATTTAAACAGAATGTCCACTGCTATACTTAGGGCCTACTGTTAAGCGTTTTGCCATGATCCCCACGCTTGTCAGGCGGGTCAGAGTTAACAGTACCTATAAAGTTTTAAGTTCATATGAAGTGTGACACTAACTGTAATTAAACAGATTCATTTCGGCTGTCAAAGCATGATTTATACCTTACTCGTATATGGGGCACATTGATATAGCTGTGTTCGCGGTTAAAAGGTAGAAGAGAATGAAAAATAAGTCCTACCATATATCGTGTTTGTACAAAGTTCTAAAAGAATAATAGTTTGTTTACGTTTCATTAAGCTAAGAAGACTACATATCTCGACATGGCTTCAATAAAAATTCTTGGATAATATTCAAGAGTTTAATTGAAGTTATTTTTGGTTACGGAAAAATATAATGTCTGATTATAGAGATCAAAGTTAAGTTTAAACGACTTCTGTTATTTAACATTCATCGCGGGCCACTCTGTTATAAAGTTGTTAAAGCTAAACGTGCTTGTTCACATAGCCACGGTCAATGTGTTCACTGTCGGAGCTACATGCAAATAAAAATATTGGTCAATATGTAAAACGTCTGGTTTCTGAAAACTTTATATCTTTTTCATTGAATAGTTATAAGTAAAATTAGAGACATTTTTCAGAATACAAATGACTTATGAGCACCTATGTAGGTAGTGGCGTGCACAGAGATTATAAGTAGGGTATGTAAAGTGAGTGACACTAATCGTAAAAACAATTAATAAGGTAAGTATATTTTTGTCAAATTGAGTGCTGCTACTAACAGCAGATCGCCTATAGTTACAAATATGAAGAAGGGAATGGGCAAATAAGTGGGAATCATTTAATCTGTTGGCCAATTTCCGGGTTGTATGGATGCGTGGGTATGCACTGCTTATTGGCATATATTGGGTGCAGGTCACTGTGTGTATGCTTACTTAAAGTGCAACAAATGAAGGAATATATGCGCCTGTTACGGACGTTTTGGTCCATGCTGATCATTAGAAGATGACGACAAAAGATCTTTGATATGTAGTTTGAAGGTATCAAACACAAGTATCGCGACAAATATAGGTACATGCCCAACTATAGCCTGCACCTCAATCAATCAACTAGCCTATTATATCTTACTGTAGAACATAGGCCTTCCCACCTACGAGGAGTTCTACCTGACTGCGACATATCCAGAACGAGTTACGTAGTTTATTAGCGAGGTAGCGTCGGCTTTATTAGCGACGCGCGTGTCTAGCATAAACGGGGTCGAGTCTGATTATTATTTATTTATATTACTTACATGATTCGTTTAACCCGTTATTGCGTAATGTGTAGATATAGACAATGAAGGCGGTCCGCGTGGAAATCATTAGGGGAGGCCTTCGTTCAGCAGTGGACATAATTGGGCTGTAATGATAATGATGATGAGACAATGAAGAATGATTTAGGAAGGGAATACAAGTACAAATGGGATTTGTTGACGAAATCCTTTTGACTGTTTTTTTAGTATGGCGTACCTTGGTGGGTTTATGCCAAGCGCAAGTTTCAGGTTGGATCTCAGGATTTGAGGTGTTTAGTTTATAAGTCAATGTAGATAGGTAGAAAAATGTGTAATTTTTTTTGAAAGTGCATCCTCTGACAAATGACAAAAATGACATTACCGATAAATAATGTCAAAGTCAAAGTCAAAAACATTTATTTCAAATTAGGCTTACAAAAAGCACTTATGAACGTCAAGAAATATACAAAAATATAATAAAAAACGATTTAAATACTAAACTAAAAATATGAGTTTTGATGCTTTGAAAAAAAAAAGCGCTTGGCTATACTTTAAACGTCGGTACTTTAAACGTCGCAACTTAGTGTAATATTTTAAAATACAACAGTAAACTAATAGACAATGGGTGCCCAAAAAGTACTAACTTCATAACAAAAGAGGTATTTAACACTATTTTTTATCATATAGTGCTCTACACTACACTAGGAACGTAATATTATTATAATAGTGTCTACGGAATTTTCACAAACACATACTAGTTAACTTTATCGTACCGTTTTCAGACTAGGCAAATAGAATCATGCCAATTAAGGTAAATAAATTCATTTTTGACGTAAACCGGCGATTCGTCAGTGCGTAACATAACGATATCAAACAAGTCTAGTTATGGTCGAAATAAGCCCGACTCAAAGCCGAAAGGGTTCGCCGCAAGTTCTGCAGACCGCCGGCCCATTACCGCACTAATCGGCAGAGTGCCGGCTACATAAACACGCTTTTACACAATCATCGGTAAATAACAACTCTATGAATATAATATGTTCCCCGTTTTTTTCTCGTTTTCCGAGTTTCGTATTTTTTTTTCATAGAGTCAAAAGCTTGAACAGACCACTTTCGCATTATGGAATTGCCAAAACTCCATACGCTGTTGAATACAAATAAGCTCATATCGCACACAAGTTTTAAATGAACAACAGCTCTAACTCAATGGCTTAAGCGTCATTTTTGCTGTGTAGTGTGAATGCTCATATTGTGTTACAGTCGCGACCTAACAGCGAGCGTAGAAATGAGATATTTTGGCAGTATTACGCAAATTGGATAGCTTTCAACACTCAACGGAGAAGGTTCCGAACTTTCGCGGCAAAATTGAATTAAAAATATCATAAGATGTAAATCCGTGTGTGTGCGGCCGTAATGATGCGGCTTCTGCATCTCACGTCATTAAAATACGTATACATTCATGAGGTTTACAAGCAATCCTCCTCCTCTTCCTCTTGAAGCTTACATCTATAATTATATACCTTAGCATAGTTAATAAGTAAATAGGAATATTGTAGGTGACATAGGTTGAAAAAAAAGTATGTAACTAAAGTAAACGTAAATTCAGTAAAGTTACATCATCATCAGCTCATTAAACGTCCCCACCGAGGGGCACGAGCCTACCCGTATAGGGTGATTAGGCCTTAGTCATCCACGCGGGCCCAGTGCGGATTGGACGACTTCACACACAACCTTCGAATCTCTTCGCAGGCGTGCATGAAACTTTCCTCGCGATGTTTTCCTTCACCGTAAGAGCGTGATAACGTACATATATTTTCGAAAATTTCGAAAATACATGGTACGTGTCGGATTTGAACCTCAGCCCTCCCGGTAGGAAGGCGACAGTCCACAACACTGAGCCACCGACGCCAAGTAAAGTTACATGGGTACCAATAGGCTGTAATTTTTTTAATATTTTTGAATAAAGACTATTTTGATCATATTTTGTTATACGGTTGTTAGGTACCTACTTACGTATATACCTATAAAATATAATATTTATGTAAAATATATAGATATTGATTATCATTAGTTCTAAAATTGATAGGATGTTTAACCTATTTAGAATGTCTAAACTATTGATTCCAGTAGTAAGAGATACTGCTCTTTCAGGGCTTAGTAACATGTCTTTCAATTTTTAATGCTGCTTCTGCTTAAGCTAATACGAAGATGGAAATTGAAATCAAATTGAGAGCGTCGGTGGCTTGCTTGTGTGGACTGTTGCCTTCTCACCATGTTGTACCAATGTCTTTTTGAATTTTCTAAATTATATCCGACACTCTTACGGTGAAGGTAAATATCGTGAGGAAACCGGCGCAAGTGCGTACGCCTATAAAGAAATTGAAAGGCTGTGCGTGTCGGTCATCCGCACTGGGCTCGCGTGGACGACAAAGGCCCTTTTTCAGGTAGGCTCATGCCCCTCGGTGGGGCCGTATGATGAGCTGAGATGATGATGATGAAAAATGCTGGAGAGTGCAACTTTTTTAGATATTCTAAGCTTTCCACTTTTTGGGTAGGTACGCTTGGTAAGCATGGTTATGCGTAACGTAATACTATAAAAATTACTATAAAAATTAATGACTTTGGGGAATATTTAATTTGTATAATCTTGGTTCGGATAAGTCGCTCCGATTGAGGGGTAATTACGATGAGCCTTAACAACGATCTCATTTGCATCGGTAATATCTATAAAAGCGTTGATTTTTCAGGTTTAATTCTATAATTATGCTTCTAATCCATATAAATTGTTTTCTTATCTATAAAAACCACTAAACCTCACTGAAAGTATGCAACAATTTTGAATGTACCTTATTAAATAAATATCCACAGACATTTACACACCACTTCCCTCATTCAGCCTCCACCTTTGATGTGACATCATCCTCTGCAGGGACAGGCCTTCCTATACAGCATGGCTATGGGAAGTTGGGCAGTAATCCACCACGCAAGCCCAGTGCGGATTGGAGGGTGTTAACTACCATCCTAATCCGAAAAGCCTTCGGAAGCGTAAAGGGATAATATTTTTTCGGTCATCAATCCGATGTGCGACCATTGCGATAGTTGCTTGACTTGTGTGATCATCAACAGAACGCACTTACTATATGTATATCGTCATTCCATCGCGCTGCTTGCCAAGACGCGGTCTCTATTCCTGGGAGGTTACCACCATCTCTTGAAACAGTATTACTATAAGGTATTTTTATACCAGATAAGGCGAACTAATTTTATTGTTTTACTGTTTAAGACATGGCAGTAAGCCCCCTAAATTATGCTTATTCAATGGACATCAGTTCTGCGATATACTTAGGTGCCCGGCGCACTACTTCTTCAACTTGCAGATCTGGCGAGCTATGCCGGTAACTTTGGTTCCATTATATATGTAATCATTTTGATTTCATCTCCAAAATAGACTCCGAGCATAGGTTGTTCCATAGCCCGTTGAGTGACTGTGAACTTCTGAGCTAATGCTAATCCCGCAGTTTGCGATGCCTACGTTTACTTACATAGGATGCTTTGCTTATTATTTGACTTATTACAAATCAAGCAAATTATGTATGTATAATTACAAGTTGTAATTCCTGTACAATTCAAGTTAACAATATATTTTTGAGCAAAGTGCATAATGAAAGGGGTTTGCCTGTCTTTATTAATGTATGTTGGCAATACAATGGATTAGTACTTATAGTTCGTATTAAAATGAAGGCATAAGTTACGAATATGCAATTATAATAATTACATAGAACAGCAGCCAGCACGACCGCAGCGGTTCGGTCACGTACCAACGGGGCTAAATCCGCTTGTATTTGTAACACCACATCGTATTCTAACCCAATCTCATGACATTAGTACCAACTAAAAAAACACGAAATTATCTCCCAAAACGCCATCTGTAATTTTTGATAATTACGTATAAACCGGTCTAAAATTAACCGAACTACTTGAGCGTGGGACGTAGACACACATACATATATAATTGTTTCTTATTAAAATTGACGTTAATCTTTTTTCGGAGCAGATTCCGAAGAAGGGGCACCATCGCATTATGTTTAAGAATCGACAGCTATAATTTCTGTTCAATCAAGATTTAATTGTTTTAATGAGGCTACATGCGTGAATGGCCGGCCCAATTATTGTTTATTTTTAATCGCCCCAAGTGGTTCTTATGTTCGCAAGCAGGCACGCATGGAGGCCCCGAGCGATCATTTTCATTATTTTAATAATGTAAACTTCCAATAATAATTTACAGTGATTTGGGGTTAAACACGTTAAGAGATATTTATGAATTCCTCGAGAGGTTCAAACCGTAGTTAGCTCTGTAATTTGATCCCCGTTGATGGAGCTCGTTTTGTTTCACTCAATCAATGCACATCGCCGGCCAAATGTAATGGAGTGGTTGGGGGCGAGCAATTAATCAATATTTTTTACAAACAAAACTTGAAAATGCAGCATATTACCTACACATATCTTTCGCAAAATTAAATCACTGCAATTTGTACGAGATACTTACTTGTACGTAATTTTGATGTTTGTGTAATAATGTTATTAACTTTACCTTAGGCTAAAGGATTTTTTGCCTTTTGCTGAAAATTTTTTTTTGGTTTTCTTTCTAAACTACGTAAAAATGATTATAAAATATAAATGCAATTTTATTTGATTTAACTTTAGAAATCACCATCTTATCTGATTTGGGTCTTATTTCAAAATGCTCCAAATTTGTTACAAGACAAGATTAATAGCTCGTTAGGCTTTCCTTGCTGGAATTAGGTAACCCACAGTAAGGAACATTTCAATTGTAAAAATAGATATGATTTCGCCAACCCGACCATCTGTCGTTGTCGGGCGCAGAGAGTACTATTGACGGAATAATATTGGCTACCTACTGTTATTAATTTCCTAGAACATTGCTCCTATCATGGTCAGACGTATCGCTTACCACCAGATTAGAACACGGACCGTCCCGTTCACTAATGACATATGACAGCAATTCAGACCTAAGCTTCAACAGGAATCTGATTGGTTACTTTGCATTTTGAAATATTTTAGCTGTTAGCTTTAACGGTGAAAAAAGTCGCCAAATGGACCGGTTTTTTTACTAATGTAATTAATCGATATATATGTTCCAACTTTAAAACCATACATTATAGGTCTTTGAGAGCACAAACGGGCAGGCTGGACAGGAGGGATTACATCAGCCTCAAAGAAAGCTGGTGTGATACAACGAGTGAGTGAGGGTGTTTTGGCCTCGGGAAGACCCTCTCCCCCCTTTTGTTTACTCTTTATCATAATAAAGGGCAGCAACGATTCGTTGCTCCTTTGGAGTTGCGTTTGGCCATGGATGACAGCAACTATCAGCTAGTTTCTATGTCGTCTTACCAAAAAAAAACTAGCCCTAACCTAACCAGTTTATCGTCCATCTGGTAGGGAATTGGGCTTTGCTTCTTTTTCAGCTACATGTGCGTTAACGCCCCATCATCGGCTATCGGTGCATCATTGCGATAGTTATTAGACAAAATAAATCGAATTGTTTACTCAGAAAAACTAAAGGCAGCAATTAAATATTCCAAAATAACAGTAGTCTAACCTAGCTTAAGTTTATATCTCTATCGAGAAATGTTTGCGGTCTCATCTCTAGTGTGAGTTTCGATAGGTATGCATAAATACTATAAGATTTATCTATGTAGCATGCGAACTCAAACTTTTAATTACTATTCTTATTCACTTGGCTGTCTCTACATAAGCCTATCAAGTAGGTAGCACAATAAATGCAGTCTGCAAATGCTCATATAAAACTTCTACGAACATACAAAAAAAGCCAAAGAGCATTATATATTCGTAAAAATCATAGTCCACGTGATAATTAATTGTTACTTTACGAGTATAGGTACTGTTAATTTTTATTTCGTGCTTCTTTCTCAACAGGTCAAACCAATGAAGTATTTTTAATTAAAAGATTTCTGGTATATTTTAGTCATTGAAATGTTTTATATTTGATTTCATTATATTTATTATAATTGTTTATTTTAAGATTCGAGTTATTATGGCAAGAAGCTTGTTTATGTTTCTTTGTAGCTTATGATTTTATTATTTTTTCATTTAAATTTTATGTCAATTTTGAAAGACCTTTATCTAAAATATGGGTTATGATGAAGGAATGGGGGTAGAAACATCAATGGGGAGGGAGAGGGTTGGTTCTAACTAACAAGTTAATCCAGCCCGAGGCGGGTATAAAGTTTATATCACGCTTTGCATTATGCTTCATTATCTCAGTAATTTTTGCTTTGTTATGCTGCCCACGTAGGGCTGGTAGTGTCTTGAACACTATTCAGATTTTTAATTTATAATGAAATTGTTTTCAAAGTTTATTCAACATGTAAGCAAACAGATTAATTTAACGGTAAGTGATATCACTGCTTATGGACACCCATATCTCTGAAGGAACAACAAGAGCATTTCTGACTCTTAAACAGCGAGAGGGTCAAAACATATGGAGGGAATTTTGGGTCTCCCCGGTAACCGCAGTCACTTGACGCAAAACATTTTTTGGCTTTGGTTTTTTGTGAGCTTAAATACACACATTTTTAACGCAAATTGATTTCACTGCCTAGGAAAAAAAGCAATTTGTAGAAACTCGGTAGATTTTATTTTAATCGCAAATGATTGACATCTTAAATTCTTGGACTATTAAAAGCGAACATCCGAAAGGCCAAAATAAAGTCAAATGGATTACAACTTAATATAAATTGATGTGAATGGTTGTGACTTGTTGTCATGTAAGCGATTAAAGAAAATTTTGAGTTTGAGCTTAAACAATGGTAAATATTCCCATCTTCCGTAAACTTAGATAAACAATAAACTAACTCGATGAAAATTGCAAATTTTGCCCATCACGTCGGCTGGGCAGAATTTTCATTCATAATCACATCGCATGTCACAATGACATAGTAGTAAGCTCGTGTTTTTGATTTTGTACCCTTTTGATGGCGCGTAGTTTGATGTTGTAAATACTATTTGGCTCCTGATAATTTTTTGTTTCATCATCAGGTTAGGAATATAAAAGATTTTTGTAACTATAATTGTAACAATGCTAGTAAACCTAAAAATGCATCATTGAATTGTTGAATAAATATTTTCATATGTAGGCAACCCTAGCAGTGCTTTCTCGCAGGTGAGACAGTGCGTCGCCCGCGGCTCTGGCCGCGTCGCTGCGCCGGCGCAGTTCCCCCTCCCAACCCTCACCCCGGCATCGATCACTTGTAAGTCTTGCAACCGCCAATTAACTTATTACGCCACAATGTACGCACTAATCATGGCTCTATTCTACTGTTGTTTACTACAAATAATGTTCGTGTGAATAACTTATTATTGGTAATAAAGAATAAGTTAAATATCCGTAATGCTGTCAATCTTTGAAAATATCGTTATGGAAAATCTGAACGTATCTTGATATTCACTGTTTAGTCTAATTTTAAACCAACTGTAAAGATAACTTTTGCGACCAAAATAAAAACTTTTATATTCTGTTAAACAAATAACCATTGAGGTATTGCATAATGTAAACTTGAGTTCATTGTTATCGTCTATAAACTTTCAATCGTAGTTTTTATAAACATTTAGCTCCCTGGAAATTGGTGTGCGTTCGAGATGTCCAAAAAGTAATTACTCGATAATTAAAATGTCGATTGGTTGTATAAATCTTTGGTGACAATAGAGTAACTTGATAGAATTCTGTTGTGTAAAAAATAAATGAGAATTTCTGTAGAATAGGCAATCATGAGCATTGAAAAAGGTTTGTGATAGTACGTTGCACTATAAGGAAACCAAGCTAAACAATGCGTCGAACGAAAAAAAATAACGTATCTGTAGTCGCGGCGTGTATTACGTTGAATTTTATTACTCGATTATATTTCAGTGAAACATAAAGCGTCATTATCTACTTTGTGCGGCCGTACGTGCTTATTAAGAGTAAACAACCAGCGAGACAATTCAGCCAGAGCAAACAGCATTACGTCGAAACAGTCCATTTTACTAATAGCGGACAAACCTCAATTAGGCGCAAATGTAATAGTGACTGTGTAAAAAAGTGCTCCATTAGCCGAGAGTTAATCCCGATGACGGAACACATTGTGGCGGTAATGAGTTGTGCGTGAAACCGACGTGAACAATTTACAAGGTCCTCGAGCGTTGGTCAGTGTTGCCACCTTACCCTTTCTAGCACTTTTTAGTATAGGTGAACTCTTTTTTTATCGATATAGCCCGAAAAGAGCAATATAGGTCTTTTTCACTGTCTTGAAAAATATTACTAAATTATGAAGGTTTCGACATGTACTTTTTTGCCATTTCATCGGTCATGATGACCTTTTTAGACGCTTAAAAAAAAATTCATGATATGATTATTTCAGCATTTTTAGAACAGACAATCTTTTGATGCTCAATGTAGCCCTTTTTAACTTCTCAAAAAGCCGTTTTTCTAAAACTCAGGTAGCAACACTGGCGTTGGTGGATTCAGCCCGGTAATGTGGCCGAGAGAGGCTTTCCTGCCTCCCGAGGCGGTGTCGTGAATACGCTATAACTGTACTAGTGCCCGCTCTGATTATGATTACTTGGATTTAGCTAAACTAAGGAGTTTAGTTGTACGCGAAATTTTAGCGAGTATGGATTTTATTATATATAATATAACATAACATATAACACTTTTTGATCTTCGTCTTATCGAGTAGGTAGTCAGATCAATGAACAAATATAGTGATCATAGTGTAGGAGATTGCAAAACTTCTTACTACCTCCGACGTGGTTTGTTTATATGGCAGCCGGAACCGACGGCTCAACGCGCCCTCCGAAGGGGAATCAGCTTGAAACAGCAAAATTTATTATTGTCATGGTAAATACCAAACTAAAAAACTTATTACCGTATCTACAGATTGAGAAATGCCTAATTGCTTCATTACTTGTACCTATGAGTAATTAAACACTTAGTGAATGTTTCAACAATAAGCAAACTTGTACTAGTACTTAGTCGGATCTATCCTATTCAACCTATCGCAGTCCACTGCTGGACATAGGTCTCCCCCATTTCGCGCCAGATATCCCGGTCCTCCGCTTTCATCCAGCCTCCCCCCGCGACCTTTCGCAAGTCGTCGGTCCATCGGGCCGGACGGCGTCCTACGCTACGCTACTTAGTCGGATAAAATATGATATTGCTTTTGTTATTTACGACCTATGAATCTGATTTCACAACTCTAAGTGTCCACTCAGTCGTATATCGCATTAGCCGGCGGTCTGCCCACGCGTCTGTTGCTCCAAGGCAAATATTAGGCAGACTCGCTCCATAGGGATACCCCGTCATACTGTAGTAACAAATATTAGTGACTGATGGTAACTACGCGCTTGGCCGAGTAGGAAGTGCGCGAAGACTAAGTAGCACTAATAAGAGCAAAATTGCTCGTTTGTTAGTATGCCGATTGTGAATTGTAGCGAATAATCGTTGCTTTTTTGTATGAACTTTTCGCTGTTAGCCGTAAATAACTTCACGGGGCAAGTGGCGAGCACAGATAACTCTGCCTTTAAAAGATTGTGCATTATCTTTTATAAATTAAGAGCCATATGCGTCACCTAAGGGCGTCTTATACTGTGACTTGAACATCGGCTTAAGGTATGACAGGTATAGGTAACCTTATATACAAATTATGTTTGGGAAGAAAACTCGGTACCTACGACGCGAAGTGGGATTGGTTGAGCGCATAATCGTCTTGCACGAGGTTAATTTGAAACGCGCCCCCAAGCGCTTCAATCCCGAAGAAAGACGTCACAGAAACATCGCCATCCAGCGCCGTACGTGTTACACAACTCTATATCTAACAGTTTACAACAGTTACACTCGCTAACATAGCTCCCTTTAAATACCTAATGACCGCACAACATTGCGTATTCCATGCAACTGCTCAAAACTTTATGGGCACGACCGCCGACTCTGGGAATGAAGATAATGCCTCGCCTGTCCTCGGGCTGCGATTAGTGATTTTACGAACATTGGTGCTTTATGGAAGATTGCGCGGGCAATAAATACGATTCTCTGACACCTCAATTTCAGAATCTAAGGCCCTATAAACCAGTGATCGCAATGATAGAAAATTAGCAACGTCCTAGCAGAGTTGTGGTGAGGAATGGGTCGCCGGCGGCGCGTGCGGTACCGCGCCGACAGCGCCGCGACCGTCACCTCGCCTCGCGGACCCTTGATTTATCACGTATAATTATCGCATAATCTGCTTTGCATCTCTCGTTACAGCATTACGATAATTTAGTCCCATTACATCGGGTTCTAAGCGGTGACCGTTCGCTAGCCGCGCAACGATTGATAATAATCGCTCGCGAAGTATAATGGCGTACACCCACGGGTAATTATTGTTGTGCAGTCGTGAGTTCGTGAGCCGGTGGAATGGTGGAATGCATCTCCTTCGGGGGGTGAGCAGTAAACCAACAGGGCCGCCGCGCCTAACTGATCGCCGCGCGCGTTAATGATAGTGCGGCCACTTGCCCGCGCATCCTCTTTAGCCGATCTCGATAATATAATTACCAGTATTTATAAGTGCTCGTACTTAATCGCACCCTGATACTGTTCATTACTATGTTGCGTGCCTGTACACTTAATATTTCCTGGTGAAATCGCCGCGGTGCCGGCCGTCGACAATTAAATCGTAATTGGAGCACGTTTTTGTATTGTGAGCGGTAATTATTTGCGAGTCTGTGGTTCTGAGAAGGGTGATAAATATTTGCACGTGTGGTGATATGCGGAGATACAATGAAGCCATTGGGTAGTACGCCCGCGGCGCGCGGAGCGTCCCGGCATTGACGTTTGGTCACGGCCATCGACGAGCGCTCTCTGGCCACCTTAATGGCCCGTGGTGGCCGTCGGCTCCGTTATCCCTCGTAGCTAATGATTGGCCGGCATTAAGTCCCGGCTGTTCTGTGCGATTATTGGATCTAACAGATAATTTTATATCGCATTGTCCCGGAGCGTAAAATGTTCTGTTGTTATTACGGCGCGGCCGCACGCGCGCGCCCACAGCGCCGCTCGATCCACTGATCTCGGGGAAGGGTTGGGATCACGAGTTATTTGGAAACGATCCAAATTATCGTCGTGCGAAATAGCCCCGCTTATTATATTGATGTGATAGATATAACTATTAGAACAGTTAAGCAAAGATATCTTGTATAAGTAGTTTTATACTAACGAACACATGGCCTTACATAAGTACAAAAACAAGACATTTACAAGTAAAACCAAAACTTTGAAAAGATTTCGTTCCCTTTTCATTTGATTGAATATTCCAATAATTATTATAGGAAACAGCAGTTAAATTAATTATCCAGATATGATATGAATCGCTAATGTACAATTTAGAATTATTTCCTTATAAACTACGAATGTACTGAATGTAGGTAACTAGAAGCTTAGGCAATCTTTATAGAATAAATATTTTTCACATGTTGAAGCCAAGGAAAATTTCAATTTACTTAATTGGTAAATATTTTAACCGACGAGCACTTGGGGTTTATTATTTACAATAACCATTCACAAACGTCAACATAAAAAACAACATTAAATTACAAATGCTTTTTACTTTATCTTTGTATAGGCTGATTAAGTTAGTTAGACCTGAAGTATGCAATCGTAATCATCCCGCATCGATCACATTCGAACAGCCTAACGATTGTTGCAACGACACTAAAACGATATCGTAAAGAAATTATGAATAGAATTATCGCAGAGGCGGTACGTCGGGTTTGCACCTCGCGAACTCACGACCGCCATTCTTCCCGCGACTGTAATGAGCACTCTAAATCAAACAATAGCATTAAAGTGTCAATACAGCCTCGATAACACCTAGCCGTTTTCTTTTGCACACGGAATTATGGCTATAAATCCATAAAAGGTAGGTTTACACGGCGCGATTGATAACACGGACGTTTGTGGATCTGTATTTGTAAATCATATTTTTTTAAGATTGTTCACTCACCATATGGTTATTGATAAGCCAGTTCATGACAGATGCAGTGTGGCAGGAAATCAATAACTTTAAATTCAATTTTTATATATTTTTACATACCCTCAATTCTGAACTGCATACCTTAACCTGACATGACAGATATTAGGTCTGTTTATAGCCAGATGGCCAGTGATTTTACTAAATATAGTACCACGATTACACTACTGTACTACTTTGAGGCGTCTAGTAATCACCTCTGTGTTTCTTGTATGCCCACATTTAATTGTGCATACGTAATGTTAAAACATATTTGATTGCAACTTCTGAAGTTATTAATATTTATTTATGTTGATACAAGAGCTTTGGGCTGGTCTTCAAAACCCCTTGCACTACTTTCAAGCTAGATGGATTAAAAACTAACAACGACAGGCAGCCTTATGATTCTTGTTATCCGGCACCCAAATTGCAGATCGTGACGTGTAAATACAGCGGTCCTATTGTGTAAATACCACGTGTATGGTAACGCGTTTGGTATTTCTCGCCGCTAGCCACAAAACGGCTGTCTAAATTATGCAGTTAACTCCTTCACTGGGGCTGAACTGTTCTGACACCCTTTCGTGGATCGACCTTTGCGCCAGGAATTGCTTATTAATGCTACGTTTGCGGGGTATTGTCTAATTTCGCAAGAGGATGAAGCTATTAACAACTGAACGGTGAAGGGTGAGACGGTTTGCGGTATTGTTTTCTTGTTCATTAAGTACTATGTGTACTTTTTAAGGAATGTTAAGGCTTTATTATCCTACAAGAAAATATAAAAAAAATACTTTTGAATGTCAATTTATCTGATTTTATCCCCAAGAGAGACGCCCCGCGTAACTCTCTCAATTGCCCATGACTTTGAACTTTGTATCAATCCTGCAGTATTTAAGGAATTAAACCTTGATTGCAGAAAAACGTAATATACTAAGTAGTGTAACTATGTACCTAAAATGTTATTCTTAAAAAAGATTCCATTATCCAATAGCGCGGCAAACAAAAAAGCATCGACTGCCCTTGATTCCTTTATTCCATCAACAAACGGGATTGCAGCAGCGAGCCGGACAAAATGCTACAAAGTCAATTCAGCGTTGTGTGGAAGGGGTTGTGGATAAATACGTGCTGGGGGCCGAGAGGACGTGTATCACATCGCACAAACACGCGCAATTTGTACTAGTGCTGCGAAACTATCTATAGCAATCGATTATCGAATAGTACGTTTGCTATTATGAAATTAAAATGTTGATTGAAATCTAATTTCGCACATTTTTTTTTGTTTTTGTACGATGAGGGGTTTAATTTTACGGTAGAGATGAAACATGATTTTTGTAAACAAAACATGATAACTCTTAATCGATACTTATAAATAGATTTGTGATAGAACTTTTTACCCATTATATGTATCTTATGTGAATAAAAGAACATTAAAGTGTAATACTTCTATTTTACGGGTCGATATCTGGCCCTGCAGTAGTACCTACCTAGACGACTCAGTATGGCGTTTACCACCAAGTAAATTGTAATTTTGTGAATTAACTGTACTCGATATTTCAGTCTATATTAAAACAATAACTTTTATTTCTATTCTAATTGTAGATTATAACTAAATTAAAATACTAATCATCGATATCGATAATGTGATACATATTCTTCCTGTATTTCAAAGCAGGGTAACTCTTGTACTATAATAATGTACAAGATGCTTTGTTGCTGGCGTTATTGTCCGCCGACTCATCAACGACTCCTTTCTGTAAGACTTTGCTATTGCATATTTATTTGGTATTGTTTTTAAGTAGGACTAGGACTTATTTTAATTTGCTCGATAAATGTTTAAATACTATGACTAGCTTTCTTGTCAAATAATTATGACGTAGGTACCTCAAGAATTCACTATTGGGGCATTTCATTTCAATTGACTTTTAAAAATACTGCTCCTCAAATTTGCCAATGGTTAATAAAAGTTAATGGCGTATAAAAATTTTATGCTAAAAATTAATACGCTTCGAAAAAGAAAAAAAATACGTCCATTCAAGTCATATAGGTATTACCACTCATAATCTAAATATAAACAAAAACTAAGATCTGACATCATTTTCGTTGTCCGCTTGAAATTAACTATAAATATTAAGAAATTTGAAACATTTACAAACTTATTAGTATTTATGTTCTTAATATTAAAAACTATAGTTTTAGGATAATAGCTATTATTGATATTGCGGACAAGATTGACATCATGACTGTCCTCCCAAATTATATTCATTTGTTAAGGGGTTTCGTACCAAATGCAGCACACTGGTCTTACGCATGATGGCGGGGTCTCTTAAGGGATTCGTAAAATTATCGGCGTTTTAGATTGGTTGGGTGCCATTAATGTAATCCTAAGATCCCTTACATCTTTAGTAAATCATCGTGTCAAGTTCTAGAAACACATCAATACATTACCATGTAAAGAGTTCTTAGGAATTAATCTTGTATATATCTCGTTAACAAGATGTATTACACACATTTATCTAGTTATAATATAACAATGTACAAAGTACAACATTCTTTGTAATCAAATTTCATTCCTTAAAAGACTCTTGAAGCAAAGTATAAAAGTTTCATAATTCCATTTGGACGATACAAAGCGAGTCGGTACGACGCTTTATAACGCGATAAGGCGTTTGCCGGCGCAAGATATATTACTATTCAACTTACTTAAAACTCAAAGTCCATCAAAAGTTTCGAACAAAGCTTAAAAGTTAAAGGAAAATATCCGAGTCAGGTGTAGTCCCAGTTGAATGGAGCAAGTTCCTGGAGTGATTAATGAGTTGGCTACTGTTTACAGCGGTTCTGGAGGCTCTACCTGTCCTCCCTCTTTTGAATAAGCCGCGCGTGAGGACGCCGTGATTAAGCCTAATAGGATAAGGCTTAAAGGCTCAAGCAAAACACTGGACCGCCCTTTTCACGCCAACAGTCTGGTAGCATGTTTTATACGAAGACATGTTTTGGTGACGGCCGAGGCTTTTGGATAAATGTTCGGGTTAACAAACAATTACCTTGCTTAATGCAGTGGTTTTATGGTTTCTTATGTCTTAATTTTATCAAAATTGTAATTATGATTTGGTACGCAAATTTTCGATTTCATAAAGTTATTTGTGGGTTTACTTTTAAACACATATTATCCTAATGAAGAAGATGTGATCTAAGATGGAGAGAGTTTTTTGAATGCTACAGGTATAAAAGTGGCAGAAACAAAGGCAGGCAGACAATACTTTTGCAAAGCGGTTATTTTGTTGTATACGTATTAAGGTTTGATATGTCTGTTTTCTCACTAGATATAATTATTATAATTATTTTAGTTCAGAATAAATTGTTAATAGTTCTATTAAATAATAGAGAAAATAATGCAAAAGAAATGAGTTCTATTAAGTATTAGTAGGTACAATCATTTATCCTCTTAGCATGAGTAACTCACAGTAATTCCATTAGATAAGCACCATTTCAATCTAACTCCGAATTAGTTCCACCTTATTGCCAACTTGAGAATTTTTATCACGGCTAAAGCAATCAGAGCGCCAATAATTTCCCTCATAATGACTCGGCGGTCGTAAAATTTGAGCATTGCGCCAAAATGGTGGCACCATTAAAATTCTCTCCCCATCGTTATAACCGGGAGTTATCGGCGGGAACCGATTCGCCGGGACAATCGGCATTTCCATCTCGGTATCCCCGGTCCGCGGGACCGTTAGTTTTCTTTTTTTAAATCGCGCGTTAAGGATTTGGCGTGAATGCGTGAAGGGTTACCCAACCCCCCCTGCCCTCTCCCGCCACCCCCTCGTATGTCCTCATCTGGGGACACGATTTAGAGCCCAAGCGATTTTCCCCTAATAAATAGCGAAGTTAGCAGTACGCCTCCTAATACTAATTCGATGATCTTGTTTTATAGCTTCAGCGTCTAAATCGGGTTGGGTTCGATCTTGGTTGGTGTATTTGACTTTTCCATTCAGGGTCGAAGAAACACATATAAGTTCATAGTAAAATAACGCACGAATTGTTTGTTTAGCCTATATCCTATTGTGCTATCATCATCATCAACATCTTAGCTCATTAAACGTCCTTCCCGGTAATGGATGTGTGTAATTTTACCTAGTACAGGTCAAATTTAAATTTTTTAAAATAGTTACATTCTCAATGAAAAAAAGAGGATCAAGAGAGCTTTATTAGTCCTGAGTAGAATCGTGCCAGAACACTGATTTTCCTTTAAACATTAGGAAATAGATGCAAAACCCCACAGCTAATTTATTAATATTTCCTTGCAGCAAACATGCGATTTCCAAGTTGGCTAATTTTTAAATAATATTTTTTAAGAGCACAATAACTTTCATAAACCCATTCATGTTCAACGTAATTTAGCAAATGCAGTTATTTTAGACATGTTGTTCTGAATACAACGCATGGTTTCTTGTGACCTTATTTGTGAGTTGTGCGACAATAACTTCGTTAGAAACACTAACTTTCCCTTTGTATTCCCCGTCAGAAGTTAAGACATAACATCGTACCGAGAGATGAAGGGGACCAGTGTTAAGGATATTACCGTTTTTGCTTTTACACAACTTGTGTGTAATATAATTATTATAATAAATATTTATTTAAAAGTCGCAATAGCAGACATTTAAAACATGGCACATTTTATAAAGTAGTTAATGTCAGCACAGTACCCTTTGGGAGTTTTTAGCAAAGCAACGTTCGCTTAAATTATTAGCTAGTAAAATGATGACTAGGTATTTTTAAAAAGCGGTAATTTCCACTAAGTGTATTATTTTAATTATCGAGCGCCGGTGGCTCAATGGTGTGGACTGTCGCCTTCCTACCAGGAGGGCTGAGGTTCGAATCCCGACACGTACCAATGTGTTTTCGAATTTTAGAAAATATATGTACGTTATCCGACGCTCTTACGGTGAAGGAAAACATCGTGAGGAAACCTTCATACACGCCTGCGAAGAGATTCGAAGGTTGTGTGTGAAGTCGTCCAATCCGCACTGGGCCCGCGTGGACGACTAAGGCCTAATCACGCTATACGGGTAGACTCGTGCCCCTCGGTGGGGACATTTGATGAGCTGATGATGATGATGATGTATGATTTTAAAGATTTATTTATCAACATTTTGTCAATTAGATATAGTTTATAAAATTAATAGGTCCTTTTCTCTTTCGTTCTTCAACTTGTTCCACTCAACTGCTGGACACAGATCTATCCTATTCTTCTGCGCCAGATATCCCGGTCCTCCGCTTTCCTCATCCAGCATAAATAAGCGATTGCCAAAAAAAAAATGTGAATGACGCACAGTCTAACCTCATACTTACAGTAAACATTCCAAAGAAACTAAGCTACGTCGAACATTCTGCAGCCATCAGCAACACCGTAATTAAGCATGACCTGGCCGACGAATTCGCAGAGTGCAGCGTGGATAACTTACACTAGCGGCACACTATGTACATAGCAACTGATTGTATATAAACTACTTACATTTGATAATAAACCAGATTTCAACCATCCGTATTGAGTCTCATTTGCCCACTGCGGCTTCTTAGGGTCCTAGTGACCTAGCGTCCCGGCGAGGGATTTCTAGGCTTTTTAGGGAGTGAGTTTCCCTAATGTAATCTTATTTTGTGGTTTGGGAAGCGTTGTCTTACAACCAACTCTTCCCGCCAGTACATTTAAGACCATCGAGCAGGATTAAAATTCCTGCTCGTACACTAAGAATTTGATGGTTTAAGTAATATTGAGATCGCTACAAGCGCTTTTGATATTTCCAGATAATTGCGATGTTTAGTTTATTAATTTAAAGAAAACCACTAATGAATTTCCGAAATAATGTTCTTACATCAATTTCATTCTTTGGTAGTCGGTGATGTTAGGTTAACTTTTCAAAATACTGATTTCCCGAAATCACTGGAAGCTATTTAAATTGTAATCAATCAACATTCGACTAGCATGACCTTGCGAAACGCAACCCCATCATTATAATGAAAGAAACTGGCCAGTGATTCATACAATGCGATGTTAAAATGGTGGTGTGCCGCACCTAATTCATTTATGGTTCATATTTTATATAGCTTGCTATGTCAGGTGTTCCCTTTAGGTATACCTGTAGGTATCTAGAGAGCATTACTTAAGGAGTCATGGGATATCGTTACGAATAATGAAGTGATTGTCACCAGCATGCAGAGGACAAGTGTCGTTAGCGGAGGCCAATTCCGATACAGGACATAAGAGTTTTTTAAATGAAATAATTATTCACCATATGTTAACAGAATGCCATGTAGCCCCAAATCAAAGATCCTTCTTTGATTTGGGGCTACATAAAACCAAGCTCCTGCTTGGTTTTTAGGTACTAAACAACTGATAAACATACTTTTATATGTTTTTTTAATTCAAAATAATATCATATATAGAAATACCCAGACTAATCCAAACAGGCATGTTTTTTTTTGCAGATGGTTGAAAGTTAGTGTAACAGCCTGCATCCAACAGTACACCAAATAGTTCGTCAGTAATACACCAATCAAGCAGATGGGGTTATCGTATTCATTGACGACGCTGAATTGTGAATAACTAAAGACAAACGAAGGTAGAAAACGAAATCATCGTTCTATTTGAAGTCCTGAATACATATTGCAAAGTGCAGGGTCAAACTTCATTAGATAAACCGAAGCTGTGGGATAAAGCATATCAATGCTTCGTCATCAAAATACAATCGCAACCCTCGCCGAAATTCTTCGTTGCAACTATGTCTCATATATGTAAAATAATTCGGCCGATATATCTTTAACCTCTGGGGGCGAAAGGGTGTGTATTGGGGTGGTGGCCCCCGCGAGCGACTTATTCCAATATAATCAATAACTTAGTGAGATCCCCTTTGCATCCGCCCGCGTGACAGTTTCTCCAATCGAAGGGTTGTTTTTTACATTTTTTTGTTCAAACACGAACTGATTAGAGACGCGAGGGCTCGTTGGGCTTTTTGAAGTTGACGTCGTTACACGACTGGCTAGAGATGGTTGTACCTCATTTTCTTGCGTCTCGGTAATAAGTGTTTGCCTTTTTATCCACCTTTTACGTGAACGTATGTAAATGTTAGTTTTGGAACAGGGAACTTGTTGTCTTTGTGCCTTTAGTCTGACGGCGTGTTTAAATGGCGCATTTTGTTGTAATAACAATGTTAGCGAATATTGTTACATTTATTGGAATGAATGTGTGATAAATTAAATTAATCAGTAATATTATATTTATTCACGAAAAATTGTGTCATTTTTAGTACGAAACAATGGATTTTATAGGTTTTTATCTCATGGATAGGAGATATTTATGCGCCTTTTATATATTTATGTGTATATTCACCTATAGCATATTACAGTAGTTTAATGCACCGTTTATCAATAAAAAGTCATTGACGTATTAAAAAATGTTTTAGTTACCTGTACTTGTTTGTTCTTTATATATTGTATTTTATATTGTTTGATTAGTTGTGTTTTTGACCTGATTTCTTTTCATGTTTTTAGAATAAATTATAACTGATTAAAGTGATGTAAAATTTCTCATCGTAAAGTTTCTGGGCCCAAAAAACCCTCACCTGCACGCTGTATATCTATCCCCAGCGATCACAGCGCACACTAGATCAAAGTGGTCGGTCACGGTCCGTAACCCACTGCGATGACCAAAATCGTTCAAGATAAGTCCGCTGTGACGTTTTATCTGTAGCAGCATCACATATCAAAACATGCCAAAGGTTTTGGGAAAACGTGACGTTGTTGCAACTGATAGGTAGTTAACTGATTGTCTGACTAATTTTAATCTTACTGACAGAACAGTCCACCGCTGAACACCCAGTATTCATCCCTCCCCATTAACTTAACCCCTTTACCATTTATAGTGCTACCTAGAAGAAGAGCCCGTCGATTCCTTACATTCTTTTAATTGTTGAGTTGATAGAAAGACGATTCGTAAATTTATTATGTCAATACCATTGCTAGCCAAAAGCCTTCCTAGGCAGTATAGTTATGAGGAGATTAGGCGTAAAAAACACGGGCCTAATGTGGTTTTGCTAGAGTTAATGACTACCCTCCTAAGGCCTACCTTGTCTAATGGTCGGTCGTCAGGACTATTGCACTAATTGGCACTAATGTGCCTGACTAACACAAACGTCAAACTAACTCACTAGCACTACGCCACTGAGACTTCCTAATTCAAGTTTTACGTATTACTACGCATGTAATAAGTACGCAATGCATGGTTGCTTAAGTTTGGTTAAATAGAGCATTTAACAGATGTATTATTTATGGTTTAATCAAACCTCGTTTGCATAAAGCGCCTTCTATTAAAACAAGAAACCAAGCTATGACTAGCATTTCATAGACAAAACTTCTGGGTCGCGAGTAGGTAAAACATCTGAGATACGTAACATCTTTATTTCTTCGGTAGGTATTAAGCAGACTAAATATTGGTGCCGAATGGTGGAGAACTATGTCCAGAAGTGGACATCGATAGGTTGCAAAGAATGAGAAGCAGTCTTCAGTCCCGTAATTACACTACTGCAGATTATAAATGAAAGGGCAAATCTTTTTCAATTATTAACGTCTTATGACAAACGTTAGCCATGAAGCAGACTGCCCCTGTGTCAAGTGGTATTGCATCCGACGTCTTTAATGCAGTAGATACCATGTATAATTAAATTTAAAAATACCTAACACATACATTGACTATACCTACAGTCATCATTTAATGTAAATTTCAAACAACAAAAACAAATTATTGTTTATCGAATATTTTCGATCACATTGATAGCATTTGAAACAAATACTTTAGATGAAAAAATTAAAGCGACAAAAATTATAGCTTCTTGAAACCTCCTTTGTTGTAACTCTTATTGCAAATGTCAGTGAACTATTGGAAACTTCGATTATTTTAAGGGTTCAACCAACGACCGCTGTGATTTAATATTTTTCTATTTCTCTTTACTGGATTCTATCATGATCTAAGCTCGTTCATTTTTGTCCGTTATTATCAAAATGAATACCCTGACGACTTTTTTATTATAAAGGGCTTCGTTTAAATTACTATAAGTCTACTCTAGTAGACTTGAATCTGATCAGCTACTTAAATACATTCTTAATTTTTTTTTAGGGTAGGTAGAGGCCTTCCCATTTCATTGCGAAAGTGACCTTTTGCTATTTTGCAGGAAGTTGCAGGCACAATCAGCTTATTATCTGATTTTAATAATGAGTGCATCGAAGGACACGTTTAGGCGTCGGTGCCGGCTACGATCTTAGGGTAGTAAACGTTAACTCCCACCAATCCACATTGGACTCGTGTAGTAGTTTATTGCCCATTGAAATCTTAATCAATTCCTTTCACTACTAAATGTAGAGTGTGATTTAGAATGTTTTCGTATATTTAATCATATCAGTTAGGTTTATAACCTAGGCTTCTGTTATATATAAAAATAGTGACATTCATTCATTTAGACCTAAACTAACCTAGCCGTGATAAGCCTAATACAAGGGCAACTAAACGATAGAAACAAATACTCATATTCTGTTTTTTATCTTCATTTCATTCATTCTTACCAATACAAATAGACATTTATTTTCACACAAATGTTTGTATTGTACGGGGATCGAAACCGGAAACTTTGGTGTAGTAGCCGACGTCCCGACCATCCAGACCACTACATGGATCGTCGCGTTGTATAGATAGTATATTTTTTTATTTATTTATAAAGGACAACCAACAAAACAATCACTGAATATACAAGTTTGGTTACATAAATCTAAATTTAGTGCTAAAGTGATGTCTGTATTTATAGGCTGCCACGACATGCATAAGAAAAAGAATCTAAAATTAAAATTAAATTAAAATTTTAAACACATGCTGCAACTGTGGCAGCTGCAGAAGCCCTACGATTATTAGTCTTGGGATCAAGAAATTTCCACTAATGCAGCCACCAAAGAAGCAGCACAGTAGTATTAACAATAATACTTAATATTAGTATGCCACAGAACTATAAATAAATATTACTTTGCATTGTACGCAATCGATCTCGCGAAATCTCTTGACTTATCGATAATATAGAAGAAGTTTCAATAAATAAATTAATCTCATACACCTAAACTACTTTTTAAGCAAGGAGTACTATGATTTCTAAAAAGGCGATAAAGATTCTTCCTTTTTGCTTTCATTAAACATGGATTGACTAAGTGTATGAATTAAGAATCCCCAACATTACAAACATTTGTGCGCATTAACATGTCTGTTTGTAATGGTCTAGAGGTGTTTCTATGTATAAATTATGTGTATTTGCAAAATAAATTGATTTAAGTTCCTTTATCAGTTATTTTGTACCCTAACTACAAGTTTCTCGCTTAATATGGGGCAAGAGGGCGCTGTGTAAATGTCAGTGGGTATTTATTTATTTATACTTGCCTCGATGCTAGAATACTTACCAAACATCCTTTTACTGCAACGATGCTATACTCGTCTGCTAAGCTCCACACGTACGTCTTGTAGTGTTTTGTTCTGTATGTATATTCTTTTGCATTGCATTAGTTTTTATTTGGGACAATGTTTCAAATATAAGATAGATTTGTGATAATGAAAAGTCTGTAATTTTTAATAACATTTTCAAGACGATGAGTGGTTACTGTTATTTAGCATCAAAACAAAACCACTTAAACGATAATTTATTTTTATCAATTAAAGTCATTTTTGACAGCTCGTTCAAGTTGTTGTATTAATTTAAAATGAGTCACTTATAGATAGACTCTTTATTGCTCACAATGAATTAAATACAAACACAAAAACATAAAAACCAAAACAGTGGGCAAAGGCGGCCTTATCGCTACAAGCGATACTTTATAGCGATTATATGTACTATTTTATTTAATATACATTAGGTTAAAAACAGTATTTCCGCTTAGGTATGAAATATTCCAGTAATTTACATAATTTATTAATAGTACGAAGATTGGAATTAATAATGTTTTACTTTTTATCCACTTATGTGTAATCTATTTAGGTACGAAAAATAAAACTCCAGTGTCTGATAAACTAACTTTGAGTTTATTTTTACCATTTACACTTGACAATGTACTCATAATCTGTTGTTGTCTACGGATGATGCGTCGTAGGCGCGTAGCTCGCGCGTAGAGTCGGCTACGCACACGTCATGCTGACCAACATAAACTAATGCTACGAAATCTACGCACACACATGCGTGTGCTACAAAGTATTCAACACCGAAAGTTTCGTTCGGACCACTGGTGGTCTATGGAAGACCATGAGCAGTTAACGCGAGTAGACGCTCGGCATATGGAACTTGTGTTCGTGCTCCGTACGGAACTCTCGGTGGTCGTAAACCAAAACCTACAGGTATACACAGATACAGTCTGAACATGACAATTGAAAAGTTTTTACATCGTATAACTTCACAGTTAACATTAGGAACCGGTATATTTTACTAGTAAAGAATTTTTAAAATAACTTTTAGTATTACAATACAGTTATTAGGAACTATGATAGACGTGATTGCTACCTTTATCATAAAATTATAATTTCGTAACCAACATACTTAGCTTAGGTAAGGAATTGCAGACCATAAAATATTCGAGAATAACATAATTAATATCAAGGTAAGAATTTACAAATTATAGTAAAACTTAGGCAAAAGTAATCTATACAAATAAAGAAACAACATGCCGTGGCGGCACCTCTAGTAGCAGATACAACAGACTAATCCGAATTAATCTTAAAATATTAAAATTTGTATTCGGAAAGTATAGTGAAACTCTAGATGCGATAATATTGAAATATACATAGGAACCATGATTCATTCCGCGGACTCTCGACCGCGGAGACACAACATCGCACTACCGACATGTCCACCTACACTAACCAAACTTACGACATATACTCCCGATTACAAACCGATCGAAATAATATGCCTTCTATGGAACGCTATGCCGTCCGTCAGTAACGTGACGCGGTGGAGCTCTGCGAACATAACACCTCAACAAACTACGCGGGTTTTGTACCAATACATACTAAAACCACGTTAACGTATTGAACAAAAATTGTGTAGTAGAACGCGCGCCTCGCGTCACCGACACGCGCGTAGTGTCGTCTCCGCCGCTGGGCTTCTACCTATTCGATATTGAGTGTGTCTCACTTTTATTGCATTGCTAAGGCATTTTTTGGACTAGGTAATAAATATATGCTCCAATAATACATTTTAGAATGCCTCTGATGACGACACTCGGTTTCATACCGCGTTGTATTTCAACTAATTGTTCCTCAATATCGAATTTGGTCGTTAACTAAAAGCTGTAGGCGATAAGGTGAGGCCTAAGGAGGCAGGCGGAGACGGTCCTACGCGCCGCCGGCTCATTGCACATAGACATAAGTATAACAAGAACCGCCGGTACCCGGTGGAATAAAACATTGCACTTTACCAAAAAAACAAACTCAATGTTGTAGTAGGATCCACTCGTAGATAAAATATTGTAGTACACTCCGCTAGATAAAATGTAAATATGTAAAATTTTTAATAACGTGATCTGTGCCATCGAAAATATAAGGGACTCCACGCACACTATAAAGTAATGAACATACATGCTGAGAGGGCGTCCGCAGTGCGCGGGCGCATGCGGGCCCCGCCGCATGTACTTCCATGCCTTTCGACTCACTTACGCCACTACTAATAATCATTACAATATCAATAAAAATTCAAGAATCACACTTAGTTCCAAAATAAACTCACTTGTTTGCGAGGTAGGCTGAGCGCTAGCGCGCAGCCCGAGTTTCGAGTTCGTTCGTTTTGGAAAAGTTTGCTACAATAATAATAATTATAATTAAGTGTTTACCAATAAGCGTTCGCGGTGTCGCGTGGCGCGGCGGCGGGGCCCAGCCACCGCTCTGCTGCCTCACGTACCTACCTAACTCGCTTCATGTTTAAAAAAATCATATACGTATATCACTATATATATCTTCATACATTTACGATGCTTCAGGAACTTCTTACGAGAACGTATCTATGCCTAAAATTAGAACGATTATATGTATGTATTACATAGCTTTAAACAATAATTAAATCGTAATTATCAATATCGATAATATTATATGCCATAAAGATAGGAACTTGCTTTCCTGGGGGTTGATGTTAGGGTGTGCGTGCGCCGGGGCGGGCGCGCGCTAGCCGGCGGCTCCGGCTGGCGTATGATATGGTCGGCCCGCCCGCGCGCCGCCGCCGCCCCCCAGTGCGCGGCCGGCGGCTGCCCGTAACCTACTCTTACTCTACAAGCATTCCATACACTAGGAGGGTTCACATTCAACGTAAACAAGCATTAACGGCTAATAGTGAACTGCTGCGTTGTCGGACAACGAGGAGAGCGCGGGGCTCTAGTAGTAACTATACATTGCGTGGAGGATTAGTGTCCGGCGCTGGCGAGGGCGCGGTCGGCGGGCGTCGGGAAGCGCGTCGCGCAGCAAGCGTCGGCGGGGGCATCGTGCGCGCGCGCCGCCAGCAGCGTGATCTGGTTGACGACGTCCTCCATCTGGTGGGTGAGCTCGGGCGGGGGCGGAGGCGGCGGCGGTGGAGGCGGTGGTGGCGCGGCGCGGCGTGCGTGCGCGTCGCTGTCGGCGTGGCGGCGGAACTCGGCGACGGAGCGGAACCGGTCGCCGGGGCAGACGCGGCACTCGAGCGCCGGCTGCACCACTCGCACCGCGCCACGCGCCGCGCCCCCCGCCGAGCACGCGCGCGCCTGGTGCGCGGCGAGCGGCGCACCCCCGGGGAACGCCACCTTGCACGCCTTGCACACGAAGCACACGTCGAGGTCGAGTTCACGCGCGCCCGCCGGCGGCTCGGCCGCGCCGGCGGCAGCCGCAGCGTGGACGCGCCCGGCTCGGCCGCGATGCGACGGATTTGCTCCAGCGTGGTCGCCGGCAGCTGCAGCACGCTCGCGCCCGACCCCGTCTCCACTATCAGCCCTTGCGGCTGCGGCATCGCGCTAGGGTTGCTGCCACCTGGAAACAAACGACAACGTTACATATCTACAGATAATTACACACCTACAGACAACTCGTAGTCGGTAACGTATGTTAATGCCATAAGAGGCGGAGAAGAATGGGAGATCTCAGCATACGACTTGTGATTCAACATCTCCTGCTCTTGGTACCTTTGGAGCCCCACCTGCACGCATTGTACCGATGTGGCTGGTTGTGGACCAGTGTGGATGCTATGATTAACGCAGTAGTGTCATCATCATTATCATTTGAAGGACCATCGCTTACAGAAATATTAAACTGACCTTTTACATAGTGTTTTATCATTTTATTTTTACGCAAAGAGTCTCTTAAGTTTGGTCGCTTACCAACAATATCTTTCAATTATACTCTTAGTTTAGTTTTCTTTCAGCCTAAAAGTGACCATTATTACACGCAAGTCAGTAAGCACTAAGTGCGTAAGTATTGTGATCTCAGTTTGGGATTTATCTTTCTGAAGGCGATAATAGCTATTCACAGACTGCCTACTTACTTACTAAAATATTAATAAATAGTGCAAAATCACTAGTATCTTGGCATCCATAACGTAGTCTCATTTAAACATTGTACTATGCAATCGTCTCGTACGTGTCAATAAGATCGGCAAACATCATAGAGGAGTGGAGGCGCGACACTCGAGCGCTGTAAAGGGGTTAATCCACTTACAGCGAGGGTCAGCCCACAGCCGTGAACTGACCTTACGGCCGGTACGGTTTTCATACGGTTTTTCAACTTTGTCCTTGGCATATAGTTGTGAATTATGAACGAAAAAAAATTCATTTTCATTTGTCATAATGACATAGTAGTGTGCTTATTTGAATTTGTACCCTTAGTGGCGCGTTTAGGTTATAATTTGTGCGGCTTAAACATTTTTTGGTTGACGTTTCTTCATGTTTGTGCATCTACATAGTTAGTGTATTGCTTATCTAAGCTTAGTGATGCTAAATTACGTCCAGATCTTCCTATAGCCAAGCTGTTTGTGAAGGCATGTGTCCTTCAATCAGTCCTTATAGGCTGGTTAATGGAATGAAGCTTTGGCAGTCCAATAACACACAGCAATGGAATAAAAAATATATTTTTATATCTAAGTAGCTATAAGATCATGATATCTGCTGATAATAATCCATTAGTATGTATATTTATGATTTTAATGGCAAACTTGGGATTAGCCATAAAATAACTCGGGAAGATCCATTACTCTCAACAACAAGTACAGAAATAACTCGACCTACATCCGACCTCTAGTCATAAGATTCATATTTACAAACCAATACAGTCGGGTAAACTAAGCCTCGGTGAATGTAAAGCGGCTAACATTTGATAATAAGCGAGCGTACCCGAACGGACATAATCTACGTGAGGCGGGCCCATTATTCTTTCAGTTTTGCACTAAGCCAACAAGATCTGGATATAAAGTTGGCGACAGCGGGCCGAGGGCTATGTATTATGCATTCGTGAATATAAGGCGCATAAAGCAGTGGCCGAATCAATTACAGCTCCGCAGTACGAACATGGCCTCGTTAGAAACGCATCACGCATGTACAATCGAGCGCGCTAACGTAAACGCCATTTATCTGGTGCTAACCCTTGCTGGAACAATGGTACACCCAATTTGGGCTGCGGCTGGTGGCGAGATTGAGGAAGATTGTGATATGCCTACACTTTTTGTATAATTAGAATACTTTGAAGTTTATTGCTGGAAACGAGGTTTTAATTATGTAATCACGACATGAAGTTATGTCAGATTCTGGTTTAATTTGGTTTCATCGGAGTTGACATTTACTTCTAAGATTGTACAATTGATTTGCTGACGTGCGAATGCCAAAATGATATAGAAGTATACAAATATGAGTGATTTTTATATCAGGGATATAATTTTTTTAAAGTAACCAAGCCATTTCATGAAAAAAATGTATTAAAAATTAAGGAGGCCCTGTATGTTTTAATTTATTGACAAGTTCTTGTCTGTTTGGATTTTATTATGATTATATGATGTACGGTTTGTACTATTTATATGTTGTCATGTAATTTTTAAATATATGGAAACTGAGGTGAGATCCTGGCTGTTCCAGTATATACTTGCCGATATACTGACAGACTAATAAGCTAGTAAGTAACTTATTGTTAAATAAAAATAATCTGATTCTAATCATTACAACCTTGTCTTCTTATTTAGTAGGTACTGTGATATGATCATGTTTTCATTTATAATACCGAATAAACAGTTGAAATGCATGCACTCCATAGTGTTGTTCCCACCGTGCAACAAAGATCCAAGTTAATCTGATAATACTAGTGTAGATAGGCTAACTCGGCTCTATCGGCCCAATCTCATGCGGGATCGGCAATCGCGCGAAACGGAACGTAGCTTTCAATCAGCTTCCCAACAATTGCAGGGCTGATTGGTCGGTCGTGTACCTAGTAATGAGGTCTGCAGCCAGGCTTCGGCCATACGCATGACATGCTCAAACACACATGCTAATGAACACGTCTCATTTCCCATCCTTGTTCCTATGTCTTGAGCCATAAAGGTCATAATTGAATAGCAAATGCAACCGCCAAATGTGGAGTGATTTAAATCAATGACGAGGTCTGATGTCTGGTAAATATTCGTTTTCAAAATCAACACGCGTCATAGTCATGGACAATGGGAAAACATTAGTTGGTAGTTATTAAAGTGTTTATGTAGTTTAGCTCATTCAAAACGTGTCAAATTTCATCCATGGTATTATAAGAGTTATTTATTTATTTAACGATTCATTCTTATGCCTAATTCCAAAGTATAAATCTATTTTAAAAGTGTCAATATTTAATGTTTATATTTTACTCTGAAGCCAGACAGCTATAGTCCATAGATTTGTAGTCTTTGGTATACGGTGTATTATGTAGTAGGTGCATAATTACTCTACTACGTTCCATTAAGTACAGATAGCTCGATGCTGTATTACCACTTAACAAGCCATAGCAACTCCCTGAGGCACGTCATTCCAAAAGTAATCCAATTCCGTAACAGCATGAATGTATAATTGTATGCGCAAGTATTTATCGGGCGTCGGTGGCACAAAGCCGGCCAACATGGCCCTGACGTTAATTCGCAACCCTTTCTGCCAATTAGTATCAAAATAGCCACACTATTGTGCCACACATAGCACCTAACAATTTCAACGAGTCGCACCAACCTCGACTCTATCACCAACACTTAAAGTTTATTATATCCGTATGAATGAGAGATCGGGTCGGTCAGTTCGCCCACTAGCCAGGTTTTAAGTCAAAAGGCTTCTTAATCCGGACTTGTAGGTCGTTACGTGTTATTATAACGCGGACGAAGTCGGCTATTTCTTCGCTCATTTACATCTCATTAAGGATGCTATTATTGGAGTAGGGACTTGGTTTTAAAGGATTTCAGCACGCTTTGTATGCTTTAAACATATGGTTGTTATTCGTACTTCTTTAGGCTGAATTGTGAGCAGGTATTAATTTTACATTTCGTTTTAAAAATGCCTTATTGTTTCCTAAAGAGTAAAGTTAAATATATATTTTTTTAAATGTAACGTTATCACAATTGTTACATGGCCCGTTTTATATTAGTCTAAAACTATTTGTTGTGGTGAATCTACTATTTAAAAGTAATATCTTACGTTACTTTTAGCCAAATTATTCAGAAAAGATTTTCCTATGCATTAACTATAGTATATATAGTAAACTATTCAACCTATTGCCGTCCACTGTATGTGAATAAAATTCCCTTAAAGTATTATTTTATTTAATTACAAGTAAATGACTCAAACCTTTAGTTCACAAAGATCATAAGTAACTTATAACAAAAAAGAACCAATTTTTCCCTTTAATTATCTATATCGACAGACGCCCAATTAATTCGGTTTTAGCCGGATCCATACGTGTCACAAAGGATGTTCGCCCAATTCCACCACTCAACAGGTACACACAAGGCGTTCTCCCCACAAGCCAGATCCCTTAAGCGACGTTTATTAACAACATCAATTACCTCCCTATTCGGAAGTCCTTAGGCCGAGATGGAGCGATACACGAACAGTGATGGATGGTAATTAAACTAGATCTTTCTTCGGCTGACCTCGTTGGCTGCTAAAGGAGGCGCTTATGTCAATTTGATGAGGGAATCGAGCTTGGGTATACCATTGCGGGAGTGCAAGGTAGCGGACGACTGCGTACCGTTAATGGTTTAGCTTGCTTTTTAATTTGATGGTTTATACTTCGTTTTGAAAGGTTTAGGGTTTTGAAATATGTTAGTGCTTTGAGTTTTATTGTCACTTTAATTCTATTTTCATTTCAATGGTGGATGTACGTTTTGCTGTTGATCAAACGTTGAAGTTAGGACACGTGAGGTTTTAATTGAATTATGAGTACAATTAAAATATGCCACGATGAATTTCCATGGTGTCAGGTCATGAGGACTTCGTTCGGTTTCAGCAGAATGTTTCACAAGCATGTGAGATTGACATGGGTCGCAATTCGTAAATTATGAAAACTGGGGCAAATACACTGTCTGCAATTGAAATGCTACTGGGTAAATAAGTTGTTTGTACTCTACATAATATTCTGTACATAATTCATTTCAAATCTTAGTCCGCTTAATCTGTTGAGGACCACTGCTTGACATCTTGTTATCATCTGCCACCACGGACCATCACCAAAAATAAATTGGGCTTCATTTAAAATTTAAAAAATATTTGGCCTCATATATTTTTTTCACTTGTATCACATATGTTTTAACGTTAACAAGTGTTTTTGTATGTCTCAATTGAATAAATAGATAATCCTTAATGCCAATTTCCTTCCAGGTATTCACTGCATGGTAGATGCCTGTGTGTCACGCAGTCTTGTAGATATGCAGGAAGATGTTATCGGGTCATGTAATGGCACGGCACCTCGTAATTCGATTACGGCGGTAAGCAAGCGGGTACAAAGCGGATTGACGATATTACGTTCGCATGCTCACCAGAAAGTCCCGACACCTAGGGTTTCTCGCATTACACTTACTGGGTGCTACTTACTGCAGTTACTGAGATGACAACGGGCTTAGTGTGTTAGCGTGGTTTTATTACTTATGGGGGTAAAAGAGCGTATGAATCATCTGATGGTAAATGACAATGCTTTCATTAACAAAGGACAATGATGTTCTATATAAATAAAGGTAGATACGCCATTCACGCCTCAAAACCGAACCACTTAAGAGAATACAGTTGTAGACTCTTTGTTTAGGTAAATGTACGCTGATTCGAAACATGTGTATGTGTGCTGTCACTGCATTCGAAACACTTTTTTCGATTTTTTGTGAGCATATCACGAATCTATACTTTTTATATCATTGACAGAGGGTAAATTATTTCCTCATTAATTATTTTTTTGAAATATGTTTTCATATTGGAAGGTCGCATCGCTCCGAAAATATTTCGCATATATTTTATACACAAAAAAATGTTTTTGAAATCGTGTTAAGGACTTCCATTTATTCAGATGAATAAGTGACAACCGATAAACGGAGATCACACTAACGACTCATGTTAGTCCAAATCGTATTTCTTGGTACTTACAGTTAACTGGAAGAGTTTTATACATGCATTTTAGCATATCTCAAGACCAAGTAAACAAACATATACTTATTTTAAGACAGTTCGTCTAAGATCTAAACATTTCCATGGATAACAAACTTCAATCATGCGCCATGTATATCGCAACATCGCGGAGTCCTTAGTAATTCCGGTAACATTTACGGCAATTTCCATACAATCTCTATCAACGCATCAATCTCGTTGGTCGTGCATTATGAAGCCCGTGTATTCAGCAGGCGTCCCGGTCAGCTGGGACAGCGGGATAGGGACAGCATCCCATCAATGTCAGTGGAAGTCAAGCAATTAGACTAACAGCGAGATGAGCGCGAGATCCCTTGCCGTTTGCATGGTTTAATGGCTGCTTTTTAACTCAACGATAATCTTGATTTTCAATTTGAATTTAGAACTAGCCTTTACGAATTCCATAAAACATTTTTGTAGTTATTTATCTTTTAAAAATTTCTCGAAAATAGATCGCTATGGCTCATTTGTATGAGTTTTTGGAAATTGTAAATTGTAATACCTACTTCCAGCGAAACAAGGCGGGAGCACCATTTAAAAATAAAAACTTATGGGTACACCTACAGTAAAGTTGTGTGCAAATGTTATTGCATTTATATGAATATATATCAGCGATTTATTTTATTAAGACGTATTTTTTTACTTGATAATAATTGAACTGATACCATATAAAAATGTATATTATTTGCCATCAATCACTCGTGAATATTGGATGCGACAACTGGAGCTTGTTCTGAACAACAAAGAACGAAAACACCATTTCACTCTCCAGGAGCAATTCCAACGGCCATTAACCAATAATTTCATCGAATATTATATCCATCATGTTAACGCGCGGCCCGAAGCGTCCATTATCCCGGCTTCCTCCCATTCCCTGCGGAAATCTCACCGCATTCAAATATTTAATTACTTTAGCTCTCGATCGTTTATAAATTCGTGCGGGAGTGCTATCATAAAACGCGCTAATGCCTTATAATTAAAATATTCTCAACAAGCCGTGGCGTAATGGCACCTCCAGCGACGGTCTCCTTCGTCGGAAAAAACGCATAAAAAATTACATTCACCCCAGAGGACTCACCCCTTGTGTCGGGAAAATCGATTAAAAAGAGGAGTCGCGGGGTGAAGCGGCGCGGGCGGCGGGCGGCAGGGAGTTTAATATGTACGAAAAAATGCACGACGCCGCGGGAGCGAGGGAACCCAAGGAGCGCGCCTGGGACTCGCCTTCAATTTTTATAATTACGTTCATACGTGAGCGAAGCCGCGCGCCGCGCCGCTATCACCGCCAATAACTTATTTGCGATAGTTTCCCGCTCACCACACTTCTTGGCACCTTTGAAATTCTACATTGAATTCAAGGGCGCATAAGCGTCGAATTAGATCCCGACTTGTTCCTAATGATCACTCGCAACTAACACCGCGCGGAAATAAGTCGTATTATAACTTTTTCGTTTTCGCGACAAAATCAATTTCCATCAATGACGGTACTCCAAACTTTTCCACACACACAGCAATCAAGAAAAGAAGGAGGCAATAAGAACGGGATAACCGACCGGAGAATCTCTGGAGACGGTTTGCAAATGAGCGGGCGAGCTCACGCGCGCACCACTCACACATGCCTAATCCGCGTTCACACATGCGTACCTACATTTTATAAATAGATATCGCTTTTTTTATCCGGGTACAAGAATAGGGGTTGCCACCCGGAGGAGGAGGCCCCCTGCGGGGGACGTGTTGGATTTCAGATTGCTACGAACTGCAAAAATGAGGGATGAAAGAAATATAGCTTAAAACGCAGATATTTCCCGGCGTCTTAAGGTGGGGGCGAGGGGCCGCGGGCGGAAGGGAGTGTGTGGAACAAAGTAGAGTGGCGATATTGAAGCAAAATGAAATGGTAAACGAACCGTGCGCGTCCGATCTAATGCGAATTTATAATTTGGACATTGCCCCACGGCACTCTTTGAACTCCGGAGGGTGGGCCGCCAAGGTGAATTTACAAAGAGTGCGGATGTGATTTATAAACAGGGGGAGATGCGCGCTGACCGTTCGTTTCTGTTAGAGGTTTTTTCCATTAAGCTCGCTCGTTAATAGGCCGGTCGTTTTGGCACAACGAGCCAGTGTTTAGGCGTATCCTCATTGCAGGTTAACGCGTGTGTCCGCCGACCTAATTGCCGTCGCGTCGCGTCTAATCGGGATATGCGCCACGCGATAATTGCGACAGATTACCGCGACGCCCGCCGACATTCTTGTAGAAACGTCACACGTCTGTCCGCGAGCCCGCGCCCGCTCGCCTGCCCATTAGACGGAAAAGGAGATGTCCCCCGTCTATAAATACGTTACGGGCCCATCACCATACAATGCGGCCTGATTTGTATAATGTCACCGCTCATACCGGACTCGTCAGACGTCCTCAGTGGGTAGGTAAATAAAAATAATGTCGCACATCACGAATGCAGAATGAACTGTCACTTTTTGCTCGGATCGAGAGAATGGAATGCCGCGTCTGCACGGCTTCATCTCCATCGGCTTTATTACCGCAGTTAAGTGCGACGACAATTGCAAGTCTTGCTAATTCGTTAATAAGTCATGTAGGTGTAGCGCGGGCGAAATAAGCGTTTAACGTCTAACAGCGCGCATTAGTAGCGTAGATAAAAAGTTTATAGTCATATATGATGCAACCGTTCGTTTAAACGGCGTGGCTGTGATCTCAATTGATTTACAGTGCGCACGTGACGTCACTGCTGCGGAGAAACAAAACTGCGCCGCCTAAGCGGGAAAGTGAAAATTGCGTACGTGCACTGAGAGAAAAAAATATTAAAAATTAATCAAGAGGCCGGGGCCGGAGTGCGAGGGAGCATGTGTCGACAAAAAAGCTCCTTCGCCCGGCACGTGCGGGCGCCGTTACGGCCGACTCGGCCGCCGAGTTAAAAGTTCCTCCGGACAAACAGAGGATTTGTCACAATTACGGCGGGCCGGTGCGTCCCTACTTGATTAAAACCTAAATCACGTGACGTGTTTACAGCCGCGCCGGAGGTGTTTTCAATTTGCCGACTCCTAGATCGCCATTGGCGTTCCGGACACGTCCGGCACCTATCTGGGGGCCGGACGCCGTTTTGAATTTGTTGCGAATTAAATTATTGACGATCTAATCGGGCCGAGGGGCCCCTTCAGTCACGTTTGTTAATTATCTGAAATGTTACGCTCACGACCGACGCCAGCAGTTTCGCGACGCCTACCCGTAAAAAGCGTCGTGAAAAAGAAGATTAACATTTGAATTAATCGGAAGATTAAACATAATGAAAGAAAATCTCATTACGGGGAGTATAATGGTGGTGAGAAATATCGCCTCGAACGGAAAGGAAAACCCAGCGGTGTGAAAGAAAGGCGCGCGAAGAAAATTAAAAGCTCGAACGAAATTAAAAAATGTTAAAAAAATGTAATCGACGCCGGGGCGCGATTAAGGGGAGGGTACATGGGAGAGGGGGGTGGAGGGGGGAGAGGGTCTCAGACTCCAGGCCTCAATTAAATGGTGGCTAAGAAAAGTCTCGAGTGCCGGAGTAATTAGATTCTCTCTCATCTCCTTAAATCACAGGCCGACACCGAGCTTGTTTAATTTGTAATCGAGACTTGTTAGCGCGTACTTTTAATTTCATTTTCTCCTTTTCATGGCGATATTCTAGCGGTTTGGAATGAAATCCAATTAACTCTGTGATGACTTTTGGATATTAATAATAATTTGTTGCCGCGTTAAATAAGAGTTCGTCGATGAAATCAACACATTTAGTTGTTATACTTATATAACAACACGAAGATATAAAATCAATTCAAATTTTTATTCATAGGTATATAAGATATCTAACCACATTTAAACTATGTCTATGTGTGTGTATATACCTACTTTAATAGGATTGAAAATAAAGTGTCGCCTTATTAAAATGTAAAATTATAAAGGTATTGAATAATTATGTAGGATTTATACGGTATTTAAGTATCAATGATACTTAATTTTTACTACATAAATAAAATTATATTATTTGATAGATTTGGATTTCGGCTGAAATAACAAACATCCTAAATAGACATAATCTCTCATACCTAAGTCATGCCCAAACACGTGATCGCAAAATAAAATTATGGAACACGGCCTAGAAACGAATTCAGCGAGGTTATTGGTGCCCTATTTTAAAATCCCATTCACGAATTCGCGAAAGTAGAGCATGTGACAATAACGATTATCATATTCTGACGACGAAACAAAACAGGTGACCCACATTGAAGGCACATTGGTCCATATTTTATGAGTAGCCAGGTACCAATTACTATTAGCTGAGCCGTATACTCTCTTGTCTCTAAACTTTATAAACATATCTTTCAATAACGAGAAATTGATTTTTTATAAATCAGTTTAGTCACTTTATATTTTTTTTAGGTATTTAAGTATAAGTTTTCTAGATAGCAGACTCGGTACTGATTCGTCTATACCACCGCAGTGCCAGATATCGTCCCGTGAAACAAGTATATTTTCAGTTCTGCGTTTCGGGATGAGTAGCTACTGCCGCTAGTAATATTACTGGGTGTATGAGATCTAACATCTGTTGTCTCGGGTGACGGGCGCAGTGCGGCATTGATGGAGAATAATAACTGTCTATCAGTTGTTAGTCTTCTTCAAGAGCGCTCTGTCTAGTCCGGCGTAACACTTACCATCAGGTGAGCGTCCTGACCGTCCTGTGAACTTTTTAACATGAAAAAAGTGATTAAGGTATACAAGTTAATAAAAGTAAGTAAGTATCCTTTGAAATGTTCTTACAACGTTGTATAACTAGACTTAATACCCAAATCTAAACTACCCAATAAATTGGCAATATTTTAATCGAACCATCAACATCGAATAATTTAATATAACAAAGATCTACTAAACTTAAAATTTCTATTGAAATCTTAGTATATAATTTGAACTCAGTTTTTATTTTAAGAGTGAAAATGTTCTATAATAATATGTTCAAATCGTAAAGAATAATAAATAAGCAAACCACACGGTTAAAATAGTATAAACCGTAGACGGCACTGACACACGGCTTGTTACTTTAAAATTAAATAACCAACATGCAATTTCCCACACATCTTCACGTTTTAAATGTCCAACGCCACCATTAAGCGCGTTTAAAACTCAAGGAAACGGCGAATCAAAAGTAACACGAACCCTCCACTGCCGGTGTGTAAAGTCCCGAATAATTAATTCCCGGTGACCGGCGACCGGGCGTAATTAACCATCTCGCCTTGTAATTACCCACGGTTAAAGTTGTCGGAAGTTGATGGAAATTGGCGGGAGTGGTCGTCGCGACCGGCCAATTAACGCCTCGAGGAGGGCGATTAAGCAATTAATGCAGGCGGGCGGACATCTCCCGTTTAAACTTTGCTTAGATTTTCCTCACCGCCCTTTGAGGTTGTTGCGGGTTCCTGGAGGGATTACCGCCTTTTTGATGTCCAGATTCCCGGCTTAATCTTTTGGAAACGGTTTAATTATAAATTCGGGTTTGACGGTTATTAGATGTTGAAGCGCTTTGACAAAACAGATTTGAAGGAGATTGTGGAATGATTTTGGATTTTTGATTGTTAAATCATTTGAGACTAAGCTTCTAAATAATATTTTAACCTGCAAGTATGTAATAAAAAACTGTATGTATGCTTATTTTATGAAGCAATTATCAAGTATGTAACTGGTAAATGGTACATGGTAAACGATAAACACATTTTATAAATATGAAACAACACAGTTGTATCACATAATAAGTAGTTACAAAGGGTTTTCCTTTATTCATGTACCATCGTATAGTTTTTCATTCTATACTATTTGTGTAATGCATGTCATTTAACAAGTTTACTTATAATTTCTCATGCTTAGGGGTAAACCTAATTACACCAAAGTTATGAATATCCTTTTTTTCAGCTATCCATAAATAAGTCGTGCTTGCACACATTAAACATTAACTAAAAAAAAGATCCCTTTAGAATGTGAAAGGTTAAAAGAAAAAGCAATCAAATTAAACACAATTATTCATCACCTGTTAACACCCTGACCTTAAATCCCAAATCCCTTTTAAAATAATGACCCAAAACAACGGCAGCTAATGACAGAGCGCCCGGGGGCTAAGTCATTAATTACGAGAATACTCCGGAATCTTCTTACAAACAAAGTATCATCCCCTAACCCTTCCGACCTTATTAAAGTCAGTGTTAATTCAATAAAGCGGTGTAAACTGCGCAAACAGACGGCTGAGAAAGGGTTAATTTGCATGTCGGTGTTTGCAGGGTTAACCAACGCTTCGTTAGGGAGGAGCAATTAGCGGTGAACTGTGGAGGGTTAAAGGGAAAACTCATGGGAAAGTTGCCCCAGGTCAGTGCCTGCGCTGCTACATTTCAATTAAACATCGTGTTAAATACACAAGCTTAATCAGTATTTAGTAGGATGTATTTTTTTGTTAGTATTGTAAACTGTAATTACGTGAAGACTTCGTGGTACGTTTAGAAAAAAAAACTTAAACGTTTGTTGGAAAGACAAATGAAGAAATGTGGCCGAAACACGCGCTGCGGGCGTGGCTCATGCATTCATAATTCACTAATTTGTTGTTTGAAACGGGTAAATTATAGGCTACCAATTATATTAGTATTAATGAGAACATCCCACTGTTTCTTCCAAGCATTTGAAATGCGCTATATTTTTGTGTTATAAAACGTTGGATTTGTTTCAACGTATTTAACACAAAAATTTAGTTTGTAAATGATTCAACGATGTTTTTTAATGTTAGTTATTTTTTTAAGTGGTAGTATTTTGTTTTTAACCGACTTCAAAAAAGGAGTAGGTTTCTCAATTCGACCGTATATAATATGTTTGTTTATTGATGTTTGTTCGCGGAAGTCTTCGTTGTATATGAACCGATTTTGATGAGTCTTTTTTTTCAAAAGTAGTACACACTTAAGGAAGTCGGGATATGATGGCAGACCAGAGAGATCGAGGGAAAACTTTCTTATGTTTATTCTTCTTTACAACTACTATTGTTGTTTGTTCAATATTTCGGCTTAAAGCTGTTTTAACATTTTTGACAGAATGATGCGTCTTGGAAAGTAGGATTATAGCATCCAGCAGAGGTGTGAAAGATAAAAAGGATGTAGGCACCTATAACAACACGAAAGTATTATGTTACTCAGTTTCTTAGTGGATTCTTCTCAGTACCGAAGTACAGTCCAAACCAGAGACAGCTTTATTTGATATCCATAAATGTTCTTTAACCCTTTAACTGCCGGATTTCCAAAGCTGCCGGAAAGAAGATCGATTGTGTCTTTTGACAGTAAACCTATTTAAATACGCGATTATTAACTAGATTCAAAAAGTTTAAGGTAACGGATTTATAAAACTATTTAACCACAAATTAATTTGTAACAGTCCAAGGCACTTTATGTTAATTTAATGTTAACCCACTAGTTATCATGTTAACATGTGTAAATTATACTTGTTAATTACAATAAAAACTTAGCTCGTGTACGATTGCGTATTCATCGCGCAAGCGGCGCGTGAAATGGAAGCTCGCTTTTTACAATTGTTAACGAACATAATTCCATGTTAATTTGTTAACGCTGATATTGAGGTGTTACGTTAACAACCTGTTATTGTTTACCGCGTCACGCCTCTTACTTTAATTGAGTACTGTTGTTAATTAATACATTTCTTTAGATTTCTATCAGAATTTATAAGTGTAAGTATTTATGGGCTTGTTTATTGGAATACGCCCTTTTTGAAGTATGACTCTTAATTATCTATAAACCGGCCATTATTGGAAGTAGCTTGTAATACTTAAGATGCAGTAAAGGTAGATGTCAAACAAGTTTTTGTTGACTTATTCCCACAATCGGAATGGCGTTTAACATAGTTTCGTTCGCTAATGTGTGCTGAAAGATAAATAGTTAATTCTTGGTATTTGGATTATTAAGTTTAAATTCGTCTTTTTTGATGACCGATCAATTTAAGTGATGTATTCCATTATTGAAATATATCAACTACATTTGTAATTTGAATTAGGTACGCATTCTTCTTAAATATATTAATAATACTTATATAACTATTTTCATAACTAACTATTTTTATATAACTATTTTCTATTAATGTAAAAAATATCTTTTTAAAGATACAGGAATAATAAAAGCACCTTAATCTATAATGATATAAAGTGCGTTTACCAGTAGAGACAAATAGATAAATGGTATTTTTAAATGTTTTTAGTTTCGGCGTTCTAGAAGTGACATTGTACAATTTAAATAGTAAGTGGGTCTATAATAATAACTTGGAATCTAATCACGTCTATTTATTGGATAAACTTTTGAATTTTCGGCCATTAGCTCAAAGATTTTAAATTCAGACTTCTAACTTAGGCAACATACACTCGACTACTGACTTTTTCAAACAATCACGCTGAATAAGCTTAATAATTAACAAAAGTGCCTTTTTTATTTGCACTTGATACCTAATCGATTTGAATTATCTCAATTTATGAAGTACCTTTAATTACTAAGCTATATAAACTTGACTTGTATTTTATCGCCATGGCACATGCCGTATATACCTTTCCTATGTCTTTTGATTAAAGTTTTTAGTCTCAGAAATTTATTGTATTCTGCCACTTAAAAACACAGTTCTGTCTTTTTTATTTCCTTAACTAGTGATTCTATGACACAAACTTCAAAAACAAATTCCCGGCAGATCGTCACCGAGTCCGCAGAGCGGGCGCGTCGCAGTCGATCGACCGTCTCTATTTTGATTGATTGCATTGCTTAGTGTAGTGTAACCAATCTTATTGAAAACTGCATTGTACCACGGAAGGCCGCGGCTGCGTTCGAAGCCCTGTCAAATGGTTTAAATTGAAAAAAAGGGGACAACCCTACGCGGGGTACGCGCTTTGACATTTTATGTTTGGGGGTTCATTATTTTCGGTTTTTAACAGAAAAACGCACTTACAATGGCGATCGTGCGACAAGTAAGTACAGTTCTGATAATGCATCTGAATGTAGGTAGAATAAGAAGAATAGTTACGATGTTGTTGTTGTAAAGGAGAAACAACTAACATTTGATCCCATGTAGATAAAGACTGTATTAATCAGACAAAGAGCTCATTTAAGCTAATGCCTCATTTACCTACCAAAATATACACAAGTCCTATAAAAATGCTGACTAAACGAATCAATATTCAAATTAATCCAATAATGCAGTAAACGGAATCCTGATAGGTTTTTAAAAAATAAATTACATTAGGCGGATCGGTTAAGCAAATAAAGGCTGCAGTGTGTAAATAAACTGAATTAAACCCAATCAGTACAAATAGGTGACGTCGCCTGCACAAAGCGCAGCCATTGACAACATGTCAGACTCAACTGTCGATGTTTTTTCAATTTAAATCGATAAGAGGGCTGATTTTATTTATGGAGAGGGAGCAATCGATCGCAAACTTCAAACGGCATTAATTAGAGTGGACTTTCGACAAAAATAACTGACGATCGGAGCTGTCGATTTCCCAAACTCAAAGGAATGTAAACACCGTTGGAAAAACAACAATTAGAATAGCTGATATGGGCAGATTGCCCGGGGCCGCCCACCCCGGCTCTCCCCATTATTTTATCTAATCAAAAAGTTTTAAAAGGAAAAATTATGCTGGCCTTTATTATGAGTCAACTTTCTTAGCGAGGGGAACAGAGGATATATTTTTAATAACGATCCCGCCAAAGAGAGACATCGGGCGTGGTATTTCAGTAGAAAGCAAGGGATTTCGGTGTAATCAAAAGTGTGAAGTTTTTGTAAATATTACACCTTTAGAGATCGCCGGGGGGAAGCGCGCCTGACCACTTTTTACTGCGCAGAATTGTTTCAGAAAACGAGTATTTGTTATTGGGCATGAATAAATATGAATGCGGCCTTCTGGACTTTTTTGTTCGCTATTTCGAATTTACATCGGCGCTCGCATTTTTCAAGGGTAAATTTTCACTCGATACAAATGAAAGAGTCACAATAATTTATTTATTCAAATGTGACGGCAGGATATGTCGAAATGATCCAGGTAGATTAAGAGTCGGAATTAATGTGTCTACATTATGCAGTTCCATTACATGTCGATAGAATATTTTGTTATACTTTTGTAATGACGTAATATGATTGTAGGTGCTTATAGAGAATGCTAGAGATGTAATTCCAATTCAAACGCTATCACAAATCATCATTACACGAAAAAGCTCTTATTAGCTATCTTGTTGAAGCAGAATTTAAATAAATTTCACTTTCACCCAGCGGGTAGTTACTTCAAAGGCGTCGGATGAGACCAAACATTTCTATATAAATTAAGGAAAAGATGCCCCGAAAAAAACCGAGGGTGCGACTCCCCAAGCAGTTTCTTTACTCAACGTTTTTAGTAAATATGTTCGGTTCGAGAATGCAAGCGATAATGAGTCTTAGAGTGAGTACCTTAAGATATATTTTAGAGCGCTCGGTATATTGTGTTTGAATAATATTTTTCTGTAGCAGCATTATTATTGCACCTACGCGTAAATCAGCGCCCGCAGCGGCGTTTTCAGACAAAAAGATGCAATTATATGCAAAGGGGAGAGGGGAGAAGCACTCTAGTTAAGAACGTCTGTAATCTTAACGCGATTGCGGGGATATTGAAAAATGTTTTAGAATTAATTATGAATATTAAATGTGGGGAACTTAACCATCTTCCACATATCTACGTACGTAGGTAGGATCCGCATTTAACAAACACGAGGACAAAATAAAAATTATGTCAATTTTTTGTAACCTATAACATGGCAATCTAATTAATATTAAAACCAACGAAGACATTTCGTAAATTAAGTAAAATTATTTTAATACTTTTTTATTTATTTGATCCGTGCCTGGCAGCATTATTTATGTATATTAAATACATGTGTCGCGTTATGGTTATAATGATAACGCAAAGCTAGTTAAATAACATGTAAGAGGTTATTTAAAAAAAGTGATTTTCTTCTTTTAATTTCAATTAGGTTTGCACTAAATAAATTTAATTATTATATATGACTAAAGGTTTAGCCAGTTCCCGGGGATATTGTTGTAAGTTTTAGGTCAAGGTTTTCGCTCAATGTCGAGCAACGGGACCGCATCTGAGCGCCGGAGGGTCCCGCAGGAGCAGACGGGTTGAAAAGGTCTTAAGTATGAACAGGGTGTAATATCAATTCCAATAGGACTTCTTTATTCGAATTAGACTTTGTTCATTAGCAGTCAGTGTTTGATTCATAATTATAACTTAAAATCATAAGAATTCCAAATTCAAATTTAATTTTAAAATAAACCGTACGCTTTTTTTTAAAAGGACAAATCATGTTTTTTTTATTCAAACAGTTGTAAGATAAACACAATAAAAATTTTTTTAAATACAAATAGAGTTATTCTTTCGACAAGCATCATCATCATTTTTTAAAAAAATATTTGCTATTTTAACTTAAAGTTGTTATTCTATCTCTCTTCAACCTATCGCAGTCCACTGCTGGACATAGGTCTCCCCCATTTTGCGCTAGATATCCCGGTCCTCCGCTTTTAAGTTGTTATTATTTAAGTGTTAATAAACAAAATATTTTTTCAAATGTCAATGTTAACTTATTAGCTTTATTTGACCTACTGAACACATATTAAAGATACGTTCCTGTGCTGAGTGGATTTAATATTGGCTAACTAACATATATAAATATGAATGGGGTATCAAGGACACCTCATGTGAGCACTCGCTTATAATCAGGGGTCATCATTGAATTTTGAAAATATGTTTCGTAATAATAAAATTTCCAAGTATGTATATGGAATATATTTAAGATAGATAATTAAAGAATTGTCAACTCCACATTTTGATTGAATTCAAATATTCATTTAATTACGTAAAAAGTAATGTAGGCCGTATTCGAGTGCAAAATAAGTGCAATATGAATGTATTATTTATTTATAGCACAGTGTTACAGTGTTTTAAGATTTTTTGCAAGAAATGTAAACTCTGGTTAACGATTCTATTAAATCATAACTAAGTTAAAGATTTGCGTGCTTCAGCTAAAGTTTTAACCAAAAAGCCCATCACATTCTAGCATGTTCGACGAGAGCACAAATTGTGCGCCAACCCTTTTGCGTCTGTTGTTGCGTCCGCCACATAATTTGCCTTCCATTTACATTGTTTTACGAATTACTGCGAGCTGTATTTGTTAGGGTTGTACGTTTTGCATTAGTTTGCGGCACAGATTTTGTTATTCCGATGTCTGTGGTTTGCGGGGTTCGAGGGACCCGCGGTGTCTCGACAGACGCTACCAGTAATCGTAAATTGATATTTTTTGAAATTTAAAGCTAATATGACACAAATTGTATTAAAATCAAATTACTATACTTTTAATGTAATTCAATGGATGTCACTGCAAGTGTTAAATACGTTTTGGTGTGTAAGTATGATCAGCTTTGTGTTGGTTATAAGATGTTTACTAAAATTTGGAGCAACCTTTTGTAATTGTTAAAAATGTGTTTGGCGAAACAAAAAAATACGTCTGAGAAAAAGTGTCATACAGATAGCAGGCTTGGGTAGCTTTTTTATATTAATTGTTATTATATAAGTTTACAATCAGGACATAGCTAATGGTAAAAGTGCACTACACCCGCGATCCCGAAGAAGGAACGCCGTTGCTAATATGTGACCTAAAGATGTAAAGTCCACCTATTCAGTAATTTACCTGGCTGTGTCATCCTTCAGCCAAGCACACAGATATATCCAAGCAATACTGTTATGGCTGGAATAAAAGGTGAACAAAAATACATGACGTATTTACATAGTAGTTTAATAACGATAAGATCTCATGAGATTACTTTATGAAGAAGTCATTAACATGATAGAAATTATTAAGTGTTGCCAGTACAACTAGGTGTTGTAAATGCGAATGTTACGACATATTTCTATAAAGTATCGTTATGTCAACCTTATAGAATATCGTAAACACAATTATTTTTCTCATACAAATATCCACTTCAGAAATATCGCACTATGCTATGTTTGTAAACAATCATAGGCCCAGACTACACGGTCGCCGGCATACGTGAGCTCGTAAAGAACGCGTATGGCCCCACGCTGCGCTCTTTTACTTCCAAAAACACATTTCCGTAATCACCTTATAAAGGGATTACTATAAATAAAGAGGAAAAAGGAAATTAACCGCATTACACGGGGAAAAAATCCCGTCCCCTCGCAATATGTGGGCTCCCACTGATAAAACACTTTATGTACGCTTTTCGCGTAAATGAAACAATGTGTTATTATGTATTCTTGTCAGTTCTGTGCCGAATGGCCGAGGGAATATAAGCTGTATGTACAGAGCAATAAATTTAGTGATAAGATGAATATTGTACTAAGGTATGATTGGTAGGACGTATTTGGATTTGTTAAATAAATCTTGTAAAATTAATGTGACTTTTAAATAAAATATTCTTAACCTTTTTTGATGTTAAGTTTGTTGAGTGAATAGTTAACAATGTAAAGTTTTAATCATAAGCAAAGCTATAGATATCGATATGGCATTTTTTGTATCTTAAATGGGACACTTTTACAATAGCCTAAGATAAACAAAGACAGTCTCTCCTAACTAAGCTTAATATTAAAACATAAATAACGACGCCATTACACACAAGGGCTTATATGAAAATATATAAGGATATGCAGTTACCCCAACGTTTTTTGCCCCGGGCGGGCGTAAGTAGGGGATAAAAAAGAAAATGAGGAGTTATGCTTTTCGGTAATAACGGCTGGACGAGTGAAATCGTTTAAGACGCCGCAAATGAGATGGAACGAATATATTTGATTATTTTTATGGCGTGGAATGGCGATACGGCATCGACCTTAATGTCTATTGGTTTTACTGGAGTTTAATATAATATTGTTTATGGCAACATTTTTATGGGCACTCGCCTAATTTTGCGTTAAATTTTTAGCTCTTTCTGTATGATTTTATGTCAGATTAAGCTTGTTATTGGGAATCGTTATTAAATTGACAATAAAAAATACAATATACATTTTTCGGAAGCCATGCAATACCTATAATGGAATCATTGGAATGGAACCATAGAATTAATTGGGTTCTCACCTTGTAAGAATTTATATTTTATATAGGATATATCCAAATTGCTACCAACACCCTTTGTGTTGTACTTAGAAAATTAATATCGATACATTGCGTTTCGATTAATGATTTTAACAATCGAACGGCAGTTATTTTTATGGCTTCCAAAAACGATGTGAATCAATACCATGGGATACAAAGAGCAATTTATTTAAGTCTCTCCATCTAAGATAAAAATGTTATATCAAATTTGAACCTTATTCCATTAACATACGAGTACTGATGAGTATAATCAAGGGTGGCTGTACTGGCTTAATTGCAGTAAAAAACGGCGTGTGTGTCCCATGCTTTATCCTGTTAATTTTGTGTCGGATTCGATACGGGAGGGTGTTGGCGTTATAACTAGTGTAACTGGCCTCTGTATAAAATTCTAAAGAGGAATAAAAAGTAAATATTTAAAAATACAAAAACATCGCATAACCTACATGCAAAGAACAATCTTATGATACTTTATTAGAACAAACACATTCACTCACACAGAAATAACTGCACACCCAGACGCCAAATTTCGAACCCCACATCTTACTGCGGAAGGGCAGTGATATAATGTCGTTTTTTTAAACCTTACCCACAAGTTTTTACTTGTAAAAATACAACACACACATATCAACTATTAGTGTAGTTTCGTTATGCAAGGGTTGGGAGGGTTGATAAAAAATTTACGTCCATTCGAATTGCAATGTGGGAACTGGGAGACTGAATGAAAACACGTATTGAGTGCACTCTGGTATAATGTCTATCAAATAACTTACAACTACGCTTATATACTCTTATGTCTATGTGTGAGGGAGGTTGGTATACACACTACACCTCCCCGTGATTTAAGAAAAAAATACATTGAATGTTATTTTTAAAAACAGTACTTTGATATTCAATTAACCGAAAACTTATTCGGGAATACAATTACCAGATAAAATTCATCATATTTATTTGGAAATACAAAAACTATTCATATCCAAAACACGGAAAACAATTATTCTAGTTTAATGTGCCTTACTAAGATAGTAAATTTATTTTATTTACTCTATTATTACATTCATAATAGGTACAGCAGACAGGTTCCTCCACTAATATAATATAATATAAATTTTATTAATACTGATTATCGCAAAAAAAATATTAAAAACTTATAACAAAATTTTGATATAAACCAATAAGTAGTGTACTCTCTTCTAAATACACTTCTATAAAAAAACAGCCATAAAAAATTACTCAATACAATTTCCTTTAACTACCATAACCATTCTCTAAAATCATTATTTCTTTTCCTTCATAAACTTACTTGGCACAACACACTTATCTCTATATCATTTCCTCATTTCATTGTTGGTACATTATATTATACCTCTTTGGGTATTTTCATTGGCCTTCAGGTCCCTTTGTTAAATTATTTGGTACACTTTTTACTGACATATTAGTCATAATTACCTCCTGCCCACGCAGCTTTATTTTTAGGGCATGTTTTAAGATTACATAATCTCCAACTATTTTCACGGAGAGAAGCTCGTCTACACCATGATCAAATAAAGGATCTGTCACCCTATATTGTACCTTTACCATTTTAATAATTCATAACTACACATACACTTCAATATCCTTACGTGTCTTCTTCTATCTCTATTCACTCTCATCTTCTTTTACTACTTCAAATATACCTGCTTTTAAACCTTTCGTAACCATACAAAAAAAATTAGTTCAAATGTTTTATTTTTACTTTTGGGTGATCAGACCAATCGTATAATAAACACATTAAAATAAAATAAAAACTTTCCATTACACAAAATCTTTCACTAAACTTATATCAATCATAAACATAAAATAACCTTCTATCAGTTTCATCCATTATTCAATCTTTCATTTCAACTTTACAAAACTTTAAATTCAATCAACACAATATGTGTTTCCGAAGAATTCATCCTACATTTAAACAATATATATTTGTAGCATTCCTCACGTATCATTCGTTGTTTAACTAGAGTATTGAATTACATTTCGAAGAAATCATAATCATCGCATTGTTGTTATTCAATTCTAATATGGAACGCCGCGGTTGGTAACAAGACACATTATACATATTTCGCTGATCTCGTAACATTATGAGTGAAACGCTGTACTAGGCTATGCAAATAATTAGTATAGAAGAATTATAATGTTAACACTACGAGCAATTATATTTATAAATATAATATATGGTTTTCTTTAAAATTTGAACAAAACATAAAAAGAAACATAGGAATAATTGATCTGGCAGGGTCGCCATGCATGTGGGAACTTTTGAATTTAGAAATAATTATACCATATTACCAAGCCAAGCGTATCTAAGATTCATAAGTTATTAACTATTTAAATTTAAGACATAATTGACTGTCTGCTTACCTTATGCACTTAAATGTTTAAAAAAAAAAACTTAAATTAACATTTAAAGTTATGAAATCTTAAAGTTCTAATTAAAAATAAACACTATCACCACCGTATTACTTTTAGTCTTTATCTCACAACACTCACTACACAGGCTCCATCCATATCGAACTAACTCGCGGCTGCTCCAACTTTGGACTCCAATTCTACGCAGCCAGCAGTTTCTTACATCCTCCGAGACAAACTCACCGCACCAGCAAATTTTTTTTGAACAACCTCAATAGCGTCTCCAGCATCTTCACGTGTTTGTTTTTTTTTATATAATTTGCCTCGTCTTGTTATTTAATACAATTAACTCTTACGCGCAGCGCTGCCCAAGCAGCACTGGCAGGTCCCATGCAATGGGAACTGGAGACTGAATGAAAACACGTATATTGAGTGCACTCTGGTATGATGTCTATCAAATAACTTACAACTACGCTTATATACTAACTTATGTCTATGTTGAGGGAGGTTGGCATACACACTACAGAATTTGCGAGGTGCTCATTTGGAGCGACGCTAGGGGTCACTGGAAAGCTTTTGTTGTTTCCAATCTCTATTGGATGGTGCCGTGCACAAGTGTGCTTTAAGCTTGGTTCTGTATTAGGATGTGGTTATTTTCAAGGCTCTGAAAATAAGTATTAACTTTTTTATGAAACGTGACTCATTATAAATCCTGGTTTTGAGGGTTAAACGTAACCTACTTCTTATAGTCATGACTGTGAGTACATATATTTTTTTATGGTATAAGTGTACAGGACGGTCTGGACGCTCACCTGATGGTAAGTGATACGCCAGACCAATGAACAGAGCGGCATTAAAAGGAGCAACAACTGACAGACAGTTATTATCCTCATCAACGCTGCACTGCGCCCGTCACCCGACAACAGATTTAGGTCTCTTACCCGGTAATTCATTAGCTACAGTGCCCTTCCCGAAACACAAAAGTGCATAACACTCCTGTTTCACGGGATGATATCTGGCACTGCGGCGGAACCTACCTAGACGACTCAGTGTCGAGTCTACCACCGATTAAAGCCATGGAAATGTCATTCTGTATATAAACTTCCTCAGATAGTTCTCAATTTATAGGTCTCTTAAGTATTTGTCTTGAACAACAATTATTCAGACACAAAATGACAATAGTGGTATGAAATATGTTCGTATGATTATAGCTTCGTCTAAAATCAAGTTTCAACTAAACAAAGAGGCTCTTGATTATTATTCTAATTTAATTCGGCTCGACCGCGTCTGTCGCCTGTTTTATCCTCAGGTAGCCTCCTGTTCTAAGAAAAAAATATTTATATCTCTTTCTATTAGAAATCCCATTGTTCGCGCGAGGGCACGTCAGCACGCGACAAAAGGTACATTAATTATAATATCCGATTAAAAAACGCCATTTAGCTACGCGAGTCTTTGTTTGGATAGATTGAATTCCAAATTACGAACATTAACTACCGTCCCTTGGGGTGCGCTGTATAAAAAATAGTCACCCACATCATGCGCGTACCTATTTAAAATGGGCAATTTTTCTCCTCACACAAAGTGGATTTTCGAAAGCTCGGATATAAAGATATCAGATTACGCGGGAAAGTGTATCTAAGAAGACACGGACACAAACTACGAGCACCGAGAGACTGCCGAAATATGAGGATCCAATTCCATAAACCACATCGGCCGAGGAAGCGCGAGTTATGACTGTACGTGCTTACCCATAGTAATTAGATATTACGCAGCCGGGCTAATCGTAACTCGCACGGGTGTTGTTTTACCCGAAAGGGGGAATAAATCACACGCACAACACGACAGCACCGCGACACAATAAAAAAAACAACAAAAAAGAAACAATATCAGTGTGCGGAACAAAAGAAATTATACCGACGCGCGGATCCGTTGTGCAAAAAAAATCGTTATGATAAATAAAATAAAGTGGTTTAATAAAAAGCGTTAATAATAAGGGAGAGAACAATGCAATGTTTTATGCTTTCGGAAACGAGGTTTATTTAGCTAGGCATAGATAAACTTTTTGACGTTTTGCGCGCGGAATGGAGGTGGCAGCTGGCGCGCATTTCCATAGATTAATTTTGCCGTGATGAAGAAACGCATTTTAATGAGACATTTTAATTCGCTTAGTTGAATACGTCACAGAATTGCACTTCAAAATTATACCACGACTCTATTGTACTTATAAAAACACAACAACGCACGGAGCGTTGAAACGAGATTACTCTGATAGAAATGCGTTATGACGGGGCAACATATAGCCGTATTTTTATAATAACGTGGCCACAGATGCACTATTAATCTCGTACGAGTAGTTATTAAATCTTGGAAGAGCGGGACGATGTCGTCCGATATATTATTAATGGAAGTGTATCACGGGAGCCATTAGACACGTAATTAACATCGATCGCCGACTAAAAAAACCAAGGAAAAGCGAGAGTCGCGTCACTCCCGCGACGAATAAAAACGTCATTAAAGATTGATCGACGTGAGGAAGTATCATTAATATTATTCAATTAATAAAACGCAATTTCGCGAGGTGGAACGCACCCCGCGAAGGAAAAAGCAATTAGTGGCTAGATTGCGATCCGTCAAAACAACCGAGTCGAGTGGTGAAAAAAAAGGCGAGGAGCATTCATTAGAGTAGGATTCGCGAGGGGTGAATACGTAAGGACTTTTTTGCATAAGACGGTGGCGCCCCCATTTTAAGTTTTTTTTACTACGATGAAAGCAAACTATGTGGGCGCTCCTAAGCGGTTTTTGCCACACTTGCAGTGTTGATGTTGACGGTGTTTTTTTTTAATTGTGCTCGTAATGACTGTTGTTATGGTTTTATGGTGGTGTAATGAGCGAAGTTGCGCGACATTTGCATGTGATCGCGGCGCTTTTTTTCGTCACTTTGGTTGATGAAGTTTTTTAAGTGTTTTTTTTATCAATGTTTATGGCGTGCGATACGGCTTTATTTAGAGTTTGCGGTTTAACATTTCAGTAGCTTCTTGTTTATGGTAGGGGGATGTTTTTTATGTTGTATTTAAAATTTCGTTCTTTTTTTCTGTGTGCAACTGCAAATTAGCACACATATTTTATCAGTTTGTTCACTTCTTTATTAATAATTTGCTACAATTGTTGCTGATCGTTAACATTGAATTATTAATCAATAATTTAATAAGAAAAAGCTAATTAATTTAATTAGCTTAACTAGGCAATTGCTTTACAGCGTTCTACATATTTATTCAACGCGGTTGCTCAGCAAAGTTACGGCAATACGGATTGATAATAAACGAGCGTAGGGCTGACGTGACGACAGTCCCGATTTGGTATTAGCAATCATTAAATTGGAAATAACGCTATATCGGCGATACACGGCTTTTCTTTTATAAATATCTCTCACGTGATGGCGGTGCCGCGTCGTGTCACGAACCTTACCGAAACGATGGAAATATTCAAATGGCGATATAAAAAAGACAAGTTAGGTAGCATTTAAAAAGCTTGTTTGTTTAACGATGAATCGCTTCTAGTCATGACATAGTGCACGGCGCATCGGAGCGTCTAACCCGGCTGCACTCGACGTGCACCCTCACTAACCCTTATTGGTGTGGAATAAACACCATTTTGGCATAGATCGTGGCACGCAAAAAGTGGTATTGAAGTCCCATTTTGCGGGATAAAAAAATTATCTGAAATATGAAAGGTCTTTAGGAAATAGGAAAATGTGACGGCGGGCTTCGGGCCCAACTTTATGTAATGGAGCACCGAACTCCGTTCCTTATGGGGCTGTCTGATAAGAAAAACAAATAAGTCTTATTGGCTTGCATTTGTATATTGACTTGAGATGTGACTAATGGAAATAGAGTATCAAAGAACTTTGAAAAGAGAAATTTGGCATAATAATTAATTATTTTCACAACTTTATGATGGTATTAAATGTTAAATGCAATGATGATATTGCAAATTTAGATGTATAAATTTAAAGAAGTAATAAGCTTAATAAATAACAAATGCTATAATAAAATAAGCCTAAGATAAATAAGTGTAAGAATTTGCTGGATTCACCAAACCTTGTTCCAAATAAATTCCAAAAAGACGACCCATGTGGTGTAATGGTCAAGACGTCGGCTACTCCACCAAGCCAGTTCCGGGTTCGATACCGGATACAAATAGTATGTATTTTCAAAAAAAAATAATATATATATATGTATGTTTATCCGTTGTTAAGAACCCACATTATGCCAACCACAGCGCCTTCTAGTCCCAAATTTATTTGGGGCTAGATGGCGCTGTATGTACGTCATTTATATAAATGCAGTCAACATAACTATTGTAATTGGTAGGTAGGTAATACCTATTGTATAGGTACCTATGTTGTATTCTTGTATTCATACATACCTATTTCTTTTTTCATGAGAGACCTGATGGAAAGTGTTCAACTCCGCCTATTAACAACGGTGGCACCAGAAGCACCGCCGTTGCGTTGCTTGCCTTTAAGTAAGGAATACGTTATTTTCTTGAAGGTTCCTATGTCATATATAGTGAAACCAATCACAAAATGCAATTTATACATGAAACTAATGTTATAAGTACTGTGTATACGTACTAACAATAAGTTATTTTATTTATTTTCAATTATAATAAACGTTGTTGCGATAGACCGTTCATTTATGTTTCGTAATATCCATTCCATGTTACTATTAGCTCTAACTGAAATATACCAATAAAAGCTAACAAACGAGCATTAAATTAAATAATACATGAATATTCATATAAATCAATGTTACTCTATAACAATACCCATTTATTGAAATGCAATTTATTTGCTTATTTATTGAAATTTGTAACGCAGTTTATACTTTTTAGTAAGCGTATGCCACAGTTTGGCCCCTTGTTTCGCTTTTTTATGCGTAAGTCAGAGAGAGACAAGCATAGTGTAATATTTTTTTATCGGGATAGAAGTCATTGATATATTTTTTAATGGTTTTTAAAAAATGGCGACAATGGCGCGGTGTCGAAGCGACAGCATTATTTATTGCCGATTGTAAATTGCAGCTTAAATTAAATCGGCGCAAAACCTCCTTTCACTATCTAATGACGTTTTTAATGTTCCCAATAAGTAATATAAATCAATCCCACAGATGTGCTCTAATTTTTATTCTCTCTAGTACATTTTGCACCCTCACTATGAAAAAAGAAAGAAAATTATTTTTAATAACATGAGTAAAGTCTGAAATCGAGTGATTGCTTTTTTAAAGCATAAATGAGCAAACGGCTCACCTACGGTTAATACAGCCAAAACTTATGGCTTGGTATGTTTTTATTTTGAAAAAATACATAGTTGCGATACTTTCTCTCTAAGGATACGATACGACTTTTTTAATTCGCGGGATCAAAGAGAGAGGACATTGTTAAACAATGCCGAAGTTTTCGGCGAAACAAAAGCGACACCTATAAAATCTCGGCGAGCACAAAGGAAATTCGCGGGCTAAGTAACCACACTCCGAGGTGCCAAAAACAATGATAATTGTTCCACGTGAAATATAGTGTTGCCACTGACAAAAGGGCATAGAGAAAAAATTACATTTTTCATTGTAACATCGGCCCATTCAGCACAGGTGGGGTGGGCGCGCACAATGGGTCGTATCAATGGACGATACGAGATTTTTTTGCGTAAAAAAATATTAGGTATTGAGAAAGTTCACCATTAATTATTTTTAACGTGATGGACGGGCTGCGTGACGTGATGGGGGTTTATTTATTTAAAATACGGACCTGTCACTGTGAAAATGTACGGTCAACGATTATTAATAATTTAACTTCATTGTATAAGAAATAATAAACACATAGATTACGATAAGCGTTAGATAAGGTTAGCATCAAGACCGAATTTATCGAGAAAATACTCTTAACCAAATTGGTTATAGATTACTTTGTAAACGGAAATGACAGAAATAAAATTATCAGTTGTGGACTAGATAGCGTTGTGTGAAAGTCAATGAATATTTATTTATTTATATGACACACAACAATAGAAGAAACTTAAAACTAAAAGGCCCATGCCTATAATTACGCAGATTTTACCTACATTAGATGATTCTTGATTGCAATATTTTAATAAGAAGGTGAGTAAATAAATGGAAAAGTTTTTCTTGAAAGCAAAAAAAGGTTCATTTTCTTCATTAAATTTCTCCGAGTTATGAATGAATATCAATAAATCTATACAAACTAAATGTTTACTGTCTGTCAGCTATTTTGACGTTTAACACAATTCTGACACAATGATTAGTTAAGTTTTATATCATCCCAGATACGTGTTCATTTTGCAGGATTTTATGCCATTCTAAAAGATAATTTATAAGAGTAGCTTAAAAAACATGCAAAAAGAATAAATTCAACAGAGGGTTATCGATTGGCGGTAGTTAACATCGACAGATGTGCGCGCGCGCATCCAAGTGTGAACGCGTTGATCCTGACAAAGGGCATTCCTTGATGAGCCTGATAAATTAACAGTATCTGAGTGTTAAATCTGCACAACTTGAATGATGTAAAAAAGTTGATTTCTTTGATTATTTTTAAGAAAAAAAAGGTTAAAATGTCACTTCAGGTAGTTCGTTAGCTGATATAAGGTTTTTATTTACAGTTTATATTTATAATGACATTAAATTTACTTTAAAAAATATAATATAATATTCCATACACAAAACTGGGTATTGTAGCGTGGAGTCCAGGGTTACTCATTAAATGGTACCATCATACACATATGAGGTTCTGTGGATTGTGTAACTGTGTTATATTATATTTGTATTAACCACAATAAATGTTTAAATTTTCATATTAAAATCGAAAAAAATTATACAACGATATGTTACAATTAAAGAGATAGCGTTTAATAATTAAAATTTAAATGTATTATGTCGTACAGACCGGGCTGTGTTTTCATATTTTTTAAGAAAATGCCATAGGTTTTTAATTTTAATGAACCGTGAAATGTCGTTTATTATTGCGTTAAGACGCAACTTATAACTTGATCTGTTAATTTGTGTTCAAATTACTGGATAAATTAAGTTCGTCATATACACAAGTATGTAGATATACGCTCATGCAATATATATATATATATTACAAGTTATATATATATAAGTTATAATTATAAATCTCACTTTTATATGTGTGCACCTGCGTATTACCAGGTATGTAGTTATAATGATAGGATTAAACGAACTTACCTGTAAGTGAAGTTCTATCCTAATTATATGAAGTACTTAGTCCGAGATAACTATGTAGTATCGCCTCTTCACACTCTTCATACGCGAATTTTATAGCAAAAAGAAAAAAATAAAAAACACCACCTGGCAACACTAAACGTCAATGTCATTATTTAGAGCCCAATAGTGGGAAAGTTAAGCCAATACCTATGGCTTAATGGGAGGGCGGGAAGCTCTATCTCGGACTAAGTACTTCATATAATTAGGATAGAACTTCACTTACAGGTAAGTTCGTTTAATCCTATCATTATATTCGTACTTAGTCCGAGATAACTATGTAGATGTTCAGAGAAGAACATAACCACTGAAAATTGTAATTAATCAACTTTATTAATTTTTAAGATAGAATTTAACATAATATGCCTTAAACACTTTTTAAACTTAAATGAGGCAATTTGTACCATAACTCAATCATAACTTATCAGTCTTCTTAATATTAATCACAATAAGCTTAGAATATAAATTAAACTAATTATCATTATTATTACTGTTGATTACCCTCCTGGCAAACAATACTTGATCTGATTCATTCATAAGTGGTCTCTTATAGTGATTTGCAAAGGTAGATGACCTAGAGGACCAACCTACAGCTTTTATAATGCTATCTACGGTTAACCCTTCTCTATGAGCACAAGACGTTGCCGCATGACGCGTTGAATGGGCAGAAAAAATATTTATATTAATGCCACTATCTAACATCACTTGCCTCAGCCATCTACTGATTGATTGGCAAGAGGCACGTCGGTGCGGTTTCTTGAAAGTCATAAACAAATGATCAGTTAAGCAATCACTAGTTCTTTCTTGATTTGTGACTTCTATGTAATGCAAAAGAGTTTTAACTGGACATATTTCAGGATTATTACTAAAATAAGGTAAGATTATTTGTGGCTGCTTTCTGTTCGGTGCTGATGTCTTTAAAACATCAGTGAAGATGATTTCAACACCAGATGAAGTCACCTTTATGTTTTTTAGTCTAATGGAATGTATAGTTTGGACCCTTTGAGCAGTTGCAAGTATTAACAGCATTACAGTTTTCTTGGTGAGTTTTTCTAAGTTTAGATTGTCTAGTGGATACCAATGACCAATATAAGATAACACTTTGGATGGTCCCACACACTGTTATACTTAGGTGCCAGAGGGCGCAATCTATATACTCCCTTAAACCATCTCTTCATTCTATCATCAGTACCTATCTGACTACCAATCAGAAGTGAAAGCGCTGATCTGTGACGGTTTAATGTTGTATAAGAAGCACCTTTTTGAAAAATAGATGTTAGATATGAAATAATTATTGGTACAGAAGCTTTAAAAACACTTACATTATTACTTCTAGCATAATTCCACCACTGAGATATACAACTATTATATTGTTTCATGGTATTAGTAGATAGAGAAGCCATCATTATATCTATTGCATTTTCTGTTAAGGACCTTCTCTTGAGAGCTTCCCTGACAAGATGCACGCTCCCAGGGAAAGCTGATCCTTCAATGGGTGTTGTTGCCTCACACCACGTCCATATACGTCTTGCCAAATCATTTAGTAAGGGATATTGAACTCCGCCCATGCGGTTAACATACGAAATGGCAGTGGTATTATCTATCCTAAGAAGTATTTCACAGTTTGACATATCTCGGGCAAAACATTTCAGTGCGAGAAAAGCAGCTAGCAGCTCTAGATAATTAATATGAAAATTCAGTTCTTCATTAGACCACAGACCTCTAGCACTCTGGCCATTGCAATAGGCACCCCAACCCGTACCTGAAGCGTCTGAAAATATTTCTAGCTCAAAATCATATTGTTTTATCTTACTACATCCATTAATTATGTTCTTTTTCCACCATAATAATTCTGATTTAACAGGCTTGCTAATTATCATGGTACTTTCATAGCTGCCATTTGATGTTTCGAGTGCTAGAAATTTTTCCCTCTCCAGGATTTTTGTATAGACAAAACCATAGGCGACCGCCATGCAAACAGAAACTAAATTTCCTAATAATTTTGCAAATTCTCTAATGGAGCAGCTGTCCTTTTTTAAAAATTGTTCAATCAAATTAATTAATTTGTCTCTTCTTAATAGTAGGGCATATTGTCATAGTCTGTGATTTAATGCTAAAACCTAGATAATCCCTCATTTGAGAAGGCTTAAGGCAGCTCTTCGATTTATTTATAACACAGCCTAAATGCTCTAGAAAAGACACAACATACTCTGTATGTTTTAAACATTGTTCATAAGAGTTTCCAATACAGATGGCATCTCTAAATACAGAACAATTATAATTCCTTTACTTCTTAGATGTTCGATAACTGGTTTTAATAATTTTGTAAAAACAAAAGGAGCAGATGCTAAACCAAACGGTAAACAATTAAACTCATATAATGATCCATCAAAAATAAATCTTAAGAATTTACGATAGTTTTTGTGAATAGGTACTAAAAAATATGCATTTTTCATATCTATAGTAGTCATGAAGTCTCCTTTTGTCAATAATTTACACACTGTTCTAACATCTTCCAATTTGAAGTGAGAAGTCTCTACAAACTTGTTAAATGCTTTCAAATTCAATATAAACCTATGAGTACCATCTGGTTTGGGCACAGTGAAAATACTTGATAAAAACTGATTTTGACTGGATAACATAGATCTATCGCACCTAATTCAAGAAGTTTGAATATTTCTTTTGCAAGAATACTTTTGTCAGTAGTATTAAAGTTATTATTAATTGGTATATATTCTTGTTTAGGTGAATCTTTTAGTGGAATACAGTAACCCTTTATCCATTGTAGTATAACGGGATCTTGTGTAATTTGTTCCCATTTTGATAAAAAATATTGCAGTCTACCTGCAAACAGTACCTCTATGGGTAACGGCCTCGGCGTCTGGCTGTGTCTCGAGAACTCGATTGTGCTGCATCGGCTGGCGAGGAGGTTGCCAGTTTTTTGGCTTCTTACTAGCTGCCAACATGTTAGTAGCTCTTTTCAACGCAGAGACTGACTTAACAGTGTCATCAAGTTTGTATATAAAAATTCAGACCTTTTGTTTTCTTTAAGGTTGAGATTTAAATTTTTGTCTAGCAAGGGGCTGATAAGCTTTCGTCTAATGTCAGTGTATTGTAATGTAAGTGACACAGTACTCTGGTAGCATCACTCAGAATTTTTTCAAAGCGTTGCAATATGTTAGAATGTATTGGTGACCCATATTGCTTATCCTCCACAGGGTCCCCAAGGGCCTCTAAGAACTCCACTGAAAGCTCCGGTGTTGTCTTGGGGTCTGGGTCCACTGAAAGCTCCGGTGGTGTGTTGGATTCTGGGTCTACATTCTCTTGAATGTCATCTTCAGACTTGAGCTAAATAAATTAAAAATAACATAACATGTTATTACAAAATAACAAACAAACACAAAGTACTCTGTGTTGGTATAACAGCCAATTAGGCATCTTATTCTGCCTATATACCTAGAGATTTCCCCCACACTTTCAGAGCTCTGTTTTAAATTAATCTCTTAAGAGAATATAAATAATTTGTCACTTCTTATACTATAGCATAGTATACATGTAATTCCAACGGAAGTACATGGAGGTTCATGTGGTAAATGTAATCTATAGGAATGTGAGTAGTACTTTCCCAGCGGGAAAAGGCATCTTCGTAACACGAACATAGGCCTATTGATGGGTAACCCATCATCCTCCCAACGGGAGAATGCATAGTCACAACGTGAGAATGCAAATGCATAGCCCTCCCAACGGGAAGGTGCATAGTCGCAACGCGAGAATGCAAATGCAATATGTCCAGAAACGTATATTTCCATGGGAAAATCTAGCTTACATGAAGATTTAGTCCATATACCCATCTAAAAGTAAAAAGAAAAAAAACATGGATTTCTCCTAGAAATTACTTACGATTTTCCGGTTGCAACTTTTCTTTATATTTTTGAGTTTCTCCTCAATTTTTCTTAACTTTCTAAGAGTTCTTTCTTGTGACTCTCTCTTGACTTTCTTTTAGGCATTTTAAATAGTTTAATTTGTCTTAAATTCACAGAAATATGATATTTTATAGTTAAAATATTGAGCCGCGTGTGAGCGCGAAAAAACGAATGACATTGACGTTTAGTGTTGCCAGGTGGTGTTTTTTATTTTTTCTATTTTGCTATAAAATTCGCGTATGAAGAGTGTGAAGAGGCGATACTACATAGTTATCTCGGACTAAGTACGAATATAATGTTTAATTCTCTTTAGTTCCACTATTTTTCATTTTATTTGAATTCGTCAAGACCGATCAGCGTGACTAAGTATTATAAATAAGTTGATAGTGTAAGAATTTATTACAGCCCTGATTATTCACTGTTGAGTTTCTTGCTGGCTTCGCTGAGTTCATATTATATACCTACGTGAGTTACTTAACAGCAGGACTCAAAATTCTAAAAACACTTCTACACCATTTTCCTACGACAAAGTCTTTGAGACGGTGCATAAATTTAGAGACTTTTGTTCTAGAGGTTTTTGAATATATCCACTGACATTCACACAGTGACATCTAGCCCCAGGTTAAGCGTGAAGCTTGTAGTGTGGTACTAAACAACTGATAAACATAATCTCTCCTAATTTTCTGGGAGAGATGGCCACACCGGATACGTGACAAAATATGCGTGATATTGATATTATTTTGAGGTTATAATCTAGTACGACTCATGAACCATCACGAAAGTATTAAAAAGCATGATTTATTAGGAAATACTGCACAACTTTAACATAGAACGTCAACTCTTTAATTCATTTTCACATTACGCAAAACAAACAAGAGGATTTACTTACTTTTAGCTTTTTTTCGCCAATATTTTTGCGTACAGGTGTTTGCACACACGACTCAAAGCGAACTAAATGAGCGCTAGCGACATCTAGTCAAATTTAATGGAGCTTTTTTGACTAGGCCATCTCTCCCTTAAGGCCAACTGCCCCGGAATTACCTATATAATATTTTATAAATACATACATATGAAACACCCAATTTAATACAAAGTGGCACAAATGTTTGTACTGCTCAGGGATCAAACCCGGAACCTTTGGTGTAGTAGCTAACCACTAAACCAAATGGTTCTTCGTATTATATATTCGTTGGGTTACGATTAAGACGTATGTTTATGACAGATAACAAAATATAATTGACAATATACCTACTCTACCTGCGGGTGTCGTTAAAGCTGTGTAAAAATTGAGAGATCAGGGCTCAATAAGTACACCTCGACTTTAACAGCCTACAGCAAATGTTCCATTTGGTGTAATGGTTGCGACGTCGGCTACTACACTAAGGGTTCCGGGTTCGACCCCCGGGCAGTACAAATATTTGTGTGCATGAACGTGCCTGTACGGATGTTTTATAACGCAATCCATACATCACTCAAAATTTACAGCTGCCATATATGTATTTACAAAAAAAAGTATGTTAGTATGTTTATCCGTTGTTTAGCATCCAAATTACAGGGTAATGCTAAGTTTGGGACTAGATGGTGCTGTGTGAATGTCTGTGGATATATATTTATTATTATTTAATCTCGAACCCGTCTGACGTAAAGATTATAGTTAAACACTTTACCATAGTGAAGTAGGCCTCAAGTCCAGCAGGAGACCACTCTTGGGCCGTTGAAGTGTGATATCGTCATCAGCTCATTAAATGTCCCAAGGAGGGGTAGAGCCTTACCGTAAAGGATGTATGTATAGGCCTTAGGCGTTTACGCGTGCCCAGTGGGGATTGGCCGACATATTATTAAATGGTTCTATTATTCTTTATTAAGAAACTAACCAAATGATTATAGGTCAAGGTTTTAGCATTCAAAGATCAAGCCTCGTGCTAACATTTCGTAACTTTACAGCACATTGTGCGCAATCCATTGTAACACCACTCAAAATTTACAGCTGCCATAAAAATCTTCAGGTCAAACGTGACAAAAAATATTACAAAAGGCATGTTTTGTTTACAACAATAACTAGAAACAATCCAGACACAACGGACGCTTTACGTCATGGATTTAAAATAAAAGCTAGTCGTTTGTTCGGAGATTACGTCCCTTGGTATAGAAGCGCTGGACCGCAATTGTATAGAGACAATGCGTGCAAGTTCAGGTAGCAGTTCCTATATACGGCAATTGCAAAAGTTTAACAACGTCTGTGACAGTCATTACTGTTCTAAACTCGCCTTTCTTCCTTACAGTATAAGGCTCTATGCTAATTTTGGTGGATGTCAACACTAATGACAGTCCTGTCATTTCCTCGAAGCGCTATGTGACAGAGCGTCGGCTCTTCTATGGCAAAGCCGAATTGTTCACGGGTAAAGTTTGCATTGTCCTGGGTGATAATCCCTAAGGCGAACTAAAACTAATTCGTTTAAGAGAACTGAACGTATCTGAATGTTGCTGATAGAAGTTATCATAAATGTTAACAGTTAAAATTATTAAATAATACCACTTGTTTTTTGTTCTAGAACTTATAATCAAATAAAGCAAACAACCTACCCGATGCTAAGTTCTGATTATGTCATATTTAAATTATGTGTATATATAACACCTTTTTACCCTGAACACTTAGTATAAAACTTATGGCTGAATAAATAATGACGGGTGATATTAAGGTATTCATGTTGGAAGCTTCCCTAAAAGAGTCTTCGTTAGATACTTTTTAAAGTATAGCACCCCTCGCTGGTCCAGTGCTTATTGCTATTTTATATAACAAGTGTAACTGCGTCTGACCTGAACTGACTGGTCTGGACGCTCACCTAAGTGATTCGCCTAACCATGACAGAGCCGAATACGAGGAGACCAACAACGGATCGACATTTATTATCCAGCTTTAGAATTCGCGCTAAGTAGGAGTTGTAGTTTGGCAGTATAAACAAAGGACTGTTTTACCCCAAATTGATGGGGTTTGGACCACATCACGGCCTGAATCCTAATTCTCGATTGGTCTTATTTACAAACGTAGACCTAACGAGGAGTATCTTGACGAGAAGTAGCAAATCAAAAGTAATTATTAAAATATTTTTATCCCTCCCAAAATGATTTACAAAGTTCATATTTTTTTTCCCACAAATTGGAACACGAATTTCAACAATTCACAAAGTCCATAAGTGTTATCTATATTTCCAATATTAGTGATTGTTAATTCTTTATTTAATTTTTAAAGCCTTGTTTGTGGACGTCCACTAAAACAAAGCAAACAGGATACGGCCGGAGACCAGATCGAAGAACCAATACTAGGAGGATGTCCAAATTCCGCGAAACTGTTTAGTTTAGATAACGTTTGCTCAGATGTTAGTTTTACATATCTGGACGTGCAAACAAGGCAAGGTAACTATTCATATAAATTATAACAGAATATCGATCCTATCTCCTAAACCAGGGTAAAATGGAAACCAACTATTGACGTGACTTCGGCAAACCGAGATAAAATAAATATTTTAGGGTGGGTTCGCCCTAAACAAACACGTTCAGGATTTGCTGACCGCCGATATAGTTTCAATTTAATACGCCGAAATTTCATCACGTAGGGGGCCGTTACGAAATGTACCTTATTATATATGAACGGAATATTATTTTTTGAACGTACCGTCCGGGATCGGCTCGTTAGGGTATTAGACGGTGCTATGTTATCTTGGATGATGTTTGTCTACGGTTTTCTCGTCTAGTACGTAATACTCGTTGATTTAAAAAATATGCCTTGATTTGTTTTTATATTTTGTGTTCTATTTTTAAATCTTGACGATACGATTTCTTAACTGTCTTAATTAAAGCCGCTTTTAATACGTTTTTTGTGTTTTAAATTTTAGCTTAATAATGGTAGAAATACGTGTGTATAAATTACTCGTCTGATTACTACATAGTTAAGTACATGTACACCAGCAATTGATAATTGTATTTTATTTTTCAGTCATTAAATGCATGTAACCATAACTTAAACCTAAAGATTTTTTAAATTACGAGTAAGCGGGACCTAACTAGGATCTGATAACACTAGTTGCCGTCAAAACTAGCGTTCCAGGTTACAATTAATATAGTTTCGCTGTAGGGATTATCGCGGTTACTTATCATCTTTGGCTATATTTCCTCATTAACAAGGTGCTCTGGCCTCACCAATACATATTTCTATACATACATAAGATTAGGTCAGCTCCTTGTAATGAGTACTAAACATTTTTAAATTAATATATTTCACATTGCAGACACTTTATTGTAGGTAGTAAATTTATAAATGGCCTGGTCTAGAGCTACGTATTTGTCAGCGTTACATATACATATCGTAAATTCCGTCAGATTTAGTTAGTATCGTTTGTAGCCTAATACTTGGGTTTCAAAATCTCACTTTTTAATTTATGTACATATTGCTTTAGAATACAATCGTTAGGATTATTAAAAATCTTAACGTCCAATACGGCCAACAAATTAATTCAATGAAATTTAAATTAAAACCACGTCTTAAAGTTTAAGGCTCACCGCCTAATACTGAGGTGTAATAAAAAAAAGCAACACCTATCGTGAACGGTCGCGTATCGAAACCGATTTTTTTAATCTTAAACAGAAGGCACAACAAAACCAACGGTGATTTATCAAATAATATGACAGCGTTCAACGTGGGCACATAATTTTACGAAAATCGTAAATAGTATTGTGTTTCATAATTAATGAAGCAACGCTTTCTCGGTAACTGAATATACCCCATCTTAGATTCGGATCGTCATTACTCGACTCTTTGTGCGACATTCTTTTGCGCCCAGGTGTTCGTATAATTACATTGTGTGCTGCCTGAGCGAGATGCAAGATGACAAATTAACTTTAAAGTGAAAAGGACGCAACATCGGCCCTTGCGTTGATTGATAACTGTGACAAAAACGTAGCAGATGAAAAATAATAATTATTAGATCTTTTGTTAGGACGTGTTTGAAATAGGGGTGCTCTACACGTGGTGTTGGCGAATTACGTATGTTCGCAGTTTTAATTGCAATTAATACTCATACTTTGTTAGCAGTACTGAGACTGAATAAGTGTTATAGAGACATAAAATAGAGAAAATAATGAACTCTATTACTAAAAATAACGTAATGTTTGCTCTATATCGCATTTATATCCTTGTGATTGTCCTTGTCATATCTAAAATCAATTCACTGACTAAAAAGTTTTTATTTATTACATAATGTCTTTCTTGATACCTACATGATTGCATAATTCTACGATTAGATGAAAATGATATGTAAAAATGAAATTAGTTTAAGATAAAAAAATAAAAGAATAATGTTCTTTCTTTGATAGAATTAGCTCCTATTTTATATAAGTACACATTAAATTGCAAACAGGCAGCCCTGTCTTAAGTGCATCGCAAGCTGCAGATCACATTCAAACCTAGACAATGAGTGCACACGCAGGTAGATACGATCACAAACGTAAACGTGCATTTCCATTCAACTAAACTGATCCTTAGTTCTTCAGTAATAGGATCCATCTAAAGGTGTCGGGATGTAACACCTTTGTAAAGTTGTACTTACTTTTTTTTTAGTTTTCATTAGCTAAGTTCGCGCTTTATGGATCACGATCAGGGTGCGTCGGACGTGTGTTATTGTTTCGTCAAATACATGAGAATTTTGTCAATAAAAGCTGGGTGGTATGAGATTTTTTTTTCGGTTCATTCTTTGTGCCCTTGATGAGTTGCGATGTTTATTTAAAGGCTAAACCTGTAGATTTTGTGTTTGAATAACGTTCCCGATGTGAAGGTAAACTTTAAGTTTGTATATTATATAAGTAGTTAAAATAAGTAAACCAAACCTCGAACCATCCTGTTCGGAATTTGGTCCTTACGCTATCACGAATGTACATTCGATTCCTCCAAACTATAGAATCAGAAACAACAGATTTTCTAAGCAGTCGAAAGTCTTTGTCGGCGTTGGCAAAGCAACCGTCCGTTACGGCTTGTTTAACGAATGATTGTTAATTATTGTTAAGGTAACCGAACTAAGATTGGTTTAGGCAGTTTTTTGCGGCTCATACATTCTTTTGTGGGACTTAGGCACGAAATTAGCAAGGTAAGCGGCGGAAGAGGTGTCTTATTTCAGGATTTTGTTTCACGAATCTCGTGTTACTATGACGTTGACCTAAAATTAATATATTTTTTATGGAATGTAAAAAAGAGAAACTTAACAAAAGGTATACATTATCAGTAGTGTTTATTTTTTTACTTTAATATACCTATGTATATCTAATGAGCAGATACGTAATCAAAAAAGAGCATTTTTAATTCTATAGAACCCAAAAAGGGCCTGTTAAAGTAAAATTTGTATAAACATTTTCGTCATTATACTTAAAAATTTAACTATAATATTTAAACAGTACTAAGTCCATAAAAAAGCCATCAATGAATCTCTATATAATACCTACTATCTGCATTGAGATTGAAATGTAAAAAACAAATACAGGACCTATAGCTAATCATACATATTTATTGATTGTATCTACATAATATGTTGATAAAAGTACGTAGGCTACTTGGTTCGAGAACATACAACATTTACATTCACTAGACTAAATTGTATTCATGTAATTTTATTTAAAAAAAATACATGCATTCGAAGTTTTTTTAAATGGTCTTAGTTAACACGCTTACTCGCCTTATCAGTAGATCCATACAAAATAAATCAATTTAATCTAATTAAAAGCATTACATGTTTTTTGTTCGGCAACGATACAAGACGAGATGGAATCGAATAGATAACGAGGTGAATCTGAACGGGTCACCGATTTGTATCTACGAAGATGGTCCGTCAAACCGTCCGTCTAGTGTCGTGTTCTATAAATTATTTATACAATCCAATTTAATTTAAGTCCCCTGACCTTTGTTGCACTTGGCTATATGAAAAAACTGGGAATCTTCCAGTAAGTAATGCATGTTTAATGTGATTGTTGCTAGGGCCATACATTACCGGACTGGTCCGGTATGACGGCTACTGTGCAAATGTGCGTACGTGACGCGTCGCGCTTCTAGTCCATTCCGATTTGAATCGACGCGTGATTTTCAGGGAATACGGCGCCATCAATGCATTCGCCTCATTTATATTTAATAGTAACAGTTTACACTTGTGACATCTCACGTTTCCAAAGCCGTCACGTTTTATAACGGAGACAAAATATGTACAGTTCTTTATTTTTTCAATTTCATATTCAGTTTAAATTTAAACAGATTTCATATTGAATTCAACTTTGTATAACATAACATTTATAAGTAATTTATGTCGAGAAACACACAAACACTTTTAAACGGTCCGTAATAATAAAGTTCTGAATTATTTATACTTTTTAGCATACGCATGTTAACGCGAATTACGACGACGGCAATATGAAATGTAATACACGGCCGTTTGAAAATTAAACTGGAAATATTTATGAGCGAGTTAAGGCATGCAATATGCATCTGTTGTTTGGTTGCGATATCGTGTTAACACGTGTAGATGGCAATCGGAAGTCAATCAGCGGCGACCCGCGAGGCGAGCAAGCGCGCCCTGCGACACGCGTATCGCGCCCATCTCCGACATAGGCCGACTTGAATATTCTATGTGCGGAGGCGTATTATTTTAGACGGGCTGAGGCCAGCCGAGTTGCAGCCACGCAGTCTGCAGCGCCCGCTTTACGACCCGACGCTCGCCAGTTTTATTGGCTACCTCACATCGAAGCCTCCTCGCAGCCTCCCATTCACTCCACAAGAAATACACTTTTTTATTGCTCTGTCACTTGGGTAATTTATTGACAATGAACGCACGTGCATTTCTATTAATATTTTATGTCGTAAGTTTTTATGCGGCCGCGTCGGACGCCCATTGTTGGGATCGGACAGTTTGTTTTATGTCCAGTCTGGATGCCTACTTAATTGTTCGAATTAATCGTGATAGGTCGCGGTGCGCGGACCGCTAGCTCATTTCTGGGAGGTCGGATGGTATCGGCTAAATGCGATTTACATACAACAATTGTGGACTCGTCATTTGTCAGTGTGAGATTGCCGTCTTTATGTCGATGGGATACCGACTTTAATTGTCCAGCAAGGTAGAAACGCCAAATGAGCGAGAGGTTTTTGCACAGACATCCGAATATACAATTAGACTGGACAAGCCGCCAAGTTTATAGGCAGTCCCAGTGTCGCAATTTCTTTTCGGTTCTTACCTGTGAAAAGTTATTATATTTCTTGGTAAATTTACTGATTCATTGCGATGATGGCATGTTACAATTGCACAGGATGGCATTTTGGAACAAAACGGTAATTTCTTCTAATATTCGTGCGTCTTGACTCGTCTCACAGAGCGTAAACTTGCAGCCAGTGTATGCTCGTTGAGCTTACATTTGTCGCACTTTAAACGCGGCTTGTCCCATCTCCTGAATTGGGAAATCTGTGGGTTTTTGTGCATGGTGCGTAAGAGTGGAATTGGTAATCGAGTCATAAAAGTCCCCTATTCGGTAATGAAGGTGATAAATTACCTCTTGCATTTTTTATTTCTGGATGCGTACTGATAGGTTAGTGACAGTATTCACGCGGGTATGCGGTGAAGTGGTGAACAATGGAAAGCAACATAGTGGTAAATGAAAGCGTCTGAGCTAATTGTTGGTTTGAATGTTAATCGAACGATCGGGTGGCTGGCAGAGGGCCCATAAACCATGCGCTGTCGCCGTAAAAGTCGTGTGCGGTTTTTCATCGTCTGTGAGCGCTCTCGAAATTATATCCCGAATAATGACAATTCTTTAGCTGCGTCGTGCTCCTTAGGATAATACAGATGTGAGAATAGTTTAGAAATGAATTATTTGATAAATAGGCATCATTAATGTTTAATATTAGCGTACCTACCTCTTATATAAACTGAATAGAAGATATAACTTCTAGATTCGTTCGTTTGTTCCAAACATCGTTTCCAAAGAATACTATTTAAAATTATTTTCTTAGTAAGTAGTATTAATTAAATAAATGTATTCGCTAAAATTATAAGATTGATATAATTTATATTATTCCCATATATCATGATGCAACAACAAGCTTTTAAAATAATTTTGAACTCTCCAATCATGCGTGTGTCTTTTGTATTTTTGTTGGATTCCCGACCCGTATCTTCGAAAGGACAACCGCCAGCTCTCATAAACAAGTCCAGACAAAGCACTGGCAGCACCGCAGAGCATTCGCCATATAATTAACAGTTACAACCCGTTATGGGTACTAACTCACGAGCCGCATGCTCCCAGAACAATACTCGTGATGTTCGCCACCTAATTTAGCTGAGTATTTTTATTACTAGTGTAAACGAATTTGAACTTTAAACTGTTAGTATTAAAAGTGAAAGTGATCGGATTCGTTTGGTATGATGCAGTCTCGGCGTTGATTGAGCGGCCGCAATATAGTTGCGCGCGCACATCGCACGCGGTTTTGACGTAAATGTCAATGGGAGATTACGTTTTTGCACCTTTTTAGGCGACAGCAAGATACCAGTGTACTCACTTACTCAGATGGGGAACTGGCACACTTACCTGTAACATAAGAACAACATACTAATGACAAAATTCATAAGATTTATAGGATAATAATAAAAACATAAAATTCACACAAATATAAATTGCCTCATATTTTTAACTAGTTTTAGGTACAAAATTAAATAACGTTAGAGGGTAGGTGGTATAGCTTTAAAATAAAATCTAATAAATATCGGATAAACACGATATATAATCAGATACCAAGAAAATTTAGATTCAGTACTACTATTTCATTATACATGTAACAAAATCACACGTTTAATGTTTACCTAAGATAAGTCACTGAATGTGTAGATTCACTCAGGGATGTACTCTTTGTATTAATTGGACTCTATCTCCCTTTCTTTATCCATTTAACTGCTGGATATAGGTCATATAAGTCTCCTCATTTTGCACCAGATATCCCGGTTCTTCGCTTTTGTCATCCAACCTCCAACAATCTGTCGCAAGTCGTTTGTGAAATATAGAGAGTAATTACGATGACGATTTTGTCGACAACATATAAATGTTACTGTAACTCATTCATCTCATATTAAAGAGCATATAAATAGCATTAAACATAATACCGGGTACTGACTTCACTAGCATATCATTTAGCAAAATAACGCAGAATTCACAGGTGGCGAAAATAACTTGAAATTATAATTTTTTTTTATCCTCTATAGGCAGACATTTGACCGCCATCTCACCTGATGGTAAGTGATGATGCGGCCGAGGATGGATCATGCCTGCCTAGAAACAGCCTATCACTCCTCCTTGAAGACGGCCAGGTTGTAATGATCGGGGAACATATACGGAGGCAAAGAGTTCCATTCCTTTGCGGTGCACATTAAGAACGAAGCACCATAGCGGGCTGTGCGGATGTGTGGAATGTCTACCACGTAAGGGTGGAACGCTCGCCTCCATCTTGTATCCTGATGGTGAAAAGGGCTGGTGGAATTAACGCGTGTAATTTCTATCTTAATTACTGTTCACTTTGTTAGAGCACTGATTATTCATGAAGGTTTTGCTTGAAATAAAACTACAGCTGCTATAAGCATTGTGCACTCAACTAAGAAATTGAAAATTTCAAATGACTAAGTCTAAAGTATGCTTATGTGTCTTTACCAAAATTTATTTATTTATTTGGCTGTGTGGCGGATTCAAAATAGAAATATAAATTTTAGTAGAGCACTAGTATAATGGTAACTTACATATTGTCTAAATTCATAAATTATGCCATTTAAGTATTCTTTTGAATTTTAGTAGCATTCATAAATTTAACAATTTTAGTTTATTTAGAAATTTATTTATATTTTTTCTCATTCGCGTTGCAGTGGCAAGGTCGTGGATTTTTATTGCTGTACAATATGGACTAGATTTATACAAGTTAAAGCGACTATAGGGTACTTGGAATTTATTTTTTTTGGATTTCATGACTGGCAAGTATCAGTTATACCGTACATCAGCTATTGTTTACTCCACTTAGCTTTGGTGAGTTGCACGCGTTCCGGCCGACACGTCCCCGCGACGCGCGCGCATACCACGCTTTTTCAACAGATTCCCGCACGCCCTCGCTCTCATCTAATTGCACTTAATTTCAGCTTCGTGCTTGTTTAAATACAGCGGGGCATCGTTTAAAATTGCGACGTGAGACGACTCGAGTGTTCGAGGGGAAATCGAGTGGTAATTATTGCGAAAGGTTTCAGGACTCGTTCTATTGTCGGTGAAAAATGGGTTGAAATGCGTGTGTTCTTTCTTAACAATACTACCTTCATCATCCAATTTATACCGTCTCACTGCAGGGCAAAGACCTCCTTACAGTACTTGTGTGTAGCCCACCATGCGCGCCAAGTGTATACTACTAGCGTATTGTTGAAATAAAAAATGTCTACTTTACGTTACCTTTTTAAATGGATAGCAATGCGAGTAACAAGTAAATTATCTTATCCAACCGTCTTTAGCACCTTTAAGTAAATGCAGCTAAAATATTACACAAATAATCGCCGTATACCGGTTTAAGCCGGTCCAGCCGAAGGGTTCGCGATTAATCGCAGTCTCGGCCGCAGATAGCTCTGATTGAGAGCTAATTGCGCCTCGCACGCGGTGCAAATCACTGAGTACAAAGTAGAGCATATCTTCTCATGTCGATAGGGATATCATTTCTTTTCAGATTACAGTTCATAGTCAGACCAATGGGTTGTGTTTTAAGCTTTGAGCTTGCCTTAGACATTCTTGAACTGTTATGAGAGGCAACGAGTTGACAGAGCACAGCGCAAATACGTATAATAAGTTAACGACTGACCCCCGAGAATCTCATCAACATAGTAGTAATGAAACCTAAAATCACACCCAATTTGAGCGCAATGAGAAAAAGAATACAGAGTACAGAAAGCATGGGAACGACGTAACGAGCTAAACCTATTAAAGAGGCGAAGCGTAGAGAAATATCTCACGATCCTTGCTCATTACAAATTATGGCCGCATTCCTACATCAGACTCTATTAAAGCAGCTAGGAAAACACTCACAAGGGGACGCAATTAACATGATATAACATCAGCAAAAAAACCTTACGCTGAATAATGACAAATTACAATCTTGAAATAAAAAGCACAAGCAGTGAGCGCAGCGTCCCATTATTCAACTCAACGAGCGTGGCCCGCTAATAAAATGTAAAGATCCAAAATGGAAATTGTTATATTTGGAGTAGTTTTTTTTCTAGTACTTAGTCACGAGTTGTCATTAACACGTAACTGTACTACACGGTGCCGATTTGAAGCACCGAAACATAGAAAAAAATGCAACAATGTTGTCACGAGAGTTCATTCCGTTAGCAATGCTTGACACGACGTGGCACCTCACAACAACCTTTGTGCTCTTGTTACCTACGGAACGACCACCCGATAAGAATAGACACAGGAATTCCACAAGCGCGCGCCGATTCAACTCCTAGGTGAAAATAAAAGAGATTGTTTATAAAGCCGAAGAAGACGACATAACAATGGATGACGTTGATGGACCGAGACACCGCGGTGTCCGAGCGCATACGAACCAAAATCGAATTTACAGCTCAACATTTAGAGTTCATTAATTTTAAGGCGCAACTAAAACATGTGACTTTAAGAAGATTATTAGGAGAGTGGGGGCGTGATGTTGGAGCGAGAAAGCGATAGGCGAGCGAGCGAGAGGCACGCGAGCGAGGGTCAAAGGCGTGATGTCAGGTCAGCCACTTTTGCACCTCGCCATAACAACGCGTCTCAAATTATTATGGACGTTTGATAAGTGTTGGGAGATTGCGGCCTCTCGGTACTTTATGATGTTAATTAAGTGTTTACGCTGGTCGTCGTATTTTGCAGTGCTGATGTTGTTGACATTGCGACGGCTCACTTCATTTTGTATTTGATCTATCTTGCTGCCTACGAGGTCTAAGATCGATCGCTGTTGATTCGGGAATCAAGCATATGGCATAGCGAAAGTCACTGAGCGATAAGTCCCAGATTGGTTAGTACAATGCAGCTTAAATCATCTGATTGTTTGAAAAAATTTAGATCCTGTGCTTCGGTGGGTACGTCAAGTCGTATCGACCTCAGCTGCCAATACGGTAGTCTTTATATAAAACGTCAGATGTCGTAGGGCAGTTCAGAAACTCTGACAAGAATAAGAAGATATTTGATCCAAGCGTCACCTACCTATATTGCAACTACCTTTCACTATTTTCGTTAGTGGATAGTACTGAGTTAATGTATGTACATATACATCGAAGCTATACATTTAGCGACGTCTGACTGAGTACATATCTATTAACGAAGAAATTCATCTTGAATCCGATAAGACAGCAATATCCGATGTATTTAGTGAAATAACAACATTCAAATGACCGTAATAAAACAATATTAGCGTTATACAGCAATAAACTGAGTTATGACGTCGGCCAATAAACTTCCCGAAACTTCTGTTTTAAAATAGCAATAGATTATGGATGAAAGACTCCTGGATCCACGGCGGGTACTCTTAATGCTTCTTAATGTGTATTTTACGATTGTTACACAAGCGAGCAGTTTTACATTGGTTTAAGCGATCTCTATCTGGTGTTATTAAATCCTCTGATGTACCGAAACATCAAATTATGAATGAGGAATAAATCAGCGTGGTGGTCGTAAACCGCTTTATGTTTTCGGATGGGTCGGTTCGATTGCTCGCGCAAATTGGTCCAGATCCATCTCTCTTGTGATCGCAATAACTGATACTCTAATGGTAACACGCAACCGCAATTTGATTTGCAGTTGGGACTGTTTACCTGATGCAGATTATTAGCGAATGAAAGAGTTAAAAAACACTTATTCGTAACAAAATTTTATTAAAAGCAATAACTTTTATTACTATCAAATTGACACGATTCGAATCATGATCGATCACAAAAGGCCGTAGCATTAGCAGCCAGAATGGAAATGAATCAGCCGAAAAGTCCCAATACATTATTGGAAATTTTGTTAAAACCGACCGTCCAAGATAACACATCGAAACCTTTGATCGGATATCATAAACGCATTACCACTTAATGAAACATTATGAATGGCTCACATATTTAATGTATGGGGTGCAGTCACGTCGCCTTGATAAATGTCCATCGAATGACTGGCGGATAGTCCTGGATTCGATTCTCTATTAGCAAACGCCGTTCAAGCTTATTATGGACGTTGCGGATAGAAACTCATCATATTAAGAGCTTTATTTGACACTTCGTGCTTTGGAGATTGTAGTGACAGTTAGATGAAAGCATTTGCCTGTGTTGGTTACATAGAGCTACTCTTTATACTAAGATAATTTATATACCCAAGATAATAGCAGACTATTTCCCGCCTATACATAACTGCTTAAATCACATCGCTCTGATTCAGTTACACTCGAATTGAATTAGTTATAACGTAATTAAAAGGTATAATAGAGATCCAAAATCTGTTATGCAAGTTGACAGTCACTCACCTTGGATGTCAGACAGCGTTGGAGGAAAATAATAACCATCGATAGTTGTTGGTTTCCTTCAACACTGCATAGGTACTTAGAGGAGCGGACATATTATTTACTATAAGCGAACGGGTCGTCCCGTTTAGTTCATACCATAAAAAATAATAACAAAATGCGATCCCAAATTTGAAGTCACATTAACAAATTAGGAAAAGAGTAAATTGAGATAGTCCTGAGATTTTGTCCTGCAAGTGATGAACTGTTTCTATCAGGTTACTCGCTTGCTCCTTATAACATAAAAAGTAATTAAATAGACCATAAGGTATAAGAATAATCTAGACGATTCAGACTAGAGTTAACCCTAACTTTATATTAAGCACAATAAAACAATTTCGTCGCCTTGAACGTGCACAAAATAACTTTAACGCATACCCAGCTGTTTGAAATTCATCAGATTGATTAAACCGTCTCGCATTACCATGCCAAGTGGAAAAAGGACCCAGACTTTGTCTTTTAAAACACACAAACAATCGGACTCTCCGGGAAAAAACGTGATCGAAGCCCGAACGTACACAATGACAACTGCATGCTGAATCAATCACAAAAAACGGAATCCGAACAAAAACAACAATTAAAGAGGCTCGGCAGCCCAAAGAAATATTTAGAATACATCGACGGACTGTTTCGAGTCCAGATTTAGGGGTCAATGCAACTTAATAAAATAATAGGATACAAGTTTTTTTAATGTACTTTTTGATCTAAGTTTAAATAAATAAATATAACAAGCTTTTGCAATGATTAATAATCGCGGACAAACATACATACATACTAACAGGTCAAACTGAGAACCTCCTTTTTTGAAGTCGGTAAAAATACAGCCTCTTATGTATAAATAACTTTAAAATTTGAACGTTTCAGGTAAATATATTGATGAAAAAGTAATAAAAGTGTATATATATTAGATAGAACAAATTGCAGTTTAGTATTTTTAGGTATTATTTAATATAAAAGTTATAAATAGTTGAATAATATCAGATATAACACCTACCGCGATAGTGAATTATTAATAAATATATACGGAACCCAAATAAGTCGACTTCGGTGTCGCTTGTCCTGTTGTTATTTTTCCAAAGGGCTCTCGTACACGTGTCTCGATGTCGTCTTTATTGGTTTAACCCAATTAATGGCGTCTAATGTTGTTCCGAGAAAGAACTTCTCCATAATAAATAACGAATTTACATTTATTTTATATATGATGAAGATTTTACGAGGCTAGATCACGAACACACGAGTCGGGTTTTAGATTACGAGCGTTTTTTTTACATAAAACTGAACTTTGTGTTACCGACCATTCTGTTTTTTCAGATTGATGTTTACAATGTATATAGGTCTTACTTTTTATTCAAAACTATACTACTTACTTTTTATTCAAAACTTATCCTTAGATGGAAAAGCTAAGTTTTTGAACGTCATGTAATGCATACATTAGCTGATTCTTAATGTAACAACGTCAAGTGACTAATATTTCCAAATCTGATAATACGAGTAATAACGTATTGAGGCTTAAGATCAAGTCGATCGACGGCACATTGCATATACCTAATATATGAATGAGGCTGTCTGGCGTGAGGGAACTATGATTATGTAATATTTGGATGTGGTATACAGGAAGAGACCTATAAAATTAAGTAATGTTAATTCTAAAACCGCCTGGACCATGTTTCAAATGAAGAAGGTATTTCTTTGATGCATTATGTCGCATCAATAGCATGCTCGTAGTTTATTAATCACATTAAAGCATTCTCTGTTCTAAGTACATACAACTATTCTGTAAATAACGTTTTTTAATATGTGACTATGTTAAACTATGTTGTTTATGCTGACATTAATAAATATAATCTCTCTGTTGCTTAATTGATAGGACTACAACAACTATCATAAGATAGCAGCCAAATTAAACTGTTTCACGTGCCTTCCGAAGTACGGAGGGATAAAAAATAATATTTTCGTATTCACTGGTCCGGTAGCGATATACCTAATTAAACACAATGTATACACAGTAGTTTGAAATCAGAATAAGCATATTATGAGACACATATGTTAATAAGCACAGTAAAATGCAACAAATAATTGAAAGTGAATTGCGCGGAAATATTAAAAATAAGTGGATTGAAAGATCCAGTTTTTATTTGCAAACGTTGGCGCAGACGGGCGCAGAGTGATTGAGACTGAGCACTCCTTATTGACAGAGCGCATTCTATGTAAAATATGAAAGAGGATCGGAGCTGCACAATAATGTCGGACAAATCGCACCGAAATGGATGCGGCGAGCGTCTTTGAGAGTTTGAGAGTGCTCAATTGGTATTATGTGGTATGCTGAACTCGCTGACAGAAGCTACATTATATCAAATGTAGCACACTATTTAGCTAGAATACATAACACGCGATTTCATGTTGAAACATTAATATGTATTCGAGTTTAATTGCTATCTGGTGACGTAAAGGTGTCTCCTCCACACAGCTCTTTATAAATATTTATTAGAAACATTACATACTGTTACCTAGGAATATACCCTCGTAGACAAGCATACATAGTCTTCCTCAAGTAATTATATTTTTTATCTAGATATCAAAGTTAACTTAACAATATTGAACCAAACTTTAAAAGTTCTCTTAAATTTAACTTAAGGTGGATATTGTTACAATCTGCCATATCCATTAAATAGTGTGCACATGCGCTTCGTACATCCGCAACGTCGGTCATTCCGCACGTATAATGGCCGCGACCGGTGCCTACATACTGATTGAATTATGGTTGCACTATACCTGATTAATGCGACATCTCCCACTGACGTACTATTGTCTGTTCGAATCTGCATCGCCGTAAGAGAAAAAGGAACCACGTATGTGTAAGTATCAGCATTTGTCTGCGTTGGGATTTGTCGGGGCGCTCGCTGGGGAATCGACCGGCGGGCGCGGTTGGTCACTTTGTTTTATAACGTCTATAAGGAAGGTAAAGTATCTACATTGGTAGATTTTTTAAAGTACAGAACAGTGATATAGTGGTAAAATGTATAGGTACTTTGTTATTATATTTCCCGGATAACTCTGATAAGTATAACTTCTTAAGTATTTAATACTGTAATTTAAGCGTTGAGCTATGATGATATAGTAACAAATATGATATGAAATTATCTACGAATATATAACGTTCTAGAGCAAGGCTTTAACACACAATGGCAATGATGACATTATGAAAATGCTATTCTTAAGTCAATCCAGAATTCTTTTTAAATAATAAAGTATAACCAATTTATAAAATTATTAGCGATATATCCAATACGAAAATACGTACATATATTTTGTATGGCAAAACACCATGCATTAAGTTTGTATTTTATTATTTGGCTATCGCCGTCATGCGTCCATGCTAAAATAATATTGTTACGTAGGTTTTTATTTAAACATTAACAGTTGTTTTCCCCAGTGTTTAGACAGTGGTCATATTCAAGTTTGTTATATCAGCAAATGAAACAATAACTCTAACAATCGAAAAGCTCAAACAAAATACATATAATCGGGCGAATCAATAGTAACTGAGGCGAAATACGCCGGACCTTTTCCTTAAACAAACAAAAATAAATGAAAATTCAAAGGCCAAAATATAAAACGATAAGAGGATTACGTGGAACGGAGATGACATTGGAAATTAAGGCTGTTTTCTTTTGTAATTTTCTCCCTTCGCACCCCCCTACGATGGTTAGGGGCACGTTAAAAATGTATGTCCCCCCGCCGAAGATGTGCCCGAATAATTTCAGACTATGTCGACGTGTAGTTTATGATCCCAAGACAAGATGCGAGATCCAATTTGAGATACTTAGATTTCAGTGGGTGCACGCCATTTTCTAGATTCCCCATCTCTTTTGGGGTTATCGTCACGGATGCACCGTGCGCTGGTCACATTGCTCATTATAAATGTAATGTGACTTAGTGCTAGAATCAAATTTTTCAGATTTATATATATTTAGGTGCATATAGGTATTATTATGTGAATGACTTAGACAAGAAAATTGCAAGGTCCAAGTGTCATTGTCATAAAAAAGCAATAAACCAATTTATTATAGGAAGAACTACATTATACTGTCTTTTTCAGGTAGGTAAGTGTTTATTAATTTTTTTTTACAAAAAAATCCTTTCAAATTTTAATTATAAACCTAAGTGTATAATAAATTAATAAAGGTATTAAGGTATGGTCTTGGTTCCAAACATGAAGTTGTAAACAAAACACCAACCAAACCATAAACAACATTTTATGTAGGTATATCAATTAATTCCTCCCATTCATTCATTAACACTTATCATTCTATGGCGAGTTAACTCGGCAGCAATCAAGTTCTTGTGCCCAAATAAACGGCAATGAACACCAATTACCAGTAATTACTGTATTGGGGACTATGTCATAAATATCTAGAGCCATTCAAGGGCTGAGATCCTTTGTAGACCGAGGGACTGCGTTTACCACAATAGCTAGAACCTTATAAATAAAAAAAGGAAATTCTAAATAAATAATTATCCAATGATTATTATTATTATTATATTCATGGACACAAATGTTTGTACTGCCCGGGGATCGAACCCGAAACTCTTGGTGTAAGTTAGCTAGTTACCATCGATGGGGACGTATAATAAGCTGATGATTATGATACAAATTTCATTCAGTACAATTACTCCTAGCAAAAGTGCACTCAAGCCGCTGGTCAAAAGCACCTATTTGCCGGTGCATTCCTACAGCGTAATTAAAGTGAAACGTGCACAAAAAGGCGCGGCGGATTGCGCGAATTTCGCCTGCGTTTTTGTGGCGTCAAAAAACACGCGCGTCCAACCCGATGGCCCGCCATAAATTAGAACGCCAAGGAAAGACACAGTCGATACGAGGCGTCAAATAAAAACATTAAAGGCCGTCGAAATAATTGCCGGGAAAAACGCGGTGTCGACCGATTTGGTGCCGGCTTGGCGACGTGGAGACTCTTGATCCGGCAACGAGAGTCATTGTTGGACGCTGGCTAGGCAAAAAGCAAATTGGACTAGGGCCTTTGTATTTGATATACTAATGCATAGCGATCGTCTTAAGGTATAGAGTGATGGAGACGATAACCTGGTGAGATGTAGACTTTGGTAGATATATCGCTTGTATAAATAGTGCCCAAGTATTATACTCGTAATATTGTCAGATGACTAACTCGTATAATGTCATATTTTCATTAAATAAGTATGGCAACATTGGGCTTAGTATTTTTCAACAATGTAGCAGGATAATGTGTCACAAATTTCTATAACACCTTATGATTTGTAAAAGTGCTACTTAATCAGACATGCGCAATGAATTAGTAAATATCTACGTAAAAACCAAAGCCCCGAAAATTCCGTAAAAGCTAAGCACGCCTTGTAATGCGATTATAACAATAAATATAGCTACAGAAATTACGAACAAGTGTAAAAAGTGTGGCTCCAGGTTTGTTGGTATACAACACCGCGACTCCCGGCTCTAACGTCCCCCATAAAAACCCGACCGTAAACGTGACGACCGAAAACGGGCACGGTTAGCACAGACGCGGAATTAGTATTCGAAAATGCAATTTCGGTGCAAAGCGTACATAGGGGGCGGTCCGAGCGGGTGGCTGAGTACATATCCATCTTGTTAGGTATGCGCCCGGATGCGCTGGCTTCGGCAAACACAATAAGAGCCTTCTTGCTTCCCCCTTAACCCCACCGAGGAGACGGAGGCTCCCCGGCTCTTATGGAAAACTTATTAGAGCGGGGCCCGCCGGGGAATCCTTTTTCCTACGGTAAATATTTGAGGGAGAAATTAAAATTTGACAGCGGACGTCCTCCGAGTTGCGAAGGACCGAGTCTATTCTGTATGCTCGTACGTGATACTTGAGGCGTAAAATGAAATTTAGATTGAGTTTGGACAGTCTCGTCTTGTATAGCCTCTTTGTAAACGCAAATCGAGATACCGCGCGTATCAAATAAATAAGCCGCGTCGAAAATAAGCTACTCTATTGGCAAAGAACCCTGTTTATCTCGTCGCAAAGTAAAGCAGCTAAAATTGAATGTCTGATTTACACTTAAATGTAAACACGAATGGCTTAGTAACTTTTCTAATTTCACTTCGCATGTCTTCGAATGCGAACTGCTTAAGTACTTGCGAACTTTTAACAAGCCTCATGTAAGTACGAGAGGTTTGGTCTTTTTATGTATAAAGAAAACTTTATTTCAATACATTTGCTCTTCGTATACTCCGAATAGCAGTACAAAGAATAAAATACATAGTAATCTTTTATTTCATTACGCAATCAGATGGTAATACGTAGATCATACAAGCCATTCAATATGGACACTTAAAATAATCACGCGCTAAAAGCTAAAACAGTGTAACTGAATTTGTGAAATATATAGAGTATTATTTTTTGTGTGATGATATCTTCATATATGGATAAGATGGGTTCTTTTTACAAAGTCGCGTTCACTTTCTCATACACACAATATTATATTACCTCGGATCTCAATTTGCAATTCGTTGGAAGTTTTAATGCGCACTCGGCTCAACAAAAGTCCCAATTCCACTATGCAAAAGCGACCAAACTAGTGAAAGAAGTCTGGAGCGCTCGTGTGCATTCTAAATGAGACGCCATTACTCATAAAGCTCTACGAGCCCCTTGTTACTGTAGGTACTTTTGCGCCTTTGTAAATGAATGTTGCTTAGATTTGTAAATCCCTTAGTTCTTTTAAATTTAATTTTGTAATACTGTAAATGATAAACTAGCGTAACCTATCAAAATGTATGGATGCACGATAAGACTTTTCTAATCTTCTATAGGTAGACATTTGACCGCCATCTCACCTGATGGTAAGGTATGATGCGGCCGAGGATGGATCAAAACTGATAGAAAGTTAATGTCACTTTGAGTACCTTATTAGCATTATTTTGTCTACCTTACTGTAAGTATTAAACATGGTTGGAATTTCTAAAGTGATATTATACAATTACAATAAATTTTCTTACAATATCAGCCAATTTTAGCTTTTAATGAAGGTAACAAAAATTAAATGTAATTACATAAACCAGAAGTACTCTCACCGAAAATGGTTTTCCCTAAACAAACAAAGTACAAGGAAGAGAGCAACAAACAATAATTCACACGTAAAACCAATGTAGTGAAAAATGAGAAAGCTACAGAACGTGGGCCGCATTCAGAGCGCCCCCCCCTTACCCCCACTTTTGTAACAAATGAGCACATTTGCCTCCACATACATATACAATATATTATACAAACGTCCCCGTGTGCTACTTACTATTTGAGCCTTTATATAATGGATGTTTGTTAATGTCTATCTTTAACGTTGGAAGATCACGTTTTTATTACTGTCACTGTAATAAGGATCTATATCGAAATAAATCAGTATAGTATTTCTTATGTTAAATGAATATATTATAACAAAGAAACGATGTAACAAATTAAAACTCATCAATAAGAAGTATTTGGATACAGAACATTGAATTAATTAGGAAAATCATTGGCCTATTATTACCGGGGTTAGCTTGACGAAGTCAATGTGAACCAAAAAAGTATTTGGGATTCATCATGTCTAAATAATGTCAAGTAATGAACTTACTGGTTACCCGAATTCCACAATAATTGGAGACCGTTTATTGTGTTGCGATACTGAAACATTTTTGTCTGAATCGTTATACCAAGAACATCTAAACTGGTGCCAAATGTGAAATCGTGCTTAATGCAACAGTTGGTATTGCCAATGGAGGAAAATCTGTTTGCAAATAAACACTTCGGCGATGGCGACTTATACCACAATTTTCAATGGAAGTTGAGTTGACTTTTTCTTTTCATATCTCAAATATACATTTGTGGCCTTTTAAAACATAAATGACGTATTACTTGCAAATGTCGTATATTCGCTAAAAGTAACAAAGTACTATCATATTTTGAAAGATTATTTTTAAGAAAAGGTTATCCACTTCTATAGAATAATTTGAAAGTTTTTCTTTTTCTTTTCGAAGACAATTGAAGCATAAATTCTAACTAGCTATAAAGAAGAAATTAAAAAAGCAATTTCGTCCCACCGAAACCAAATGTAATCCAATATGTGTGAGGCGTACAACGTACCGCTGAAGGTCCCACGTAGGCATTAGGGGTAATGTCTTGGCAGTAATTAAAGACCGGGGTGAGGGCGTGCGGAGGCTGCGCGGCTGGGCGTGGTCCGCGCATGCGTGCTGCCGTTTAATTATAGGGAACAAGGGCTCATCGACGCCTTGCCCTAATGAGTGGATGGGCGCGGTGTGGCGAGTACGCCCACGTCAAACGCTTGTATATAACGGCTTCGAGCCAATCCGGGAATCATTCTGGATGCTTTTATAAAATAAGTACTAGTAAACTGTTGTATTGTTCGAGTATATTATGATTAATAATGAGCTTAATATAATTACTTGCAGAATTTACAACACGCACATGAAAATACGCACACCCAAACGCAACTAACGCACAAAAACGCACCACACAGCGCTTTGGTTTATTAATTTTTGCTTCTCTTATTCTGATTTGGTATGTACCTACTTTTTTTATTTCTTAAATGCTTTATTTTTAAATGTTTTCTTTACTAGCTAGGTAATATGTTTTTTAATCAAAATGTATTTAGAGGTGGAGAGTTGATAACTTGTTATACAGGATCCGTCTAGTGCAGTGTCACCTATCATAAAATTAACTGTATCAAATTGTTAGCGTGTAACCTTCTTTGTATGTGGTAGGAATAATGCTTATTATTATTATTATAAAGCTGACTGAGCGTCGGTGACTCAGTAGTGCGGACTCGTGCTTCCTACCGGGATGGCTGAGGTTCAATCCGACACGTATCAATCTATTATCGAATTTCGGAAATATTACGTTATCCGACGCTTTTACGGTGAAGGAAACATCGGAGGAAACCTTCATGCACGCCTGCGAAGAGATTCGAAGGTTGTGTGTGAGTCGTCCAATCCGAACTGGGCCCGCGTGGCGATAAGGCTATCACCTATACGGGGTAACTGTGCCCCTTGGTGGGGACGTTTAATGAGCTGATGATGATGAATGAACACAACTAATGTGTTTCTCAATTGCCAAAAGCAATTTATACCCATACAATAGAAAAATAAATACTAGTCTACATCGAAAATAAAAATCAATACATGTGATCACTTCTCTTTGTCACAACACGCTTGTAAAAATAAAGAGACGTGTATATTGAAACGCGAGATTTATTTGACGAATAAGAGTAATAATGCCTTATGATAACCTATGGGGATAAAAAACCAAGGTAACTGGCGAACATTCAAATGAAATGGGCTCGAAATCGCAGATAAGGAGGCTTTATGAACGAAATAAGTCGGAGGGACGGGGGCCCTGGCGGGCATTAGCGTGGGGCCTAATGTACGTTCCGTTCACGTGAAATATAACGAAACATAACGTTATTCGACAACACTTATTGTTGTTTAATTGTTATAAAAATTGCAATTGCAAAAGAAACGCAAAAATTATCAACTAATCAGTTTCACTGCAAACTACGAGTAGCGCCTTGAGAAAACTGTCTTGGAATTAGCTGAGTGGCCACCATTTTTGGTAGTATTTTTTAAAATATTTTTTAAAGACTAACGAATACGTTGACACTTTAATTTGCACTCATCATCATCAGCTCATTAAACGTCCCACGGGGCACGCTACCGTTTAGGTGATTAGGCTTAGTCGTCCAGCGGGCCCAGAGCGGATTGGACGACTTCACACAACCTTCGAATCTCTTCGCAGGCGTGCATGAAGGTTTCTCACGATGTTTTCCTTCACCGTAAGAGCGTCAGATAACGTACATATATTTTTCGAAAATTCGAAAATACATTGGTTGGTAATTTGCACTAAATAAATATTTTTCTTTCTTTCAGATCACCATCATATCGACGACCCATGTGGTCTAATGGTCGAGACGTCGGCTACTACACCAAGGGTTCGATCCCCGGGCATTACAAACATTTGTGTGAATGAACATGTTTTTGTGATGGTCTGTACTAACAACCTCTCGCTTAATATGCGTCTAGAAGGGCGCTGTGTGATGTCAGTAGATATTAAATTAATTATAAGACATCCAGCTGCAATTTAATGTAATTTTGTGATAATAACAAAGGGTTTTTTTTCAATTATTCAGTGATTTGACTTGCTGTTTATTTAGTTGCACGGCTTTCTAGTCCTTGACCATTGCTTGTTTTTTTCTTTCATAGAAATTTACGACTGATCTCCCATATCTATGCTTAAGTAGTACCATCTTTAGATGGTGATGTAGGAAAATGACTGAGATTGAACTGAGTTACCTATAAACGGTATACTCGAGTAAAAGTCTCATTACAAGCTTGTTCTCTTTAAAAGTAGAACGCTGAAAACGCACACGTCCATAGCATGTGTGACGCACCACGATTTGTCTACCCGCTTATGGTAAAAGGGAAGTGGTTAATATCTAAATAGTATGATTTAAATAAAAAATCGCTGCACGCGACGAGGTGACGGCGCTCATGTAAATCACTCTTCAGAAGCCCGTCAGTAGGAAGGAAGGGTGAATATATTTTTGATTTGTTCTTTGCGAGGCAATTTTTTTTCGTCTATACTTCATCTGTCGTAATGATGACCTATGGCAGGGGGCGCTCTTTGTTGAAGGGATTGTGGTTTATGCATGACTTGGGATGAAGGATTATTGTGATTGGAAATACGGAGACGACTGTTGAATTGGGGATGCGATAAGTTATGTTATTTCTTAAATTTATTGCGATAGATTTGTATGTAGGTGTGGCGTGATATGCACTAGGTGGTAGGGTCGATACTCAGTCGTCACGGTCTATATTAATTGCAGTGCATAGATAGCGTAATATAAAATATTAGTTCTACGCAATAAGCACTGGGTTTCGGGACGAGGGAATCGAAACTAATGACATAAGACTGAACATTTGTTGTCTCGGGTGATGGGCGCTAGGAATGATGACAGCAAATATAAAAAATAAAACTCTACTATTATAAGTTTTCTTCAACCTCTCTGTTATCGTCACATATATCATTTACCACTAGGTGGCGACTGGTCGGCTCTTCATAAATTATATCGTTTTTTTTTTTAACGCAACTACCTTATTTGTATTTCATAAGTGACTAATGTTTAGCCTAATTGCACAAATTTATTTTGATTTAATTCAAACTAAGCAACAAGGTAAAAGTGACTTAATTGGAATCCTTCGGATAACTGGAAACACGAAACGGTGACATTTCGCGTCTAGAGCTCGGGGTCTTGCTACACAACCCTGTTCCTCCCATGTCGAACATCCGATCTCATTTAGATGTACATCTTCGTTTTTCACCAATCAAGACTTGGTATCGTTAGTTATTTTATATGGGATTTATTTATATATAGTTGAAAGTTCGCAATGAACGGATTTTATTTTACCAGGTTAGAAGGAATAATCTTGATTGATTTTTTTTGTATCACAATAATGTGACAATGGAATTCCAAAATCGAAGCACTCAATGAAAAATTAAGTTTAGATATTGATAATATTCTTGAAGGGTCATCATCACTTCAGATATTTTAGGTTAACTTCCACGTAACCAAATAACTAGATGTCGAAAGTATACTATGTGTCAAATTGTTTGAATAAAAATTTTTTGTGTTTCTCTAACTAGTAAGAAGGTAAAAGGATTTCCATAGTAGAAATGAAAACTCCATGATTGAACGTCATTCTCTTGGGAATATTTCGGGTAGGGAGGACCAATACGCGTTACATACCAATTGTCAATTTTATTGAAGATATGTTATTATTTCTATAGCCTATCGGAAAGCGAAACAATGTGTTTTATTACTTGTAAGTTGTAGTAAATTATCATGTTATTTGATATTATACATCGGTAATTTGATATTTCATATATAAATCAATTAATCGGACAGAGTAGTTTTGTTTTTCGTCTTTGCTGGTATATCAAATAATATATGAATGTGTTTTAATAAAGTAACTAAAGGTAATTTGTATACTTATATAAAAATAATTTCATTGCAGTTGATTTCTGCTGTTCAGCAGCGATCGCTGGATCTAAAAATTAAATTTCTGTAAGTATCAGTAAAATACGAGTATCATTGCAGACGTATTATATGCCAGCTGTAATGAAGAATTCCCTAATAATTTCACGCGGATTAACTTGTTCGGTGGGAAGGTAAATGGTTCTTACTCACGCACGTTTGGTGATACTCTCTAAGAATATGTGCTGTACATGCCTTCCAAATATGTTTTCGGATAGGTACTTAAGTTTGAAAGTAACATTTGAAATCCAAATAATATAAACAAAATCATTAACTCTCAAGTTATAAGATTACGGATTTCTCGTGTATGTAATAACGTAGCATATTCATTGTGCGACTTGATATTTGTTAAGAGTAACAAATGAATTTAGATATGACTAGTCTAAAGAAAACGACGTTCAATTCTTTAATCGTTAAGTACATGACAGGGATTTGTAAGATTAAGCAAAAAGGGTGAATAGGCTTTAGTTTCCGAAGGGCAATGTCCAGAGATTCTGTGAGTTTTTTTCCCGTCTCTGAAATAATTACGCTTTACAAACTGTCCCTTTATCTCCCCGGTCGTTCCTATCTTCGTTTGTGCCATTTATTCCGGAAACGTTAAGATCTACTTTCTTAACTTGTGTTCATAGTTTTATTGATTTTTGCTGTGACTACGGTTAGGTTTGTTTCAGATTCAAACGTACATACAGATAACATATTTTGCTATGTTTATTAAACCCCTGACGAAAACGACTGGTGTTTTTGTCTGTGGAAATATGAACCGATTTATATTGAAGAGGTTATTTCAGGAGTATTAGCTATGTGATGTAAATCGTTACAATGGCGGCCTACAAAAATGGCGAACAACTTATTACTGAAGTTTCTAATTTGGCTATCCGGTGCAGAAAATTGACAATAGAACAAAAATATTTGTTCACGTAGCAGGAATTAGGATTCCAATTAAGTTTTTCACAGATTATTGTTTGGTGATAATCGTTTAATATTATCAATAATAAACATGGGACACATTGATATGAAATAAAAGTAATTAAAATAAATGCATTAAATTTTAAAGTCACCTGCAACTTTGCTTTGTCGAAGTAACTCAAGAGCAAATATATCCAATTTGTGTAGCGACTCAACATGATTACAAAAGTTTAAAGGAGGCATTTCTCACTAGTGTGCACTAATCCTAATGCGGCTGCAGGTACGGAATGCTTTCTCTGAAGTGTTTCTTCAGATGGGTGATGTTACCGTAATTACTTACCTTTTATTTATCTCTTGAACCCACTTTTATTTTTCACGTTAACTTTATGGATTTCGCTAGTGACGATTCAAATAGGTTCTTTGTTCATCTGATTTGACTGGAGTAGAATTAGTCACTGCTATATTGGGTAGTTGCTAGGTTGACCTATTGGGTCATCTGTCCACAGGTAGAATCTCAATCAACTAATTCTTATGCTATGTTATGCTCTTGAATACTGCGTTTATATATATAAAACAAAGTTAATTGTGAACTGTAATTCTTATTGACAATTGTGGAGGAGGTGTTATAGGCGATACTTTTTATCACAACATCGGCGTCTGATTGCTAAAACTTTATGTAAGTCATTCAGAAGCTAGACGAGAAACAAACACAACACCAATCAGCTCTTAAACGTCACACCGAGAGGCACGAGTCTAGCGTTAGTCGTCCAGCGAGCCCAGTACGGATTGGGCGATTTCAGCACACCTTAATCTCTTTGTCACGATATTTCTTCACCGTAGAAGCAGATCGGATGACGTACAAATAATTTCTAAAATACATTGTAAGTGTAGCGGATCTGATGCGTACTCCCGATTGAAGGCAACAGATCTCACCATGAGCACCGACATTTACATATAGCGGCATAAGTATTAATGTTTTAAATTTCAACTTCTAAACAGCATCGGTGTTTATACGTGACGGCTCACGCCACTTCACTTTGCTATAGTACCTCGTCATTATCAGTATTCCGTAACAGTTCTCGAACCGCTGATATGTCATAATATTTTTCCAGTAATAAATTCCATCAAGTGTATTGATTGATTTATTTGCATGTGACTTGGCATATGCGATATTAGTCAATTCATTGCAAATTAGGTTTATACAAGCACACGCTGAGATTAGCAATAGGGGTTTTGACCTTTTGTTGTACCTATACAATATAATCTATACTAAAAAATCATTAAACTTATTCACGAAACATTGTAAGACTTTATATGAACGACTTTTGCATTTTCTAAAAATTTAATGAGCAAATAGGTATGAAATATAAGCTATCTGCACGCTATGGTAATAGTGCTAATGTTTTTATTATAAAGATATTTAAGTTTTATTTTTATCAAAATGAAAAAAATATTCACGAATAAGTTGAAAGTCTTGCCCATAAATTGTACTGAACTTAGCGTCTTGGATTGTTTAGTTTAAAATTTACAGATTTTATTGTGAATGAATTCATGAGAAAAATATCCAGAAACATTGTTATGAGACTGTGGACATAAAATACAAAAGTATTTCTGTGGAAAGCTGCAGCAGTATATTACAAAAAAAATGATGAGTAGCAAGTAAGTATGTTGTCAATGTAAGTCAAATAGTATTGCAGCAACCGCCCATCAGTGCTTATCTCAGCGTATTGTACTTCCCTTTCATAAAAATTAATTTCGTGTTACCCATCGGTATAATTTTATGAGTTCGTATAGCTAATAAGTATATCGATACATGTATTTGCTTACGGTCGTTAAGACGTGGATTTATTAAAAGGAGAACAAATGTCGCGGCTAACCCTGCGACGTCGTAACGAGCTAGGTACAGTCACCCTCAACAACCTTATACGATATGGCGTAAGGGTTTACATTTGCGTGAAGTTACACTATACCCGCTTGTATACGGACAGCAGGAACAATACTTTATTTATATGCTAATGTAATTTATATGACGCTTAATGTCTCGTGGCTGGTAAGCAGATTCTGCTCCATTCTTTTCTTAGAGGGATGGTAATGAGATGGATTTTATTATGTTGAATTAGGGTGGTATTTGAAATGTCGCGTGTGGGCCGTACGTCGATACGTTTATGAATGCGCCGTAGGAGGCAGCTTCCAGGCCAGCTTCCTGGCACGAGGAGGGGGTGGTGGGGAATCAATAAAAATAGGCGAGAAGCGTTGATTATACAACGGGATTTAGTTCAAGAAATGTCCCAATGCGTATTGGCTTGGTTTTAAAGAAATAGAATAAGAGTGTTAAACTAAATTAGTCCACGGGTGTATCGAAATGATTTTAAAATAATTATTGTTCTAATACTATAAATGTTTAGAGATACATCTTTCATAGACATATTATGTTGTATATTTACACTACACTGTGTACATAAGATTTTCTTGAGGGCAAATAGGATTTCTGACAGTAATTATAATCGTCCTTTAAATTTTGTACATTAAAAGATTGTTTTAAAAAGGCACTGTTCAGTTTTCTTTGGACCTTCTTTCTCAACAGGCCAAACCACTGAAGAGCTTTTTTTAGTATCTAAATTCATTTTTTGACGTTTATGATTGTTTTGTATAACTAATTAAAATAAATTGATTTTGACTTTGACTTTGAGAAAAATAAAAAAACCGATTCCTAATTTTATTATAAATGGAAATTTTACACAAAATTTCTTCGTGACTGTACATCTCTATGCATTATTAGTATAAAGCTCACTTACAAAGGTCGAGGACCACGCATTAGACATTCAAATTAGGTGAAAACAAAACTGCGGCCGAGTGATGGACATTCCATCTGAGTCGCGTGCATTTGCATAAAAATCCGCAGGATTGGAGCCCGCTTTAAATGCAGATTCGAGGATTGCACCGGGATAAATACGCTGTACACAATATAAAGCTAAAAGGAAGATATTGAATAACTTGGCAAGCGGGTACTGTCGTAGCCGACAGTGCCAACTTGGATCGTCGCGTAAAATGCGAATGTTCCTTAAATACTCTTTTGAGATCAATGGGTATTATTACTAGGAAATGATGGGAAGTATTTTGTTTTTATTTACTCGTAAAAATAGTCAAATTTAGTCAAGTAATTATTTCAGTTTCATGGCTAGCAGATACATACTAATAGGTAACATGGTATCAAAACAACAAAATGTTATCAACTTATTTTTGATATATAACATATATTATATATATATATAGTTTACAAACCGTGTTTGAATGGTTATCAATGCAATTTGGTGGAAGATAACCGTATTATTTATAGCCAAACTTCAAAAAAATTTTGTCAATTTGAGTTTCATATTTTTCGTAAGTATTGTGCTCTTAATTGATATATTGTGCAGTACATTTTCACTTTTATTTTGTAATTATAGTTGACTTATAAAAGATAATAAGAAACACACTCGAATAAACTATTGTATAACCGAGAACTTAACTTTTTGCATACCGCAAAAATGTCAATTGCCCTATCTCACTTTGACTTCTGTCACCGAGTGTACATCAGGAACGATAAGTATGAAAGCGTTTAAAACAATTTAAATTATCGGTTCACTTACACCATACAAACGTCCGTACTCCACCTGCGCTAATTTATAGGCTGAATAATTGAGACTCACTCGCACATCCATCCCTTAGTCGTACTGCGTTTACTTACCTGTAAAGAGGAAACAAAATTTTATGAGCACAAAATTATAAAACAAATATCACATGTAAGTCAGTATAGCATTTGTGAATGATAAGATCGTATATTAAAAAAAAAATAGTGAAAGGCAAGTCATCGTAATTTTGAAACGCGCAGTATGAATGTACCTACAAGCTTTGCCCTCGCTTCACTAGCAGGTACATATTTAGTATGCCATGCCTTATGTGATTGACAATGTAAAATATTTATTTTTAAAATTAAATAATATTCAATATACATGATATTTATGGTTATATTTTGACCATATTAAATAAAATTATTAAAATTTAGCCTATGTGTAACACTCTACCTACTCGTACGTTATTGAAATCCGTACACCAAGAGTAATTAAAATAAAATTCCGACTTACATAAGAATGTATTGTTCTTTTCAGGAATATTAGAACGCTTTTATAATAAAATAGGAATACAAAAATATATAACAATAGTTACAGTACGTTTAAAGCTTGAACTTAACTTTATGTTACTATTTATTAAGTACATATGTGTGTTGCTTTTACAGAACAAGAGAAAGATTTGAACAGTAAAGTTAAAAAAAACCTAAATTTTAAGTGAACCTGTGTGCGACGCATATATGCTAATAACAAGCTCGTTTACAAGTATCAAGCCGCCATATTAGCATTTTTGAAATTGCTACAATAATTCGAGAACGTGTATTTTTTCAGTTTTTTCATATCAATTATCATAACGAGTTGTTGAATATCTTGATTTGTAGGTCATTCTAACCATGTGAAAAAAATAATATGTCATGCTGTAATAATATTAGATTACTGTTTGTAAAAATCCAACCTTTTACGTCAAACAATGTCATAATTTTCTGTAGAATTTTACAACAAAAGAACTTTTCAGAACTTCGAGAGTCATCCGTGGCCATTTCGCGGCCGCACGAATGTCAGTATTAGCATCATGGCAAATTTAAGGAGCCATAAATGTTCGTCATTAGGATAATAATAAGAGTGTGTGGTGTCGGAGCGACAGGATGTTATAATGTCTTTTGTTCAAGCCCCGCACCCAGCATACCAATGATACACGCTTTTTACAATTGCAACCTCGTTTCCACCTTAACGAGACTTTTCATTACGCTGTTTTGAATAAGCTACGATTTTTCAACGTCTTATGTTATTGATACCTACATATATTAAATTTAATGTAAGTACGGCGGATGGTTAATGGTACAGTTATAGTCTTGGTCAGGCTGTTATACGGTGAGATCGTAAAAATATTTATAAAAATAACAAAAGGTTAATTTACTAATGTATGTCTAATGTAGAGCAATTTTAGTTAAATTACATGTAATAGGTATACATATCACTTGTATCTGACACATGTTTGATTAATATAAAATAAACTAGAAATACATAAGTACAAACTGATTTCAACGGTGAGTACATGACCAATACCCTGACTAATAAAAAAATATGTTAATGCACACTGTGTGTAGTGTACGAAGAGCGAACTTTGAAGATATACTGACTTTTAATCATTCCTTCATCTCTATTTTAAACGTTCGCAAGTAGAATGTAAATACGCTTTAAAATATTTTTTTGCCAATAAATACACAATTACAAAATACACAGCTTGGTATTAAAGTGTAACAATTAGTTTGTGAAAGACGTCAATGACGAGTATTTTTATAAATCATCGTTTCCTAAATTTTTCTACACAAGTATCGAACCTGAAACATATTTCAGTGTGAGTTACGAGTATTTCAATTTCCAAAAGGTAAATATTAACTTACAACTTGCAAAACTTAGAATATACATATTTCACATATACAGAAAGTCACGTCACCGCAAAGAGCCCTTAGTACAAGTTTTGCGCGATAAAGTTTCAATAAATAAATTACGCAAATTCGTTATCTAGAAACCACGACTGATAACAGCCGAAGACTCGTGACTTGCGTCGCATATTAGCGGGTTGTTAGCCGACGTTTTGAAAACAAAACTATTCTAATTTGTGTGTCAAGCTGCGTCATGTTCCTGGGCTAATGCGACAACGCAGTACATATACTTGTTGTTGTCAATTGGTTAACCATTTATTTAAAATTATTTGATATTCAGATTTGTACCTCCCTCGAGAATAGCCTGCGGCAATTTAATCTGGATTAATTTGTCACCATGCGACGCATACTTGGTGTGTAAAATTTATTGTTTATACCGCCAGCTCCAATGAAGGCAATGGAACATTCCAGAATGCTACGTTAGTATCCTTACATGGACGTTACGAACTGGATTTAATGTGAAAATGTTAATGTGAAAATGTAAGTTATAACTTAGTATCAACATTTTCACATTAAATCCAGTTCGTAGGTATACCTACGAGTATGTGTTACACCAATAGTTTGGGTTCAATAATTATTTATATACCTTTATGTAGTATGTATTTCCTATTTTGGACGACTAATGTTACATACGTATATATGTACATACAATTTAGACTATATTCAATGGCGTATTCAGAGAGATCACTACAGCCAACAACTTTAACGGTTACGTAAAAGTTATAGTCCATAATTTCAACAAAATTATTGCAAACTGCGTACTGGTGAAAAAGACGTGATCAAAAATGGCACGAGCTTGCCCAGAATAAGCATGTTCACTCGTTTATTGAATGTCTTGGGTTTATATGTAGCCGAAACAAAGAGCCCGTAATAGCCTTCCGAAGTGACCTTTTATGTTACCTTTTGGATGAAATTAGGTAGTCATATAATTTTAATATGTCACACCATGGGATCAAAAATTACTAAAACAGTGTCAAAATCAAACTTAGTTTTCAAAAACATGGACGGTAGAGTCAAAGGGCATCTTTAAACTTTGGAATAACTACATCCGGACATGGAAAATACATCTCTCGTTTAGGGAAAATATTTAGCCGTTACAACAAGTCAAGTTGACACGAAACTTAGAATATCTCATACACAGATAGGGGGCCGCTCGCAACTACTTACAAGAATAAATAAATAACTTTAATCCATAAAATATGGTAAACACTGTAACAGTTTCGTTAAATATGATTATTATTCATGTGGACTTGTGGAAAGTTTCTATTCACAAAGCTTCAGCTATTAATAGACTTGGACAAGGCTTATACTAAATGTTTACAGTTTGTCATATATTTCAGTTTAGGGTAACTGTTGTTATCACAAACGTCTACACAAAAACGGTTTTTTTACCGGCATCGGTTACGTAATATGCTCGATTTTCGGATTACTGTATAAAATATAATTTTATGTAGCCAAAAGATTGTTTTAAGTCTGACATTGTATCACTTGTTTTTACCCATTGCAATCCACTACAGGCCATGAGTTATTTTGTTTTGATTAGTCTGGGAGTTAATACGTAGTATTTACAATGATTACATGAGTATGTTTGTCCGTCGCTATGTTTGTACTCATAATAAAAGCTTGTTGTTTAATCTGGTGCTAGATGGCGCTGTGTATTCATTATGATTATCATCGTCAGCTCACTATCCATCCCCACCAAATGTAACGAGCCTACCCGTAAAGGGCGTATTAGTCATCCACGCGGGCCCAGTGCGGATAGGCCGACTTCACGCACAACTTTTGAATCTCTTCGTAGGTGTGCGCAGGTTTCATTACGATGTAGTCCTTCACCGTAAGAGCGTCGATTTAACGTACTTTTAATTCCAAAAATATAGGTATTTCTACGTGGCGGGATTTGAACCCGCACCCTCCAGATCGGACGGCAATAGTCCACGCCAATGAGCCACCGACGCTCAATCATTATATACACATATATGAACATATAAGTATATTGATAATGGACTGCGTTCTCTGTCATAAGGTCATACCATCAGACAAATAACCGGGAAGCGAACAATCTTAGATATTAGCATTAATATGACAAAAAGCTACTTAGGCCACCGTGGGCACCGTGGTGAATCGTAACGACAGAAGGAAAGCCTCACGTTGATTTATAGCACGACTTATTTGATCACTTTATGATAGCGAAAAGTGCTAGGAAAGCTCATAAAGCACAAACGCAAATCGTGGTTGTTGTAAAGCTTCGTGCACATATTGGAACATCAGTGTTGGAAAAATTGGTAAAAAACAAGTTTCAAATTTTTTTTTATAAAATTATAAACAATAACCCGTATACATACGTCTGAAAATAAGAGATAACAAAAGACTATCGATAACATTCAGTAGGTTGACATTATTTTTATAAAAAGTAGTTACATATTTACCAAGTGTAACGCTTTGAAATACCGAATTCTTCTACTGCAGCTAGCATGTATACTTTTAATGTTTAATTTTAAATAGGAACATCTTGCGATTGAAATAGTAATTATTGAGAAGTAGGCTAATACGTCAAAGGTTCTGGGTTCGATTTTAGTACAGTACAAACAGGGCAGTACAAACGTTTGTGTTTACTGTATTTGTTTTCTTTGTATGGTATTGTTGTTTTGAATTACAGCCTTACAGGTGTACATTATAGCCTTACAGGTGACAGGATGTATATACAGTTTGGTATAGTATTCACAAAAAATATATACGAAAATGAATCAGTAATTGTGTTTTATCGATAGTAAAAGCTCTTTGCTTGAATTGAGGCTAGATGGCACTGCGAAATGTTAATGAGTAATAATTAAGAAATGGCCATATAAATCCACAGTGTGAACACAGGCCAAGGCGGACGTAACGGCCGGCTTACGCGTAACAAAACAACGAAACAGCATCTTCATAACGGAATGGAAATCTCATAACAACTGTGCGCGAAAAGTAAAAGCGAATAAGATGTAAATAAGTTGAAAGGTAAATTGCTTTTTAAGAGGCGTCTATCAGAGGACCACATTTTCTTGGCTTACTGTACTCTGTTGTTGCTTGGTGGGCTATTTTATGTAACAGAGTGTACAGGACGGTCAGGACGCTCAACTGATGGTAAGTGATACGCCAGACCATGATAGAGCAGCATTAAAGAAGATCAACAACTGATAGACAGTTATTATTATCGCTGCACTGCGCCCGATACCAGATGGTCTCTTATACCTGGTAATTTTACTAGCTACCTATAGTCCTCTCATCCCGGAACACAAAAGTGCATAATACACCTATTTTACGGGATGATATCTGGCACTGCGGTGGTACCTACCTAGACGACTCAATCTGGGTAGGTACTAGACGAGTCTGCCGTCTAGCCCTCTCAGTGGCATAATATGACTCGTGGGATGATTAAGATATTACCTTATATCAATTTAGCCCCAGTACAATATGATATGTTATTCTCACTGCGCAAATTTTAATCTTAGTTATTAGATGCATTTATGTCCGGAAAAAGCTTTGTTTTAAATATAATTTCATTTCATTTTTAATTTTAAGTAATTTATTCTAAGGCATATATTAGTGCATGTCGTGGCAGCCTTTAAGTATAACAGCGATTTGTTATGTTACTTATAAGTGAAAATTGTGAATGATATCATCGTTTGTTATGTTGATTGTCTATAAATAAATAAATGAATCAAGGGATTTGAATTGATTCTTATTACAAACATTTATGAGTGTGTACATGTATGTGTGTTTGTATTGAAGGAATCTTTACATTTGACCACATCAACTTATTTTTAAAACTAATACTAATGAGACAGTGACACCTATACCTTATCTTAACATTAATATGTATATTCATTCCCAATTTAATATTCCAAATGGGTAAACCGCGCGTTAACAAACCATACACAATCAATGCAGTAATGAACGCGAGCCGAGCCATTCGAAGCTCCCACATGACTCATTTAGGCGTAAAAATAGCATTATAAATTTTAACAGCATTTGTTTGTAACACGTCTACAATAAGAATAAGTTGATTTAAATAAATATGCTTGCGTTTGCATGCTGCTGGGCGCGCGGATCCCGCCATTGTTTTCGCTAAATGACATCAAAGTTGCGACGTATTTAACGTGGTTAAATAAAAATGGAGGATTCGCAGAAGCGGCTTACAGGTGGACTAGCTAACTAACAGGGCAATTACCTCTTACTAAGTACATGTGTTGCGGTACAACTGCGTGTTTTGACTTTTCTAAATATGGCCAACAAAAATGATTAGTTTTAACTATCGCTGTACTGATTTATGTTGATTGTATTAATCCTAGTATCCTTTCCGTAAGTTTTGTTAGGTACTAAGTTTTGGCTTGTGTATTTTTGGAAAATTTTAGGTGAATCTAAGAAAAAGTAAAATTTTATTGCTGAATACGCAATATAAATAAAGGTAAAAACTTTTTCAATTCTTACATACAGTTCCTATAATTTTGTTTTTAATTGCCGGCTTGAGATGCATAACTGTTATTTGGTTAAAATATTTATATATCTTTCATCTATAGAGTCATATTTACCATGTACCCCTTATATAAAGTAAAAATACATTGAATACAATAACTCGCTCCTCTCAGACACATAACAAAAAAATCATAAAATGGCTTGACGCTTTTGTTATATACCATAACAACGAAGGTATGGTTAATAGGCGTTAACATCCACTACTTCCATATGCATTGTAGATTACGGTTACGTTACATATTTACCAAAAGCCGTACTGTATTGGAAGGCCAGCAACGGTACTACATTAGATTTTGATTCATTGATACTTTCATAATATGAATGTATTATCAGAGATAGTATGAAATTACCTAGACGTCTTTTTGTCGGGTGCATTTTCTCAGCTACGAGTACAAACAAAATATTTTACCACCAATTAATAATATTTAGCCGAAATAACCTTAAGATTTACCCGGTCATTTCATGAAAAGGCCGATTTTCCTATTTTTTCGCGACTTATATACTGACTACACTGCTAAATAATGTATGCTCAATAAGACTTATACGGAATAGCTTTTTTAACTTTTTACACGATTAGAATTATCTTATTTGGACTTAATGAAGTCTTTATATTGTAATCATTTTGAGCTAATATCTGTATGTGACCAGGTGTATAATGGGTTTGAATATATTATGTTTATGTGTAAATTTTATACCTATTTAATAAAGAAATAATATAAAAATATACCTACTTATACTATTTAACGCCATCAATGTAGGGTACATGAAACAAAAGAAAATATATAAATGAATACACGTGTAATTTAGAAAAGTGAATTTATATTTAAACGATTTGTTTAAAGACATTCAAATTATTTTTTAAACATGTACAACATTGAGTGTATTAAAGTAGTTTTAGACATTGAATAGATTTGATTTCCAGTTCGATTTGTATAAACAATAACTAAATTTAATACCTACCTGAAGATTGGGATTAAATCCCGGATACACTACTTACCTTTAAATAAGAATAGTCTTTAACTCATTTTTATCTAGGTACCTAATTTGCCCATATGACTTAGTGCATTATTTATTTTAAAGCTTTACTTAAAAATAGCGTTAATGATGCCTGAAATTCATTGTAAAATCCTTGACCTATTTCCGATTAAATTTAGTTTCTAAATATTTGTTTTATCTATCATTAATGATAGACTTACAATTGAAAATAATGTATTGTTTTGTAAGTGTATCAAAAATACACATATACACTTCTATAGGATTGTAGAATTCATAGTTACCTTATGGTTTAAGCTTGTATATAACAAGTGTATATACGAGCTTAACAGACCCCAACTAATTATTTATTTCAATAGGAAGCTGTGCTAAACATACCAAAGTCCTATAAATAAAGCGATTACCTGAACATTCCGTAATAAAGGCATGATACCATCCAACGTGCTTGTTAGCATAATTTCATTTTAGGGTGAAATTCTTTCCTCGAAAAGAATTCAATTATGACGATAAACTTTTATTTACGGTTACACGTGGATGATTACGAAACTTTTGTATGTGCGATTCCAACATGTCATGTACATATAAGTAATCAACATATGTAAGATGTCAAACCTTTAATTCCTTAAAGGTTTCGGTAAATTGAGTCTTAGATTACTGGTTGAAGAGTATTAGAATGAAAATGTGTTTTGCGTTTAGCTTAAAGTAAGAATGTGGACTGTCAGATCAACTGAACTATTTTTTTCTAACCATGTATTCATATATATTTATACCTAAGCATTACGACGGTGAAGGAAAACATCGTGAGGAAACCTGCGCATGCCTACAAAGAGATTCAAAGGTCGGGCGTGAAGTCGGCTAATCCGTACAGGGCCCGCGTGGACGACTAAGGCCTATGCAATTTTTACGGGTAGACTCGTGCCCTCGATGGGGACGTATGAGCTGAGGTTATGATGATATATATGACGTCACGGATTTTGTGATTAAGTGACGCACTCACAATAAGATTTTATAAAAATCCCTAATAACTTACAGATCCATAGCAGTCGACATTCATCGAATACCGCCACGTTAACCAGAATTTGGTTTATCTATTTGGGGACAGGCTACGCTTTTTTTCATTTCTTGGCGCTAACGAGAATCTTTACATCGCATCAGCTTATGATTCTTTATATTCAAATATAGTTTAGTTTAACTTTCCAGATTCTACCATAAACTTGGTACCATTTACGTAAATTACTTCATAGCTTCAAATATAGAATACAAAATGGCGTCGATCTTAACCACCCGTGATATCGCATTATTTATTGAAAACCATCACGTTGCATGACAAAAAACAATTCATGAATTCATTTCGAAATTGCTGGAAAATTACAAAAAATCTGACCGATATTGAAATGAGTTGGGAGTTTGTCGCGTCCAACGCACGTACGTTCTTAATGGCTTCTAAATCATTGCTGACTTTTTCACAGTCCAAGTTTTACAGACTACGTGAGCGAGATTCTGTATGAATTAATTACGAAAAAATCTGTGACAGAGCGCCGAGGTCGGCGCTAACAAATCATTATATTAAACAATGATTCCAAATAAAATGTTTCGGACGCACTTTCTAGAGTAACTGAACCACTAGCAGACTGAAATAAACAGTTAAATAACTGTTTAGCTCCTTGTTCAATAATTATGTGTTATTGCATGAATGTATATGTTAGAACCACACAGACCAATATATACTAAAAATCATGATGTTTCAGTTTCTTATACTTTCAGTTATAGGTTGTTGTTGGTGTAAATATCATTTAAACCAACAACAACGACACTTGCAACGTCAGTATACATGTTGTTTTACTACTAACTAGCAAGTTGAGTAAGAACAGACAATATTCTGATTTAAAGTAAATCCCAACTAGCTTAGGTCTTTTCCTAAGTACTTGTTTACCGTCATCATCCGATCTAAAGTCCAGGCAGCGTAAAAGCCTTAGTCTGACAAAGAGCTAATTTTCAATCCAGCCTCGGGTCAAAAGAGAAATCTTATCACGGGCTGCCCTCAAACCGTGGATGCGTGTAATTGCGTAATAAGCCAATTAACCGTTTGTTTGACGCAACTGTTGGGACCTGGCACAGTGTAGTTGGCTTGTCATTATATTAGTACAACTAATAAGACGAAATTAACGCGTGGGAAATGGAAATGAGTGTAATATTTGTCAGGTTAAATTTTGTAGGTTATGTTTGAAGACGGTTGTCTTAATTTTCTGGTAATTCATGGGCTGCTTCCTATAGCTCTATATTATTCAGTAGATCGATATTATATGAGATACTTTTTAAAGTTTCTTAAGAACTGTTCTAGTAATGCACTAAAATTTTAATTATATCTAAACTTAAAGTGTTTTTCGGCTATAAGTCATATTGACTAACATTTTTAATAATGTACCTACAAATTATAAGTTTTTGTAAAGCTACTTTTAAAGCCAACTGTACGTGTGGCAAAAATCTGTATATTTTTGGTAAACAAATTAATATTGATATTAATTTAAGAACCGACTGTACCTATTTTAAGACTCCAACGATCTCGTACTTTTTGTAAATCTATAAAATTTCAGATAGTTTTGAATACAACTGTACATATTTCAAAAAACAAACATATTCCGTGCCGCGCGCGTTCACACTACTCCAGTTCATTTGTTTTATAGCACTGCGTTCATGATTAGTAATTTTCGTGAACAACACAAAATTGGCACCGTGTATCCGCATCATTACGATAATTACACGTCCCCTTTAATATTCTATTTTCAAAACAAAAAAAGTTTAAAGTCGATTGCGGAGTCACCGTGCGTGATTCCCTGCTACATTGTCTCGCTTATTATTTACCTAATGAGTACTTAATTGCACTAATTAATAGTCTCTCGGGTTGCGACGTCGCATGGTTTCATTACGTTACTGACTTTACTCTAATTACTAAGTATGCGGTTGTTTTTGTTTTGATGTGTGTTTTATTTGTATTATGGGAGTGTAAAATAATTAAGGGTTACGAGAGGCCACAGCATTTATTCAAGATTTGTTTACATTTTATTTGTTTAAAGGAATTAAATTTCTATCTTCTAGCAAAGCTACAAATACCTACATACCTTTTTGCAAAATACCAATTACAGCCAACATCGTATAATAGAAACGTTCCAGATGCAATAAACTGGGGAAATCTCTTAGTTTTAACATTCACTATAATTAAAGTCATTATAACTTACGCCTTCGTTAAGATACAGAGTAATTAAGGCTATAAAGGCGAGTACAAATAAGCGACACACGATGACGTTGTAAGCAAAATTGCAAATGCAACATCTCAATAATTACTAAGGAAACGGTTCACCGGACAGTTATGGGCTGTTTACATTGTTTAGTGCAAAGTAAATTGTGTGCGGTGCTGTGCTGTATGCAATCTATGCATTTGTGGGACAGCAAATTGGCTGGGGATACCTCAACTACAACTTAATTGCGACAGTGTAAACACAGCTTTGCTTGTATGTAAATAGTGTAAAGTTTGGGAAACTATGAGATTTAAAATTAACTAACGCTTGTTTATTGATTAGGCGTCGAATTTTACTCGTCACTTAGTTCGAATCTGTAACTGCCAGGATTCTGCCACAGACATATATAACAGACAAAACTGATATATTAACCGTGACTGTCAAAAACAAATCTGAAATATTTAATTATTAGCACGTATATAAAAAGTGAGTCACTTGTTTAGTGCCTTAATCGTGAGGTCATAGAAAATGCAAATAATATGCCATTTTGACAGAAGAGAAAAGTTGGTGGCTTGATTTATCAGTGCACATTCCTTTCTATTGTGACTGGAATCCTGGAAGTTTGATAGTTCTGATACCAGGATTAATTAAAAAAAAATTTGAAAATCGAAGATAACCATAAATTGATACCATAATTAAATTATTGACAAAATAAATAAATTACACTTTTCTTTTGATACACACAGATATATTTTTTAAGTCTTTGGCCAGTGTCCTTCCAGCTAGTGATGGTTTTCTAGTGAGATTGAACAGTTATTATCGCCGGTAAATTCCGAAATGATCTTGTCTAGCCCTACGGCGTCCGCTCAGCGCAGACATAATAGGCAGTTAATTATCGGATGCCGTCCCGCGTCACGACCTCGGCCCACGATGCAGTGGATTATACACTTGCATCTGACGAGAAAGTACACCAAGTGTTTCAAGAGATCTTTAAAAGAGGCGCGAGTGCGCCATTTCACTACGGATGGACCCTTGGACGTTTTACGGCATTATGGGTGCTAGGAATGTCAAACTGTTACAGATTTACTATGGGAAAGCCTGCCATAACTTTATGCTTAACCCTTTGACCGCCAGACGCCTTCAAACGTAACAAACATTAGATTTTCCATTCATGGTTTTAGTATGGATTCCCGGCGGTGAAAGGGTTAATAGAAAACTTGATGGTTGCGGTAACTTATATTCTTGTGATAAGGTCGCAGGTAAACTGTGATCCTTGCCTGGAGATCACTTACCATGAGGTTAGCTATCCCTTTGTACCTTGCTTTGGTATCATCATCAGCTCATTAAACGTCCCCAACCAACAAGGGGCACGGGCCTACCCGTCAAGGGAGGCTTTAATGGTCCACGTGGGCCCAGAGCGAATCGGCCGACTTCACGCAACTTCAACCTTTAATTTTCTTCGTAGGCATGTGCAGGTTTTTTCACGGTGTTTTCTCCTCCATCGTAAGAACTTCGGATAAACTTACATACACATTGGTACGTGGCGGGGTTGTGAACCTACACCCGCCAGATCGGAAGGCAACAGTCCACACCATTGAGCCACCGACGCTTTTTGTATAGTAACTTTAGTATAAAACACATTAAACTTGAAATAATATCTTCTGAACGCCCAACACCTATCCTTATTTTAAATTGCTCTCTTACGATCTCTCATCTCTACAGCTGTGAACCGATAGACAATACTAACTCGACTCATACAAAAACAATGTACCTTATTAACAACTATAGTTAAGCACGGGGTGTTCTCAAGAGGTCTTGAATGAGCCCAGAGGGGAATCAGATTTGATACACTTATTCTATGTCCCGTTGCTTCGCCAAATAATAGAACTGGTTCTTAGGACAAAGCGCCCTTATAATGAGACCGGCATATTGTATAAAGGGCCCTTGGACTCTTAACTGCACAATATGTTTTTTTATTAATGGGAACAGTCTGATAGGTTGTTCCGTCTTGCGAAAACTATGGGTGATTACTATTGCTTGAAGTACGATGGATTACCATCGAAAAATATATTGTTATTTAACATTTTCTACTCTTATTAAATATTGAGGTGTTTTAATTCTTTTATCTTTGAAGTTTTGTTGGCCTTAAGAAATAAGTATAATATAGAATAGATTAATAAAATCGAAGATCGGCTTAAGATTGGCAGAGTCTAAAAGATTATTATTCGGTATGATTATATCAATTTAACTGCTACAAAAAATATGGTTATATTTTTATTATAATTTGAACATGCGAATGTCAAATCACTTAATGTGTAAAGGAGTCTAGCATCACGCGTGCTCTAAAATAAGCCACAAATCATTTTATTCTAAGAAATGAAATAGCAGGCAGCGGAGTTACTACCTGATCAGCTTACCTTTGCTATACGAAACAGGTGATTTTATATTTTAAAAAACAGGCCAACGAGGCCTACTTGTATGGTAGTGATTAACACTCGCTCTATCTGTGTTTAGTCTGAGTGCAAATCTTAATTTCGACAAACTTTTATACGACAAAATATAACTCAGACAGCATAAAACATCGTCATGGCTCAATTTAGACAATACATTAGATAGACATGTCATCACTTCGATACTACTTTACTCCGTCAAAATGTTTGTAAGAAAAGAATATATGAGTTTGTATATTTTTATTAGTGAATGTCGATGGATATTTACTATTATTTAATCAGCGACAACTAAAATGCACTCAAGGCTTGAGTATCACTCACCAATTGGTTAGTTCTAGAAGTTGTTAGATGGACACCATCCGGCAGATATTATCGCCTATTCAGGCGTTTATTAAACAATGATCCCGTCCGAGTTAGACAAGGACTTCCTTATTGCATTAGTATTATCGGGTGGTATCGCCCGGCCGGGACGTCTCCGCCCAATCCCGACTATTTAGCGCTCGCAATAGGCTCAATTAGGATGTGGCGGATATGCGGGCCCCTTCCTTGTGGGTGATGGGGAGCCGCTAAAATGACGCTGACAACAATCTGCACTGATTTCGATGAGATTTAAGTTGGATATTTATTTTTGGACTCAATACAATTGAAGTTAAGGGTTACCGTCGACCGAGGCGAATGATTTGCTTAGGCTATTTGTTCTTAATTAGGTGCCCAATATGAGCAGGTATATTTTATTTATATTTTACTTTCATAAAAAATAAATGCATAATAATAATTGCAGATACAGAAGTGCTTAACTGTAGAAGATAAAGAATGCTATACAGAAAGATAAATATTATGTTGAGTTAGAATTAATTATTATTTTAATGTTAGAATATATGTAGATATAAATTCACATTAAGAGATACAAATGCAGATTAAATTCTTGTACCATATCCACACTTTCATATAAAACATTAAATAAACAATTATATAGGTTTGATCATTATTCACACATTAGCTATGTACCAAATTTTGCCAAAGGCAGTTTATTTTTCTTTTTTTTACATATGAGTTAACTATGTTCATTTGCTGAGTGCATTCTCTGAGCAATCCATGCAACATTTTAGACCCCTCTACGAATCCTGATTCCCGTTCTTATTAGTGCCCTAACAGTTTCGGCGACAAAATTAAACCGTTAAAACTGAACACTGATTTATGATGAGATTTGTTTAACTTGAGATTGCCTGTTGAATCAGCATTTAAAGCATTTTGAGGGTTGTTTATGATTACAATTAATCTTAAGACTGTTTATGGAGACCATTAACAGCCGTTATGACATTTTGTGTGCGTTTATGTTTCCTTGAATCTTTAGTTTAAATTTGATTGCTGTATTATTATTTAAGGTTGTCATACTTTTACATGGAAAGTAATGTTCTAATTGCAATGCTGATATTCCCAAAAGAATTCTAGTTTTAATCGTATTTTTGTCAGAAAATCCTATTTTGTAAGGAACCCATATCTTTGTATCGATAGGTTAATGTGAACGACTGTAAGCCGTCACCTTTAGAAGGTGAGTAAACTCCCGAGCCCCGTCCAAGGTTCCGAGGAGGACCCGACATCACGTGTCCTCATGAAAATTTTCCGCTACAAATTCGAGTACATTTCAAAATAACATGACGTTGGTGCGGCCCAGTCATAAATACATCTCACAGTCAAATCTTAAGGTAATTTGTGACGATTTTGTTGCTCATTTAATATGCAAGGAATATAAAGCACAGATGGAATCGATTATTCGTATAATGGTAGCAGCTGCAAATCAAGATCTGACTGTCAAAGCGGCCATGTTGTCCGAACGCAAAGCCTCTCCGCCACTCTGTATTCATTATTATATATGAAATATGGAAGGAGTCTCCGACTGAGTTCACTTATTATGTACGTAACTTTGCGTTATCTATAATATTAACATCGGCAAGTGTGTGTTTACATAACAAATCTAAGTTAAGCGTCGAATGATCTAATCGATTCGGAAGGAATATGGGAGCGACTGCATTGCATTAGAGCAACGCTTGCGCACAAGATGTTCGTTAATTTAGACTAGTATGCGTTTGAGTGCAGTTGTAATGCAATCGTGATGCATTTGGCTAGGGGTTTCGTCATTTATTCATTGGGTATCATAGGACATTGAAGTCCTCTTCAAGTTCTACTATACGACGTACTCGTATAAGTATAGAAGAAATAGAACTTAAAGTATTTCATCACTGAAACATATTATGATTTTTATAAAAAAATGGCACAACCACCCACATTATTATTATATTTTAATATTATTTTAAGAATAACATGTTACAATTTTTATTGCACCAAATAAATATTTATCTTTCTTTCTTTCATTAATAGCAATAGGTATCAAAGAAGACTGCCGAGCAGGTGCTTGGTACGTATGACGTAAATAGTCAAGTCGCAGTGTCCAGTAAGACCTATGGTTATTTTAACCTTCCGTTTGAGACACTGTTTAAAATGAGATTTAAGTTCCATCGCAAAAGTTGCAGACGATATTAAAATAAAAATATAATGTATTTTATGAATTGTTTGAAAATCTGCGAAGCTACTGTGTTCTTTTCTAGAATATTGATTGATACATTCAAAAAAAAATTAATTCAAATTGTCATTATTTTTTAAAATCTAATTGAAGACAGCACCAAAAAGATCGATAAAAAAGTTAACAGAGGCAGGTACACTATTGAGTTGACTCAGACAAATCTCACGGCTTTCTCACGGATTTTATATTAAACGATATCAAGATGGACGAAGCGACGGGTGGCTGAATCGTAACAATCAATTTCACCAACTGAAAACTGTCAACTCACGGCCAAAACGTTTCTAATTCAGTCACAGCTTGAGGCGAGCGTTTGCGATCCTAGGCCGTTATGGAACTATCGCTAAATGTAATTAAGCTGTAACCTCAATAAGCCAATGCGAAGATTGCTTCATTCCTCACGTATTTATAGTGGTAATGAAATATCACGGCACGAAGCCGCGTCGCCACACGCTACCTAGTTGCGAGCTCTTATCCACTTTACTTATGATAGGTACTAGCTGGATATATTTGATTTTATACCTTAGAGTAAGTGGCCACTGTAGTCTTTAATATGCCATTAAAACGATAGCAAGATCTAGTGCAGTTGCTATGTTTGTGCCAAGAAGATGCCTTTCATCTTTCATGTCATGTTTACCCGGAATACATGTGTGTTAGGAGTGAGTTTGTATCTTTTAAATATTTTTTATTTTGAGTGTAAAACTAAGACTTTATTTGAAATACTATTAGACTAATTCATATGTGCAACCCAAAACTAACAGTTCGGAGAAAAAGGCACTCAAACTACTTTATCCGATAAATAATTTTACAAAATAAAATAATCAAATCATATATTTCAAAGTCAAAAAGAAAGCCCATAGAGCATTATATGCGGGAGTGGGGGACTAAATACATTTTCTTTGTCTAATTTTGGAAAACAAGTATACGATACGTCTACTAATTTTACAGTCATTTACAGATATTTGAAGTACAGTTTGTCTAGTAAGACAGCGGCTTCTCTCCAACGACTGTCAACACTGAGACGCCTGACCTTCATATATTAGTACGTGTTTAAAGTGCATAGTGACATAACCTATTCGGTTATGATAATTCATCATCAGCTCATTAAACGTCCCCACCGAGGGCACGAGCCTACCCGTATAGGGTGATTAGGCCTTAGTCGTCACCGCGGCCCAGTGCGCTTGGACGACTCACACACAACCTTCGAATCTCTTCGCAGGCGTGCATGAAGGTTTCCTCACGATGTTTTCCTTCACCGTAAGAACGTATATATTTTCGAAAATTCGAATACATTGGTACGTGTCGGGATTTGAACCTCAGCCTCCCGTAGGAAGGCGACAGTCCACACCACTGAGCCACCGCTAACCGCTACTCCCGCGTTGTTTCTCTTTGTTAGGAACGTTTAAAATAATCACGACTGTAATATGCGATGAGAGGTTGTTGTCGCGGTAATTACGTTAACGCTTGGTGACAGTTGCCGCGTACCTAAGTACTTTTAACTTGTAATAACGTGAAACAAAAAGTAAGCAATCAATGGTGTAGTGTCTTATGGTTACGGTAAGGTATGGCATGTATTATGATTGAGATTTCGGCTTTAGTTCTTCATACTAATGTTTGTACTGCCCGAGGATCGAACCGGAATCCTTGGTGGAAGTGTCGTCTCGTCCATTACGTACACCACATGGGTCGTCAAAATGTACGGACAAACTTAATGAAATGTAGAGAAAGAATGAGAAAAATTGCATAGTAACCTCCACAGTACGATCTCACCATGGGATTCAAAACCACGAAATCATGCAGCGATCTTAAACCAACACTTTGACGTGATGATGTTCCATTCGGAACACAAGCATACTATTATATGTCGAAAGTTATATTATTTTATAAACCACAAATTAATTTGTCCCAAAAAGAATACAAATCCACTTACCGGGTTTGAAGTCTAACCACTAGTTCTACTAGTACACGGTACTAAGATCATAGTACATCTGCTATGATTAGAAACTCAGTTGCAATTCCATCTTATAAGCGGTTACAATAATGACAGGCTCAACATTGTCGTTATGAACAGTTGTGTATTCAGTTAATTGTAGTTTATTTGCTTTTTAATTAGTTCCCCAGCCTCGACCGTGACTATGCGCTATTAAGAGTATCCCAACTTATCTGATCTTCGCCCGGTCAGAGGTCTTTTGGGGTTCGAGAGCTCGATACGTGTTGGAGATGTTCGTAATAAATGGGATGCTGTTTAAATACTGTTTGGTTAAGCGGTTAACGCGTTCGCTCGAATTCTTGAACGTAAAGTATCTTTCTTGATGATTGGGAATTGGATGGGTGACCGAAAAATATTGCTATGGAAGCTCAGATAAACAACAAACTAACCAGATGTACAATCACAAAGAAATATAAACCTAAAAATGCCCGAATCGTTGGACACATACATATGACATCAATTCATTAAAATTTTGATCTTAACGCGTCATTAAAAGAGTACAAAATACGTTGAATAGGTTACTGAGGTTAGTGGTTTGTGACACCTACCAATCCTTATTGGGCATGCATTTACTAGGTGGTAGACTCGATACTGAGTCGTCTAGGTAGGTACGTGAAACAGGAGTGCTATGCATTTTTGTGTTTCGGGATGAGGGCACTGTAGCTAGTGAAATTACCGGGTATAGGAGACCTAAGATCTGTTGTCTCGGGTGACGGGCGCAGAGCGGCTGAGATAATAACTGTCTATCAGTTGTTGGTCTCCTTTATTGCCGCTCTGTCATGGTCTGGCGTATCACTTACCACCAGGTGAGCGTCCAGATCGTCCTGTACACATATAATATTAAAAAAAATGCATAGTGTGTAACCGCCTAAATAAAGCAGATATAATTTGGACTTTATTATGTAGTCTATGGACCAAATTAACATCATTTTTTATTGACTTACATATTGAAGGAAGAGGAAAAGTTGTAAAGAACCTGCAGAAGGAGGATAGAGCACGTCGCATTTGGGATGCGACGTGCTCTATCCTCCTTCTGCAATCAATTTCACGAATTGTAAGGTGACAAATTGTATAAAAAATCGTTGTTCTCTTTTTAATCGTGTCGGCCCCCGTTGGTGATAGTGATTGAACTTCTAATTGGCAGTGAGAGCCATCCGTTCCGCCATTTACATCGGTCACGTCAACTTCTAGATATAAATAATAACAATAATAAATATCAACTGACATTCACACAGCGCCATCTAGCCCCAAGTTAAGCGTGAAGCCGGTATTATGGGTACTAAACAACAGATAAATATACTTAAATAATTTTTTTTTCGTAAATACATACATATCATACATAGAAAACACCCAGACCATTAGAAACAGACATGTTCATGCACACAAATGTTTGTACTGCTGGGATCGAACCCGGAACCCTTGGTGTTGCAGCGGACCTCTCAATCGCAACACCAAATGGGTCGTCAAATATATAGCATTTAGATCTTAGTGACCTTGTAAACTCTGACCTTTTACATGAGAGAGACCGTTTAAATAAAAAATCAATCCATGCAGATTCCTTTTTTACATCTAGCCCGAAGTAAGAAGATTGTTTCCAGTAGTTCTCAGTCAATAATGATTTTGTTACCGCCACGTACTAATGTGATTTCGAATTTTCGAAATTATGTGTCCATTATCCGCCGCTCTTACGGTGAAAGAAAACTCATGAGAAACCTTGTGCGTGAAGTCGACCAAACCGCACTGGGCCCGCGTGGACGACTAAGGTCTTAACACCCGCGTACGGGTAGGGTCAGTGGGGACGTTTAATGAGCAGTGTACCCACAATACATTACATGGCCAGTGGAAATACTAAGTTACAAATGAACCTTTTCAAGGATAAAGCACATTAATGTTCATCATCATCATTACAGCCTAATACTGTCCACTGAACGAAGGCCAATGTTGGTACTGCACAAATATCAACCCATGCTTGGGTGCAGCAAATTTCTTCTCAACTGTGATTTGAGAAGGTTTTCAACATTGCTAGTAAATTTGTAGTCAAGCTCACCTATTACGACGTTATAGCAGATTTGCTCAAAGGTGATACGGAGATTAATTTATTTTTTGTAATTTCTCAAATCTCAATTTTTGCAATGCGGCATGGAGGGATCCCTGCGACATACTTTGTTTATGTGTACATACATTTGTCTACATGAATAATAGAAGAGAGATTGTAGTTTGTAGAGTGTAGGTATACCTATCCTTTTATTCTTTTTCGATTTAATATATTTATTTAAGTAAGTTCGATACTGATTGCCTACAATCTAGGCAAGTAAAACCAGAATTCGACCTGTGTTTTGCCTCACAACGTTTCAGGAAATTGCATTAATGGTTTAATAACTGTTGTCAAACCTAAAAAATGTGTTTACTCTCTTTCTTAAACTTATCGTAGCCCACTGCTAAACACCGTCAGATCTTTTCAGACATTCTGGTCCTTCCCGTTTCTCAACCAGCTTTACCAACGACCTTTTTCAATTCTGCGTACAAAAGTAGCAAATATCCGAAAATCGCCACTGAACATATCGCGTACACTCTCGTCAGGTAATAACAATTGTCATTAAAGTAAACGTACTTGGAACGACTGACGATGAAACTAATAACCGAATTATAACGAAAGCCACCATTAAGTGTTAATAGAGAAAGCATGATGTTGATAATAATGGCACGCTTTTTGCTCGCTAATCAGATTACCGCCATAATGAAGTCTCGGGATTACGTGGCCTGTCAAACGGTGGCATAAACAACGTCGTACTCTACTTTTTTTACAATTACTTCCATAGACACGAATGCAATCATTTTCCTTTGATATTCGAATGTTAATATAAAGTATATTTAGCAAATTTATAGACTAACATTTGATATTTTTCAGTGAATAGTGTAAAAGACGGTCCAAGGAAAATTGATATCTAACATAGTAAAGAAGCAGATAAGCGAATCCTGACGCGAGTGAGAAACAATCGCTATGAGGATGAAGAAGAATTGTTAGGTTGGAAACATTTTATATTTTCATAATTTTAAAGTGTTTGTTTAACAACTGCGCCTGAGGAAATTTTCATATTTAATATTTCATTTATATTGCACATCATATCCTCACTTAAGGAAGGTTAACTTGAAGTAACAAGGCTACCTATATTTTAACACGGATTTATCTCAAAAATTATGTAAGCACTACGAGTAATTAGAGTCTTGTATGAATATATAAACAAAGAGATCATAAATGACCAAGAACCAAATTTTACTTATAGCATTTTTGAAGAAGCCTCATAATAAGAGAACCTTCATGGCGATTGAAATGTAATAAAACCTAAGACCTTTATACTTTTAAAGCCTATTTTAAAATAATTAATGGCTCACATACCATGAGCAGTTTTCTTTTTCCCAAGAAAAATAAGAATGATATCTATTTGATGATTGAGATGGGTGATTATAAAAGTCGTTACGTTACAGATGTCAATGTGCATCACCCCGCGGCCACACCTCGTCACAAAATGGCGGCCGGTGTAAATTACCATATTTTTAGTAAAATTGACACTTGCCCATTATCTACCGGTCGGGCACCGCAGGAGTCAACGCTCTCAAACCATCCGGATCTAATTACCAGTGTCATTAGCATCGCGGAGACGGCACGTCCGCTTTGGAAATGGAATCGAATCATTAGTAGTTTGATTACAAAAAAGGCTTAATAGAAATATAATAACGCGCGGCCGAAGAAATTGTAAAAAGATTGTAGAGCTCACCAATAATTGGTGGTTATTCTTCGATACGGTTTGGTACGGGTAATGGGTTGGGCTCGACGTGACTGCAACTCCCCCTGGTGGTACGGTTTAGCGGGATTTGCGGGGATCTCAAGCCGAGTATAGGTCGTAATGTGTTCGCTCCTAGTTATCGCGGTTTTCGCATGCGCAACCAGCAATTTTGCGTGGGATCGTCCTTTTTCAATGTTCTTATGGTCAATACGACGTAAGCATTTGGGTGGCACTTTATATATTTACTTGAGGTATTTTATATATTTAGAAAGTATATCAAGAATTTACTGGGGTCTCTCAAAGATGCTCTGTCCTGATGCGAACTCAGCATTGTGGGTGTTAGTTTAAGTTAGGAAGGTTATTAAGGTATTTATTTTAAGCAACAATTCATTTGCATCCTGCAAATGAATTTCATACGCATAATTTTAATTTGCTATAATGGATAAATGAAATTATGATATATTGTAATTGCACTAATTACAGCAGTTTTTATTGACAATAATTTTAAAAAAGTGTTGTCAATTAATGCAAAGAATGGCTTGTGTAATAAATATACGTTTCTCCAAATATCAGTCATTGAAGTACTTTACAGCATTGCATACTAGTGTAGAGTTTATTTAAAAATTAGCTGTAAGTATTGAATCAATTTCGAAATGATATTTTTAATATTTAATTCTATTTTTATTTGTAAGTACCCTTCTTGGCTGAACAGCCTGTCATAGTTCACTACTAGTTGATTTTAGGGTCTACACGATAGAAGTAAAGTATTTCAAGTATGCCCTCATCATTAGTCATTCGTCCACGGCAAAGACAGGCAACATAATTGTTACTGCCCTGTGCTAATAAAAATATCTAGCTGTACGTTTTCGATACACAAAAGGTAGCTATCTCTGTCATCCAGCCTCATAATAGAACGAGATCGACACATCTAACAAAGATTATGACTAATAGATCAACAAACTCCTTCCTTACTTAATCCGTCCAAATCACGTTTTACCATTCATGTAAGTACAAAACTATGACGTCACTTAATTTGTAATTCCTTTTTTAAATTATAAAATAAAGGGTTTAGTGCAATAATATCAGGTTTGTTTTGATTATTTTGAATTTAGACAACATTTCAATCTAATCCACCATAGGTCTAATATATCATTATCATCTCAGCTCATTACACGTCCCTACCGAGGGGCACGAGCCTACCCGTAACCGGGTGTCTAAGCCGTAGTCGTCCACGCGGACCCAGAACTGATTGACTGACTTCACCTACCTTTGAATCTCTTCGTAGTCGTGCGCAGGTTTTGATATTTTCCTTCACCGTGAGAGCGTCGGATAACGTACATATAGTTCCGAAAATTCAAATAGACATTGGTACTTATATGTGGCGGAATTTAAACCTGCACCTCCGGATCGGAAGGCAACAGTTCACATCAAAAAGACTACGACGCTCCCATCTTATCTATCTATCTCTTTTCTCTTCAATCTATCGCAGTCCCCTGCTGGACATAGGGTATCCCCCATTTTGCGCCAAATATCCCGTACACCGCTTTATTTCATCCAGCCTCCAGCAGCGACCTATCGCAAGTCGTCTCTAATCTAATCTATACTAGAAGGAAATGTACGCGCACAATACGAATTCTACTATTACTTCCCAATTTACCACTAACCTTAGCGAAGAATCGCATCTGTAACGATTTGCATTTAACTCGAATACTGCAACGGTTGGTTACGGAATTTACGTAAGCCATTGAATTTTTTGCGACCCAACGAGCGTGAAGTCTAGTCGATAAAGGCTTCGTGAATACCTGTTCTGTTTTTCGGTAATCAGAAGACGTGGTGAGGCGTTGCAGTAGCCCTTGAAGAGTTACGTGGTGGCACTGAATGTGTTATATGATAGGGTACGTGATTTACCTACTTTAGTATTTATTACTTCAACAGTTGAAAAAATATTTGTAATGTTTTTTTATGTCGTAAGTTAACAACAGTAGATTCAACCCGTTGGCAGTTGGATTCCGTTATATCATGATGTAAATTTATGTTTTATTTGTGTAGAATTTTAGTTAATTTCACAAAAATTCTGTAATATATCCGTATTCAAATAATTGTGGTTGTGAAATTATTCTGTTCGCTATATTAATTCGATTTTATGTAATATGTTAATTTTCCGTTTTTTGAAAATAAATGTGTTAATATTTATTCTATAGTGTTTCCCTTTTCTGCTTAGTTTGAAATATATAATTGGGCTGTCATTGGTTAGAGCGTCGTGGCTCATGGTGTGGATGTCGCCTTCCTACCGGGAGGGCTGTGGTTCAAATCCGACACGTACCAATGTGTTTCGAATTTTCGAAAATTATGTACGTTATCCGACGCTCTTACGGTGAAAGAAACATCATGAGACATCTTCATGCACGCCTGCGAAGAGATTCCAGGTTGTGTGTGAAGTGCCAATCCGCACTGGGCCCGCGTGGACGACTTAGGCCTAATCAGCCTATACGGGTAGGCTCGTGCCCCTCGGTGGGGACGTTTAATGAGCTAATGACGATGATGGTAGGATCTTCTATCCGCTCGAGGATTTATCGGGAAAATAATAAAAGATTCTGGGGACAGTTATCCCTGCGAGTCATTGACCATCTAGAGCTTCTTTCTCAATATTAAAATTTTCGCTAGTAACTTGATTGTCCTGAAAGTAATAGTTTTGTTTTTTTATGTTTATAAGCCTTTATTAAATAAATATTAAATATGGGTGATATTCGATACCTACCCTTCAACAAGCAGCCTGTAACTAGACTCGGGGTAAGGCATGCACGACGTGGCCACCTATGACCTCGCGGATCAAAGGGCATCGCACCTCGAAGGTCCACGAAGGCAAACGCAAATATAGGTAGATCTAATTATTCATCTTGTCTACCAGTAAATAATTTGAAAAAAAAAAACCTGCTACCAAATATTTGGAAATACTAACCTAAATATCACATTAGCTTTTCTAAATAATTTTTACAATGAGAAGTTTGCATTTTTATGGATTAACATAAGTGTAAATTTTTTTCTCGCGATTATATCCGTTCATTTACGTCATACATCAGGGGGCCTCGAAAAATATATCTTGCCTACGTCAGAGTTAGGTCTTGCCCTGTCTGTCTGTTAATTTCCACGCTTCAAGCTTCACGCTTAACTTGAGGCTAGATGGCGTTGTGTAAATGTAAAAAAATATATCACAAAACACAGATATTTAATAGTGTTTTAGACTATTTCGCAGTACTTGGCACTGCTGAATACCCACCAGAGAATAGCCGACGTCTAAACCATTACACCAGACCCGTCGTAATATAGTTTGGACTGGTCATCAATTGCCTACTTACTCAAATCACAAAAGGTTACTTTTATTACTTGGACGTCTAATATTATGCTCGTGGAACAGCGCTTTATATTCCTGCGATGAGAACTCAAGAAACTTTACACATTACATGGTACCTATAGCTAGTGCAGGATGGAATTCAAGTAAAAATAAGTACTTTATAATTATAATAAATCTTTCATCAGTTCGCTTTTATATTAGCCCTCCTAAACCTGATAGTATTAGGAGAATTGTAATACCTTGTTGCCAATCAACCAGAGACTGCGCTTGATACTATTTAGGGTAGATACTAGAGTTGCAACGAATATCCGGAATCACTGCAGGCCGAATGTTCGGCACAAATACCATGTTTGCACCCTTATACGCGGATGGGTTTTAGCATAGATTTCCCAAATTGTATTGAGATGTCTGTGGGTTTTTGACTGTTTGTTTAAATTGCGAAAAACACATTAATCATAAGCATTTTTTAGATATTTACGTTAGGTAATTGTTTTCAATTGTTTGTTCGTAAAAAAATTACACCAGTTAATTCAAATTCGTAATCAATTTGTAACAAATGCTGAGAAGCTTATTTTTATCCATCACAACTTACCACTGGTAAAATTTAATTATTTAAGTTTTGTTATTTGGTAATAACAACATATTTTGAGTTATATAATGTGTCTTTTTTAAGAAGTCGTATAATTCATGTAATCACCAATGAAAGCGGCCGAATAGGCCAAATACCGGATAGTAGCCGAATATTCGTGGCATCTCTAGTAAATTTAAATATAGATACGTATGTATCTCTAGTAGATATCTCTTAAATGTTTCTTATAACTTAGTACCGAGACCTAATCAAAGTATAGACTAATTTACTACTAGTACCTATTATTTTCTGTTGAATTCATATTGCATATGTTACAAATAAGAGAACGGTAGTAACTAAAATTGATAATGGCCTTTCTTTAGCATCTGAAGCTATTATTTTACATACAAGGTAAAGAATGAATGATAAATTCAATTTTATAAGAAACACATTAACATAAACACCTACAAAACTCATGTACCAAATACATAGACAAAGTTGCATTGAATGCAAGTTGCATTTTTTATCAAAACATATAGGGTCTTGCACCGTTTCGATTTCGCCCTTTAATCGATCTACTCACCATCATGATATCTATGGTATCGACAAAAAAGTCTATTGTCATACAACAAAAACAGCCTTGTTTCTGGTAAGCACGTCTTATATATTGTGTACCACAATGAAATAATTAAGTCAGCTCGGTAACGGGTGTTTTTACTAAAATTCTTAGCTCTTTGTGCCGATGTAATTTAATATTTTTTGTAATGCACCCTCGGTAGGCGAGTGGGCGTCTCAAAAAATATGCGCATTGTAATTCAAGTTGAGAAAAAGTTCAATATGATATCGTTTACGATTTTAACTTGCGAGTGAGAGAGCATTTTACGAGGCACACGGACCAATATATCGTGAATAAGTGCCTATGCCTTGTCATACAATATCTTACGGCTACTTACCAGTTCTCTGTTTCTTGGATTCTCGCGAAGTCGCATTTGCAGTTGTGAATGCATCTACATAATGGAAGGTGTGTTCCTAGATGTACGAAGCTTTATTTTGAGCTTTTACTAATGAAAATTTGTGTGATGATACTTTAGTCTTGAATTTAATACCTTATTTCTGCTGCAATTATCAAATACTATAAGTACTACAATTATCAAAAATAGTGTAGAAATGCTTCAAAAGGTAAAAAAATTTGCAATATCTACATCAAATTTACAGTAAAACAAAAATCAAAATGAATAAAGCATACAAACTACAATACTACATCATAAAAAAAAAACTAAAAAATATTAGAATAAAAAACTTCGCAGCGTGCCGTCACGATCATTTTTTTTTTCAAAATTAAGTAAAGTGAAATGTGATCTAACTTGCAAACTGTAAATTATCGAGCGCACAGTATAAATCTTAATATTTAAACATTGCAAAGGACAGCGCCTCCCACGAAGCGGAAATGTATGCTTTAAAATATTTTTTGTTCTACCAAAAGGACACCCAATACTTGTGTGATTCATTTAAATGAAGACAAAGATCGTCTCTTTGTTTTAGTTTCGCTCAGGTATTTCTAACATTTACAACGCTATTGTAAACTCCCTTCGTTTGAGTTTCAATTATTCACAATGTTCACCTGTCCATCGTTACTTTGTAAGCTCTGCGCCTCTTAGCTGGAGACTGTCTACTCCAAAAAAGGTATTTTTCGTTTCACTACACCCCCTTTGTCAGCACGTTGCATTTCAAAAACAAAAATATATAATAAAAAACTCAGGATAAAAGGAACCAAGGAAACTAAAAAAAGAAAAAAATAAATCAATAATATAAATATGCATTTATTTCAACGAATTCTGCAAATAGAATAACTGTAGATAATTATAATAATACTATTCAGTTTACAAGACTTTCAATCTTCATAATTATGACGTATGTCAACACCAAAAATACCAAAGATATTTTCACTGGCTGGCACTGGACTTTGTATCAAACAACTACAGAACAACGTTCATTGTAATAACAGTAAATGCAGATCGCAAGTTATTAGTTTAAAATTAAATTATACAAATTAAAATAAAATTATGGAAGTCGTATTGGAGGCAAATTCAATATCAATTAAACGCCAGTCGTTTGGCGTGAATACATAATATCTACACGAAACAAAATATAGAATAAAACCAAAGAACAAAAATAAATACAAACATAACACAAAATAAATAATAATAAAAATAAAAGAAAGCGATATGCAAATAGGCATGCTCTACATCAAAATACTGCTTAAACGCGGGCCGTGTAAATAAACTTGCATTATGTTTTGCTACCGCAAGGTGTAATATTTGCATTTGAAAGATCAATAGAGACGTATCAAGACGGTATACGGTAAAAATTTACATAAATAAATAGGAGAATGGCGACACCCGCGGCGTGTGCGCAGGCGCGCGGCGCGTACGCACCGATTGTGGGCCCATTCGAATCTAAAGGAAATATTTGCATATCGCCTAACCCCCAATCCCGGGCCACTCTTATGTAAATGCTCCAATAGCAAAAACTGCACCCGCCGGGACCCCACACACTAAACAATTCATTATTTATTATTCAAATCGCGACAAACTTGTAATGTTATGTCTGTATATATTTCTGTGCTTCGACGCTCGCGCCTGTGACGCGAGCCATTTGCAAACGATATGCGAAATACTAAATAATTAGATATACAGTTATATCACAAGTTCTTAAGACGCCTCGACGAAACAAACAATATATTTATTCATATCTACCTATATAAGATAACTAATCGTAAGACACATTACGAACAGTGATCGGAGACAATTTTACAGCGTACTTTATCATTACAACTAATAGTATACTTGTACACTTTAATTATATACAGTGGAGTTGAGAGTTAATAATTTACAAAACATTTCAAACCTAAAAGGCACCTTATGTTAAATAGCTATATAGACTTCAGGCTTTGCTATGACTTTACATGATAACTAAAACGTTTTAAATTTTCTAAAATATATAATTTGGTTTTCATTACAATCCTACAACAATCGACAAGTCGCTAATATCTAATAGGATTTTTAAATATGAACAACTAGGAAGAATAATATTATGCAACACTTAATCTATTATCATTGCGTAGTGTTGGATTTGAATAAAGCGAAATGTCATCATAAGGGGACACACAAAAATATATACAGTGTTGAATTTCCCTAGAAATCGCTGATTGACGTCATTTAAATAATAGATTATTCATGTGGAGCGAAATGCGTGCGGCAGATCGGCTCCGTCGGATAGCGGGTGACCTTCACGCGTCCTAACTCCTGCCATTGTTATGTTACGTTTGCATCAGAATACAGGCGAGCCGCCCACCGGCCCGCCTCTAGCCGACAACCACCGAACAGCGCAGCGTGACAACGACACATATACCAAAACACCAACCACAATTAATCAAAAACAAATCTCTAGCACCCGAACCTCAGAAAAAATAATCCATTTCACACTAATTTTAAGGTTACATTATTACAAGTAGATTGAGAAATGTTTTTTACTGTTTCGGTCAGCTTGCCACGCTCCGAGCGATAGGTACTTGGTAATTATTTGAATTACAAAATAATTTCTGAGATTGAATCGCGTACGTGCCGCCATTAGCTTTCGCATGAGACAAACAGGCGCTCGTTTATGAGAAGATGTAATTTGACTATTTCGAATTCCGTAGGCAGTGTACCGAGACCGGAGAGTCTAATCAAAGTCATCCATGACTGAAATGGGAACCAACACTACGCAGAGATATCAATAAAACTATTTCACGTATAAACGTTATTTACAAAGGACTCTCTAGTAGGAAAATGGGGCAACGACCGTCACGGCACGAAAGGAGCCTCGCTCGAGTCGTGTGTCGGTTCATTCGAATAGTTGCACTCGATCGAGCGAAACTCGCCGCTGCGAGGTTGTATGTGGAGAGGCCTTGGTCGCACGGCGGCGGGGCGCCGGGCGGCGCAGGCCGCGGTCATGTGCACTCACCGTTGCCGGCGAGCTGTGGCCGCAGGAAGGCGGAGTGCAGTCGCCGCCCAGGCCGCTCTCCAGGCGCGCCGCCATCTGCATCAGCGCCAGGGTGCCGTCGTCGACGCCCGTCGAGCCGCTCTCCAGCGCGCGCGCACCGTCGCGATGTGCCCGCGTGAACACGTGGTCTTGCACCGAGTACTTGTGACTGTACTTGAAGTCGCACACGCGGCACTCCTCCGGCGGCGGAGCGTCCGACACCTCCGACAGTCCGGCCGCCAAACGCGCCTTCTTCTCTTTGGCACGAGCGTTTTGGAACCAAACTTGTACCACGCGTTTCGGCAGCCCTATCTCGCGACCGAGCGCCTCGCACTCTGCCATTGTAGGCGTTTTGTAGTCGCCGAACAATGACTTCATGATTTTAACTTGCAGCGATGACATTTGAGTGCGGAAGCGCTTGCCGGGTGGTCTCGGATTCTGCTGCTGGCCCGCTATCGGGGACGTCGGCTCGTCTTCCTCGTAAAATTCCATTGTCTCCGATGCAGTGTCTGAGCGCTCATCGGCATCTGATCCCGGTCTCGAGAGTCTACCGGCTTGCTGAGATCTAAGGGTATCTCTGGTTTTCCATGTTCAGGTCGTCTTTCACTGGTTTCATTGTTGCCGCCGTTTTGTTGTGCGGCAGCGTGAGCTTGCAACTCACTTACATATCGTTTCATTGATTCCTCACTGTACTGCTTGATAAATTTCTCCATGTCTGAGTGAAAAGGCGGGAAAATAGGGGGCAACATGGGAGCCCCCGCTTGCGAAAAATTTTGCTGTCTGTCACTTTGTTGTGAGCCGAAACTCGGTGTTGATTCAGTACTTAATTCCTCGTCTGGCAGCGCATCTACATTAATCTCGCCCTCGCACATGATCGGCATGCTTTGTGCTCAAATGACTTTCTAGAGCACTTTTCACCTTAAACAGGGCTGGACAAAACGGACATCTTTTATTTATTACTTGTGCATGAGCACGAAACTGTCCCTTTCTCTCACGGCTCGTGTATTTTGAAACCAAACTTGTACCACTCGTTTTTTTCCCACTTCACGTGCAATATTCTCAAGCATCTTGCGCGAGGATTTGATTCGATTTGGTATTTTTGGTAGAGATAGTCCAGCTGTTCGGGTAAAATTGTTGTTCTCAGTCGTTTATCTTTAGGCTGCTCACCAGTTTCAGACTCTTCAAATTCATCAAATTTTCTTTTGGCAACTTGCTGGTTTAAGGCTGCCACCAACGGTGCCTGCGTCGTCGTTTCCCAAGGAAGCATTCAGTTGTTGTAATTGAGCATGTTTGAAGGATCCCAAATGGGGAATCTGGTGGATAAGTAGGAAATAAGTTTGGGTTCATTATGTGAACAAGTTGATGCTCTCGCCATAAATCAATCGAGGAAGACTAGGTTGCATTTATCACATTGAAAATTGCCATCTTTTCTTTCACGTGGTTGATGAGATAGCGAGTGACTGGGTGTGTGGCGCTGGAGGCGCAGGGGAAACTGGATAGTTTGGGCAGCGGGTGTGTACGAGGAGAGCCGGAGAAACTGGAACGTGTGGTGCATGGTGTTCAACTGTACTGGAGTTTGAATCTTCGCTGCTTAATGTGGCAGCCACCTGGGCCGCAGCAGCTTGTGCTTGTGCTGACCTTTTGCATCCTCTTCCTTAAAACAATGCGTTTTCTGATGTCTGATCAATTCATAATATCGTTGGAATACTAGTTGGCACTTCTTGCATTGATAATTCAGCCCAGGTGTACGTTGAAATCGATTGGCATCGTCGGTAGCTCCCGCGGGAGGCTCAGCTGCTGGTTGGTTTTCATATACTTTTCTAGCCTTTTGACGAGCATTCTGGAACCACACTACTATTACTCTAGGACTGAGGCCTAATAGTTTTGAGAGGTATTCAAGATCATCATCTTTTGGATAGGCATTATTTTCGAAAAATTCTTGTAGAACCTTAATCTGGTAATCAGTAAATCTAGTTCTGTTGGCGCGTTTGCCAGAAGACCCCGAGCTGTTGGATCCGTTCGAGTTGCCCCGGAAAGTCCGAAATCGGCCGGTACCCTGCCAGGGCTGAGGCTGCGATTTGGGGTCAAAGGTAGGACGTTCGGGGGCGCGGAGTTTGGGGACGTGAAATTAGGATTCAACTTTGGTGGCAACATTGATGGATGTGGCGGTTGTGGTATACTCGTGGCTGGGATCGAGTCTAACTGAGACTGAATTAAGGAATTTAATGAGAGATGCGTTGGTGTCTGCGGTCGTGAAATACTGTGATCAGAATGGTTTACACTTGGAGCAGGGCTTTGGGATGGTGCATGAGGAAAAACAAAGCTTTTGTCTTCTTGATGTCTATCTTCGTACGAGTTGTACTTTTCCTCCATAGTAAGCTCATCGTTTGGCTCAGATTTAACTTCTTGTTGGTTTGACATTAAATCTTCAGTCTTAGCTTTCTTCTCTGGTGGGGGTTTACCTTCGTCGGAACTAGCTGATGTGTCTAGTGGTGTGACCTTTGCCTCTCCTGTTTTTTCGTATTCCTCTAGATTAAGCGTGGTCGATGGTGGATTGTTGAAGTTATATGGTGAGTCCTTGTTACGCTGGCGTTCTTTGAAGAGCGTGTTCCTGAACCAGTGCTTTATTACCTTAGTGGCAAGCCCAGATTGTTTGGCCATCTTGGCTATCGCCTCGTCGCTTGGCGAGTTGTTGATATCAAAGTGGGCCCGTAGAATCTTCAGTTGCTCATCGGTGATGCGAGTACGTGCCCTTTTCTGTCCGGCGGCAGCATTTGCCTGTAAACAACACGAAAATATAAATATTTACTTCATTGCTTTTATGTACTGATAACGCCGCGTTAAACTAAAGCCACGTGAGTTTGAACGAACAAAGAAATAATTTTAAATAGTTGTTCATTTATCTGCATTAGTTTCTTTAGTGTTTGCAGGTAACTTTGAATAATAATAAAAAGAGGCCCGAGCCCAGAGGTGTAACAATAGGCTCTCTGTCGCTTTGTGCAAACAGATAGTCGTCGTTAAATCGGTCCGCTTATCTTACACCAACTTATAGATAGCTAACCCTTCGCGGTATAAGCACCTATTTGTATTACCACTCGATACTTAGTTACATATTCATGTTTGAGTTCCGACTCTATCGATATATTTATAACTACAACCGTTCCAAATAGTTCGTAAATTGATGGTCGGTTGGGTTTTAAAAATAATATTGATTTACATAACCTTGACGAAAACAAGCATTACTACTTTGATAACGGTTTTTTGATAGAATTTAAAGACGCTAAGGATAAATTAGAAATCCACTGAAACTGAATATTTTATTCATTAAAACTTTATATAATAGGGTTAAACATTTAACACCACGATAAACAACGTGGTAAATTAAATGTTCTACAGCCTACTTCATTAAAGCCATAATATCACTTAAATAACTCAAACGTTTATGGCTTACTTTATGACCAATTAATTGGAAAATCTAATAACTTTAATACAAACACTAATAGCATGTTTTATTTGCATTTGCTAACAAATAGTTGTGATGTTGCTTTTAAAATCGGCAATTAAAGATAATAATTAAATAGGTATAACTCATATATCTATTCAGTACATAAGGCATGCATAATATATTTGTAGAAAAAAAACAAGTATTGAATGACGTGACTAAAAAGTTATCATATTAACATTGACATTAAATTCTCCGATAATAATTTAAATGCAATAGTTATTTGAACGGTTTGCGAAATAATCGTAGAATCACAAATGGATAATACTGCTTTTAAGAATTGGATATTGCAAAACCTTACCTGTTGCTGTTGTTGCAATAATTGTTGTTGCTTCATTTGGGCATCGTGAGCGAAGGGCATTGCATCAAAGGGCGGTGGAGGCAGCATCAAGGGCACCAAGGGGGGCTGGAGGTTCATTGCAGCCAAAGCACCGACGTTCAAGCCCAGCGGCAAGCCAAGTGACAACATCTGAGCCACCATCGGGTGCAACTGTCCTAGCTGCTGTTGTAGTTGTAGCATGTTCAAAGCTGCTTGCATCTCTTGCACTTGTGCAGCCAGCAGCGCTCCAGCCTGAGCTTCGTTCGGAGTGTTACCGTTCTCGTTAAAGTTTCCATCGCCGCGGGGAGACGGCGAGCGCTCGCCCTGCGGTGCCGGCGACGCGGCCCGAGGCGAGTTCGGAGCTCCAGACTTCCTCTCATATTCCGATTTGAACTGTTCCGCGAATTGCTCCAAAAACTCCAGCGGAACTTTATCCTTATGCACTTCTTCACAATGAGTTTTTAACACGAACACACTTGAGAACTCCTTATTACAATGCTGGCACGTCGACTTGATCTCGCATCCGGAGGCTTCTCCTCCGGGGCGGCGGTGGAGGACTCGGCGCCCGCGCCATCTCACGCTCCTCCTGCATTTTCCGCCGCTGGTTCTCATTATACTGCATCACGAGGTCGAAGCCGAATGTTTCTAACAGTTGTTTATACATTTGCGAATTTCGTTTGGGCGGGTTGCCCTTGGCGACCATTTCGTCAAGTGCCGCGGCTTCTGCGTCACCTAGTGGCGAGTGCGCCCGCGCATCGCCAAACGGGCATGAGGTCGCACGGTGTGCCTCGAGTAGCTCCCCGTTAGGAAATGACGCGTGGCAGCGATCGCACGAGGCGCTACCTGCGCGAGGGGAGCGCGGGCTACCTGGGCGAGCGGGGGGCGACGAGCGAGGGCCCCCGCTGCTCGTAGACGAAGGGGATGTATTTTTTGGCGACAACACGTCTTGTAAAATTTTGGCGGGATCGTTCCTGTCCGGTTGCTCGACCAAAGGCCGGGTGAGGTCCACGTGGCCGGCGGCGGCGAGCTCCTGCAACTTGCCCGCGCGCGTCTGGTGCAACACCGACCGCATGTGGATGTCGAGCGTGCTGCCTTGGGTGTATGCCACTTTGCAAATATTGCATTTGTAACGTTTACGGTCGTCCTCCTCGCTCGACGTGCTCTTCGGCGTCAGTGTCAAATTAGAGGGCGCAGAACCCGCTCCCGGCGATACGGGAGGGTTGTTATTATTCTGTTGTTCTTGCATGGCTCGTTTCAGTTTGTGCAAATGGCTCACACTGTTATAATGAACTAACAATATATTCTTTTGTGTGAATGACTCTTTGCATACGTCGCATTTGAAAGGTCTGTTCGGGTCGAGGTATTTCTCCATTGGATATGTTAGTTTTTCACCTTTTCTGTGTAACAATGTTTTGTTATGCGCAGTCAAATAAGATTGGCGTGTAAACGCTACTTTACATCTGTGGCACTTGTACTTCCTATTGGGATCATTGTACGAGTCCTCCGCCATAGCTTGGGAGTTCAGGTAGTCTTCCAAAAATTGTTGGTCTTTGTATATTATTGAATCGTCCGAGTTTTCCGCATCGTTATGGCCCGATTCATCCGCGACTGTAGCACTCGAATCGCGGTCTTCGGTATCGGCTAATTCATCATCGGGTGTCCTCAGCGCCTCCTTGCGCAATAATTCCGCAGTTGCGGAGTCCAATGCAGTACCTTGATTAGATTGCAATAAAGGATTCGAAGCAAGGCTTCTCTTGAATGCAGACAGCTCTTCTTCAGATAGTTCAGGATGTGATGTTTCAACGTGCTTTTGAAGGGCCAGTACCGATCTAAAGCTGCGGCCGCATAAAACACATTTGGTAGCATCTCTTATAACATGATATTGTGAGTGTAATTGTAGTTTTTCAATTGTTTTGAATGCGAGACTGCATTGGTTGCATCGATATTTGTAAACATGTTTTTCTGATACGGACATATTTGCGATGGAGTTACGCGCATGGGCTTCACGGAAATGGTTTTGAAGTGCGTGGGCCGCATCAAAGTAACGGTTACAACCTTTTTTCCAGCACACATAACCCGGTCCCTGGGGTGTCTGTTTCAGTTCAAGGTGGCCAGATTCGTTCTGATGCTGGCACAGCTCATCGACGTTACGGAAAGTTCTATTACAAGCCAAGCATCGCTCTGTCTCCCCATCTGCACTACCTTCCGAGCGCGGTGATGATATTTCCCGGTCGTCTTCTCCTTGTTTTGATTCGTCTCTTTGCGGTTGACCGCCGTTGAGCCAGTGGCTTTGATCGACGAGTAACAATAGTCTCTGCAGGCCCTCGGAATTCACTGAATGTATTTGCATGACATGCCGCTCGAGGGCTGGTCTCTCTTTGAATGCGTCTTGGCATAGTGGGCAAATGAAATGTCGTACGGTGTCTCCGTGGATGGACGACACGTGCGCATGCAAGCGTGCTTCGCTCCCGCAGCTGAAGTTGCAGTAAGGACAAGCGTGGGGCCCAGGCGTCTCTCGTTCTTCCTCCCTCTCATTCGAGCTCTGCTGGGCTTGCTGCTGTTGTTGAAGCGATTGTTGTTGTTGGTGATGTTGTTCCAAAAACCGCAACATTTTCTGCTCTTGGGTCAATTCAGGCTTCTGGTCAATCGGCTCTTTGATGTCTGTGGACAAAAGAAAAACTTGTTGAATATTTTGTTTAAAAACAAAACAATCTAAATATTTAATTGGGCGAACCTCGTCCAACGAAATCTGCAACACGAATGCATACCGATCTATATTCCGTAAGTCCACAATGACTACCTACGTCTACGTGAGATTTATCCACAAAAAAGATTATTTCTATAAATGAATCCCACTATTGTTCGGTGCGAGCGTTTGTAACTTTACTGAATTGAAGTTAAAAATAAAATTCTTCTCCTTTATATTATTAGTACGAGTCGTTTTGTTTGCGACGTCCCGGCAAGACAAAGGTATCGGGTCTATCCATCCCGCACGCACACATACACAGTGGTTAATGCCAACGTAACAAGTATATTGTAATTTTGCACACAAAGGAAGATACAGGACGAGCAAACAATCATTGTTCATTATTACAAAAGGTTTGGAATATTTCGTTTCGCATCGGATCAAATGCATACGGGAGAGTAGACGTATGTGCCGGTGGGTGTGAGAGAGACGGTTGTCTGGATATGTGTGCAATTATTATTTGACCAGGGATAAGTCCGCGGCAGCGTGTGAAAGAAGCTGGCCCGCATTGTTTACGCTCAAATAAGGAAGGTGAAAGAAACGGCCAATGTGGGGAGCGGAAGATTCGTTAAGGTAACGTTACAATTATACATTAGATGAGCAACGCACGGTCCGTCACACTATTGTACTCGCTAAATACAACCCCAAAAAAATTAAATAATTTGCAATGGCATTGAGAAAAAATAATTGCTAAACGTAGCCATTTTTTGTTGCTCTTTTTGGTAATCAATCATTCAGTTTATAGTTTTAGTAGAACCTATTTACATTATTGTTATCAATACAAAAACACCTTTGAAACTCAATAATGGGTTTAATTATTAAAATATTCAATACACAACTGAACTCAACCTGCGTTCTGAACTCAAGGTTATGGTTGTTGAATTCCATAAAAATCATAATCCGCTCATAAACAATTGTCATCGCATACAGTCGCGAAAAATAACCGCTGCTATCTCTAATTAAATTTGAAAACATTCTCACAGTCCGGCAAACCCGAAACCCGTCGGCCCCTGTTTTGGAACAAGTTCTATAGTTTTAAGCAGTTAAAACCGTTACATTAATGAAAAGGGGGATAAGCAAATCCATACGAGGAATAATAACCATAGCGCAACTGACCCTAATACAGAGCCGGAGTGACCAGTGAATGTAATTATTTATGATGTGGAATCGCCGACCACAGTCTGGTAGGAGCATAGAACAATGGCCAGGTAAAGGGACCGTGTCTGCACAAATGCGATCTCCGACGCTTTTTGTCAATGGATAAAGGTCTTTTCTAAGGAAACACCACTCGTTATGGCATCGTAAAGTAGGTATTGTGCACGGAGTTTTGTTTCGAGAGATTTAGGTCAGAATTTTTACAATGTGGCGTTAGGGACACATAGTGTTTTATTGTACCATTGCGCAATGTAAGATGCATTTTTTGTTTATTAGCCTTTATACCTGGTAAAAATTTAAGTCGATAATTTTATTCTACTTTAATCAAATCAGATTCTATAGGTATATTCTGCTTATCAACATTGATTACATTCATGTTGATACCTAACCATGTACATATTTCAATTCAATTTTAAACTTAACTAAAGTAGAACATAAACTTTTTAAAGTTGTTTGTTCAAGAACTTGTTTTAAACGAGCCAAGGATTCACTCAGATGTTTAATATAATAAATGATGCTTTTTATAAAGGACATAAGCAACATTTTGTGTTAGGGTGCCACTTCTTAAGCAGAAAGGATCACTAAATTGACAACCGGTTTTTTATTCTTGTTGAAATTGAATTGATGATGGGGTTGTCTGATCTTGAAATTAGTAACCATAGCTTTGGTAGGTTTGTTTGCAGATTTAAATTCATATTGATGTTACCATTTAAGTAGTCTTTAGCCATGGCATTGAATGGAACATTGAAGAACTTAGGTATTTGGTTCAAATTGTGGAAGACCTATGTCCAACAATGGACTCCTATAGATTGATATTATTGATAGAGTTCTAACTTTTAGTACCTATGGTATTTACAAATACCATTGTTAGTGTTTGGTTTGCGAAATACTGGTAGATACCTACTTAATTATACATTACGTTTAAGTATGTTATTAATGTAAATACGTAAATTGGAAGCAATCCAACATCGTATTACCTACATTTATTTTATAGCCTTACTCTCAATGCTCGGATACCTAAAATGTATACCGAAATCGATCGTTTAAAGCAGCTCTCTCAATAAGGTGAAAATAAGTAATAAGCATAAACATGAGGTGCACAATGGTGTAAGCCGGATTTCTTTCGCCTCCACATTTCTCTGGGAGTTTATCGTATTTCGCCGGGCACATAAACATGTGGCCGGCGACATTGTAAAATGATGTACCATCTTCGTCACAAGGGGCAATCACGCTTAATGCGCGACGACCAGATCGGTAATGCGTGTCATTGTCCCGCGTGCGGTACTTATGGAAAATTCGCGTTCTCAATTCAAATCTTGTTTCCGTCTCCCTCGCTCGCGGGGCGGAGTCGCCGACCGACCAATGACGGCACCCGACTGTGGCGACACCGTGTAAGGCGTACGTTATTAAAGAAAACCTGTTCTAATGTTGCGCGCTTTAAATTAAATTTTGTCCGTGTGTAATTATCTCATTATTGTGATTACGAATTCCTCGCTAAATGCTCATCGCCGTAAATGGTGATTGCCTCTTAGGATTGAACATGGCGCGACGGTCACGCGATAATTAACCACCTGATAGCACATCACATTTTTGTTTACACTAACCGAGTTAACACTAAACAGACTGTACGAGTATTAACACATAGTCATTGAAATAGGTTCGGTTTGTAAAAAATGCACAACAAAATTGATTAAGGAACGAATCGGATTAAATTGGAAACCGATAGTGAAGTTTCGAAATCACATTCATAAGTCGACTCCGTATTACTTTATCGGTATGAACGGCGGTAATGGTTTTGCTTGAATTAATTTTAATGGGATTTCCACGCTTTATAGAATAAAATGTTACGAAATGTGTTTAGTACAATGGTAATAAATATTATTGTATTATTTCCGATGTTTGGTTGTGAAAAAAAGGAATCGGGCCGCGCGACATCTATCGGGGCAAAAAAATAACAGGCGTTTAAATGAGGTGCGCACGCGCATCCAATCGACATTCGAGTTATTTCCAAACGCTATCGCGTCGTAACAGTTTTTACCGTCTGCTGTAGTTATTTTGTAACGTGCTAATTATCATTAGGCTGTAACTGTCCGGAGACAACGCCTCGAGGAAGTACCAAATAACAATAGAACAGTCACGCTTGGGAAATTATTTGGTAACAAATAAGCTATTTCCTTATTACGCTCGTGAACATGAAAAGATAAACATTGTTAGGTTTTTTTGCCTTTAAAATTTTTAATTAAAGTATTTGGTAATAATGTTTTTGCGCGTTAATTTGCTACTGGTGTAAAGGCAACCAGTCTCCAACTATTGAGTTTCAAGTGAATCTGACCTGTCTTTAGTGCAACCCGTTCAGTAACCCACTGGATCGGCGTGAAATATAACGATGTTACAGATAAATAAAAGCCTTCATTGCCATCTAGTGCCAAACTTTATATGTAGGCAACTAGCTTGCACTATGGGAACATAACAATAGACAAATTTTCTATTGTAAATATGCACATTAGTTTGTTTGAATGATTATGTCTACATACCTATAGAAAACGCACAGGCCAACACAAACAAGACAATTATCTGAAATGCACGGTAATGGAATCTAGGACTTTTGAAGTAGCAAATGTCCCTCGGCTACCTATTAAGTAGCCGAGGGACATTTGCTACTTACTAAGGGTCGACAGAAATATATTTTCAAACATTAAAGTTGGCTAATAGGACATATATTTCATTCCTACTTATATGACATAACTGCATTGCTTTATTGTTATTAGTGGTTCACCTAATTAAATATTTCTAATTATGTATTTTAATTATTCACTAAACTCACCATTGTCTTGTTGCTCAAACGGGCTGGGCAGCTCCGGCGGTTGCGGAATCACTTGGAACAGTTCGGCGACGTCAGGAGTTGGGTCCTTGCCTTCCGAGCGGCTTGCAGCTGATGGATCTGCTCCATTTGCAGTGCTTCACGGAGCGCACGTGCTGCAGCAGCGGCAGTCGGTGAGGTGCACCGAAACCGCACAGAGCACAGCGGTACCCGCGGACGTTCCCGAGGATCCGCGACGCGCAGTCCCGAACATGTCTCAACAGCAGAGTGGCAGCCTCGTGTCTCGCACCCGCCGCATTAACTGCAGCTTATGCGCCGATATAATGTTGTTATAGTAATCACACGCACAACACCTCACTTCACTACAACAACACTGCACACCGTTCCCCGCCCCCGCAACAAACCACTTTCATAGTTCCTGGGGCCGCCCTCTTTCACGTGGTTCACTGTGCTGCAATCTTGTAAATGTTTATCAGTCTTGCAATGCAGTGGAAGTCGCTTCAGTTTGTCTTGTAGCGTGCATAGCTTGCACGTCGTGCCGGCCACCAACGCCAGGATCTCCTGCTCTCTGATCTTGGTTCGTCTTGCGCCAAATGGGGCGAGAGCGCTTCTAGGGAATCCGTCGAGATAGCAGTTACATGCAGCAATGGAAAGTCTCTCCGGTTCAGGTCCGCCGGCTCTGGCGGGCTCCATCGCTTCAGGTTTCAAACCGAATCAAGATGAGCACCCAGTTCAGGTGAGAGAAGCCCTGGTCTCCGGTCATCAGTTGCATCATAAGGGCTTGTTATAACATGTCGGCGAGAGCCGCTTCTGGATTAGGAGGTGGCGCATCGGCACCCGTGAAGTTCGTGTAACAACTCTCGATTTGCTGCTGGCTTTGTTGTCTATGATATGTATTGCCGACAGGGGCGTATGTTGTTTGACATTCTGTTGTAATACAACATATTATGGGTGTGCTCTATGATGTCATGTGTATTCTTAAGTTGCGCAGACATTGGTCTCGTAGTTGAAACGTCGCATCGGAATGTGTTGCTTTGTTTCTGCCGAGAGGCGAGTATGGGGAAGTGTGTGTTTGTGCCCTCCAGGAGTGTATGTTGAGAGCTGGTGGGAGACTACTCTCTCCTGGTTCCCGCCATTCTGAAGCTCTTGCATGTTATTCAGATGTTTGTCAGACTGCATGTGTATACTTAGATACCTTTAGTGTTGTAGAATAGTTACATACTTCGCAGCGGTATGGTTTGTAGCCACAGGTATAGGTTTCCCACGCGCAAGCCTCGGGTGGGGCTGACCGGCTATGCAGTATATTACAGCTAGTCTCAGCTTCAGGATGCTTTTCTTTCATATGAATTTCGAGTGTTTCCTGATATTTATAATGCCAGTTACACTTAGGACATTTCAGGGTTTTGCAGGAGTTAACTATGCATGCCAGCCAATGGTCCTCCTAGTCTTCCTGAGTCAAATTATTCACATTAGGACAGTCAGCACCAGATGGCCTGCCTCCGAGATGATCTGGACAAACTCCTATCGTTACCAGAGAGGAACGCCGGAGTGTAGCTTGGAACGGTGGGATGAGTTAGGACTCACTCGTGATTGCACTGATGCGTTTATCGTATGAGGATGAGCTACTGATATAGCGAATGCTGTGGCACCATCGATTCTGCCATCGATCTTGCGGCTCCACGCATTTGGGCTTGACCTTCTTTCATCACATGTGCCATTCGGCAGCATCGATTCATTGTCTCTGTCAGGTGTCATTGTGTCTGGTCGTTTGTCTATAGACGGACTTGAAAGCTCCGAGATGTTTGCAGGACTGTCTGAGACAGATGCACGTGGCGGTGCGGCAGTACCCACTGGTTCTAAGAATGAGACTAAGGGCTCTTTATCTTTACCGACACATTGGATTATAGCAGAAGCGTTTTCTCTCGCCAATGCGTCTCTTTCGGAATCGAGCAACGATAACTATGGTCCGACTGCGCGTGAGCCACAAAGGATTTCGCGTACCGAAACTCAATTTACATATAAAACACATAAGAATTGTTAACTGGAACGCTGATCGGACACTCTGCGGCGGTGATGGCGGTCGTGGAGCGTCCTTCCCCCCGCGAAAACTGAACACTCGATAGCTGTGCATCACCGGCGCATCAGGCCTCGCTCGCGCCCTCTCCGCGCCAGTCTGCCGTATAGTGCGCCATACAGCGACGGGTTTCTCGACACGTAAAAAGCGCTCGCAATCTGCGGGAACTCTAGTTGTCTCTCGACGTTGCTGTCGCGGCTGTCGACGATGCAGCCGGGTTCGATCTGGGCAGGTCGGAGAGGCTGGTCTCGCTTCAGAGAGTTCGGGGTCTTCTATGATGTAGGCGGATCCGTCGGGTTGTAGACGATCTTGCCGTCGAAGCGTTCGACGTCTGAGGAGAGGGGGTGAGTCGCGGCGGGAGAGATCGACGCGTCAGGTGCGGCGGGGGGCGATGTGGGCGCGGGCGCGGAGGAGGGCGCGGGCGCAGCGCGCGGGGGCTGCGGCGGCGCGGGGCTCCTCCTCGGGGACTCATGTCGCCGTCGTCGGGCTCGAGCGCGGCGGAGCTCTGGGGGTCGTCGCGCTTGCGGCGCGCTTGCGCTCGGGGGGCGGCCGCTAGCGGGGCCGCGGGGCTGCAGCGGCGTGGGCATGGCGCCGGGCGTCAAGGCGGGCATCACATGCTCTCCTGGACAATACATGCATACGTTAGCCTCTAAGAAGTATCAACATCTACCACAGCGTTAACAATAATGTGCAAAGGTTAATATTTCAAATATTAGTGGGGCATCTTGAAAATCGAACGTAGGTTGATCGTAAGCTCCAACCCTAGATAGGATATATGAGACACAAGGATTGGTCTTAAGTAAGTGAGTATTAAAAATAACACAGTCATATTTGTCTTGGGACATACTGGTACACAAAGCAACAGTACTACCAAGAATTTTTTTTTTGTTAAATTTGATCAGAGAAAAGCATGGAGTACATCTGGTAGTCATTGGTAACTGACGTCAATAGTCGCAACACTGTGTCACAGTCACACAGTAAATGCATATGAACAGTTTTAAGATAAGTTGCTCAATGATTAAATTCAGGTACTCATGTGCATGACCTAATACATCCACTCAGTGTCTTACAATTAATTGTATTAGTCAGCCTGAAATACCTATCTAAATCCAAAAACACAGAGTTTTACTTTCGTGCTGATGATGCTTATCTATATGCAGAAGTACCCTATATCGTCAATCAAACCACTAGCGGATCTACTTGAACCATCGCCTATTTCTCACGCACCAGTTTCACCCAGTCAGCTGAAGGTGACCATTGAATAGATTGCACCGGCGTCGCCGTAACGGAAGTGGGTGGGCCGATCGCTTTATGTCACCCGTTTTGTGTTTTAAAGTTACATTTTGTCATAGTCTTTGTGTGAGCATCGATTTTGTTCATGCAAATGCGACGCATGTTTTTGACTATTCGGTTAGAGTTGATTTTAAAGTGAGTTTTAAGCTGATGTGGTTGGGTACAAATTCGTTTGCTATGATATCTCTCGTAACAACAGCTAGCTTTTAATACCTATAGGTATTTGCTTTTCTGACTGTAGGATGAGATATCAAATAACTAAAAGGCTTAACGATATATGACAGATTTGCTTGTGAGGATGGATAAAAGGGGAGCGAAGCGAAATTAGGAAGATCCATGTCCAGCAGTGGACTGCTCATACGTTTTAGGGTCATGGGTTACTCTATACCTAGTAGAAAAAGCTACATAAAATTCGACAAGCGATTTCATTTCGCGAAATATAATATTGTGATATTTATTTATTTATTATAAATAAAGTTAAATAAATAAATAAATATCAACACACTCAATAGTTACGTTCTTGTAAGTGATTTTGACCATCCATGAAAAGTTTTTTATGGAAACGTTTATCATGCCTGTATTGGATTTCTTTCATATACTTAATCTTGTGTAATACCGATAAGGCTTAAGTTCCCACAGCAAGAGCCATCTAAAAACATAGTATATATGTGTGTAGGTACACAAATTAAAATACATGGTAATCGTTACTTATCTAACTGCTCTTTGCGCAAACAAACGGCGATCAATTATAAACCGAATGACAGCCTGTCAAAGTTGTCAACTGTGACATATTTACAATTAAGCAACCAATAAAGATGGAACTTAGCAAACACAGATTATTGCATTCCTAATGGAAACTCTTATTGGAAAAGTTTTCAATCATTGCAATAAGGATTTGACTATGTGACGCAACGATACACGATAAGTAAAGTAGAATGAAAATTCGTTAAAATACGAGATTAAGCCGTCTTCCCCGTTATCTCGTGTGTTATCTCAGACAACATCTTAAAGAATACCTAACGAGAACACCAATAATGTATTGTGTATTTCGTTGACAGCCTAGATATTAGTCACATGACTTCTAATAAGATAATATAATTGATTAGTAGATTTAGAACAAGGTATTCACGACATTATTTGATGTCAAAGACAATATTGTTGTTATGCAGAATCATCAGAAAGTTCAAAGACACAGTGACGTGCACAGAGATTATGAGAAGGGTATGCAAAGTGAGTGACACACAAATCACAAAAACAATAAATAATTTTCAGTTTTGTCAAATTGATGCTTGTTGATGACAGCAGATCGCCTATGGAAATCTGTAGAGGAAAATGGCGAATAAGTGGGGCCATTAAAAACGTGCCGATTTTCAGGGTGTGTGTTAACGCATAGGGTATGCACTGCTATATTGCATATATGGGGTGCACGCCACTGTGAGGACATACATTATTCCGTTCATACAATCACACGTATTTATTGAATAAATTGAATCAGATTTATTACTAATTCGTCAAGTCGCCAAATTAGTCATTTGTAATAGAAATTGAAATTTATCAAAATTTAGCCTTTTTTCCTTAACTTATCAAAGGAATCTAGTTATAAAACTAATTAATATCGGTGATAGGAAATGAGTAATAGGATAAATGAATAAGAAATTAATGTACTTAACAGGATGTTGATAAAATGTGCAATTTCCACAAATCGGCAAAAACTCAGGATGTGTACATAGTGATAAACATATTAAAATTAGCTATTGGCCGACCTTGAGTTTTTATAATGTAATTTAGGACGCCGCACCTCAGTGTTTACATATTAACGGGCGAATAGCCCTTGAAAATTATGATAACTGTATCAATAAGATTTGAGTACAGTCAATATTAACGATGCAAGCATGAAGGGACTCTTTGTTACACAAACGTCCATTTTCATGTAACTGGCATGAGGAAACTCGTAAAATAACGGGCCGTATCTATTCGATTTTAAAATCATCCAATCAAATTCCACGCACACATATTACCAACATTATAACACCTAAATTCTGTAAAACATTTTCCCCGACAAGCGCTTTATAATGAACTCTGTGATGCATATAATTGCATACGTTATAGATCTTGACAGTAACTCGAATATGACAAAGTAAATACGACCAATTACTAGGTATAATTACTGTGGTTCCTCTCTACTGTAATTTGTAGATCATTTCGCAGTGCTAATGTGTATGGAAATTATGCAAAGAGCTGGTAATTAGAGTCGAGGTGAATGGTCTGTAATGCTTTAATTTGCCTGTAACGATATTTTTGTATATACCTATATATAACAAGCCCGGAGTGAATCTCAACTGAGTTTTTATTTGTTTTATACGTACTTACACAATTTTTCAACAAATTAAAAGTTATTATTTTTACATTACCGATTCATACATTAGGAATTTCCTAGAAATTTTCATAACATACGTAGATAATGGTATTAAGTACATGATTAAAAGCTTATTTCAGTTATTTAATATGCAAATGAACGATTGCACACTGTCGTTGACACGAAATGCAGCAATAATATAAAAGGGAAAACAATATCAAAGGCTAGGTGCGGCTGTAATTTCTGTTTTGCGAATAAAGTCCGAAGTGGCACTCAATGTTAAATTTTAATGCGGGGCCACGTGCAGATGTTCCCAACGTTACAATCAGTGTTGTCAATTTCCACCGATACCTACCCTCGATGCAGAACTAATTTCCGATAAACTCGCACACAAATAAAGCTAATACGTATTTACATGGAGTGCAAATTACACGTACACATGAGTGTGTGAGCGTGAGAAAAGTACGGCGGAAATTATGACTTGTGTGTGCGCGCACACTGACGCAATTCGCGTGTACGTACGCGGAGCACACTAGCGCCGCGCCCGCATCGCGCTACTCCTACAATAGTCATCAACTGCGTCATAATGAAGATGCGCGCTTTTCAATTCATTAATGAGGCTCCCACAATGTTATTGATAGGATGATAGCAACGAATGAATACCACTTTTGTCAATGTCCAATTTATGAACAGTAATCTGCATGATCACGCGCTAATCCAACTTGTTTATTTAAAGAGAAACCCAATCAATGAGAATTTGAAAGGTACACCGATTACTGGGATGAATTGAATAGAAGTGAAATTAAAAATGCTATTGGTAGGTATCTCACATTCGATACTAACAATTTTACAAGTTTCAATTTTAAATCCCTTAATTAGTGTAACCGTTTGCGGTTGCCAATCAGTTTTCCCATTAACATAAACAGCAATGCGAACTCGTGATCCGCAGGGCACTTTCTAATCGCAAATTATAGAATATAGTTAGGTGCTGTGACATTTGCCGAGCTGAATATCTTATTGCTACCATTGGTTTCAATGAACATTAAATAAATCGACGCAAGATGAACGGCGGGTATGGAAACGTCATCAGATCGTGCATTTATCTCGCCAAAGCCGTTGAATAGACCGCATAATAATTGTAAAAACGTATAACTAAATAGACATGCCAATAATCATTTGGCATTAGCAAATGTGGAGAGTAAAGCAAACAGCGCATCATCGTGGCCGATAGTCGAGTAACAAGAGACGCGATGAACTACGTCCATATTAATAATCGTCGGTTATTACTGGGGCCCTCATTAGCTCGACGGCCGCTCGCCCCCACGAAACCGCAGAACACTGCTAAATAATTACCCCCAGACTGCTTTCTTCACGAAAACATCGTAAAAGCGCATTAAACAACATCTACTAAGTCGGCGCGAGGAATTACAATAAATAAGGTATTAAGCCGACGTTGTCAGGCATCGAGCCGAAAATGTCGAAAAGCGATTAATGGAAATAAAATTGAGCGAAGTCCGAGGGAACGATTTACTTAATACATTGATAATAAGTGTATGGAATGTATGTAAAATGTTGTACGTAATGGAGGTAGTCTCGTTAGACGTGGGAACGTTGACTGTAAAGCGTAAGCGGCTACTACACGGTAAGGATCTCGTCTGACAATGTCCACCGTTAGGGCTTAACTTTAAACCTTCATTAATGGTAATATTTCTGAACTCGACGATGGGAATGGCTCTTTTTGCAGCGCCCGCGCAGCCCGAAGACGCGTTACAGTAATGGCCGTGTTCGACACGACTCCAGTAAAGCCTACCACTTTGATAAAAGGCCAGAGAGGTTCAGAAATCCCATTAGATTCTTAATGCTTGTACCTTCTTAGAGGATTCTGTGGTCTAAGACCAATAAGACAATTTATGGTGCACACAATCGAAGTGAGACTTCATAAGTTTGCGTTCTAGCAATATTAATTTGTGCTTGGAATATTAATTCAATATCTTTCCAATATCGTTCAAGACGTTCCAATAATGACACAAGACAAAAAGTCCAATTAGTTTTCTGAACATTCGAATAACAGCGAAAGTTGTAATTAAAATGCCTCTCTAATCCCATTCAGTGTTAAGTGACATAGCGAATTCGTAAAACGGTCACAAGTATGTATGTAATTACAGTCTTTTGAGGAACGTAATGCGATTCTCACACGATTAACAACTGTCGATGTTTCTCATTAATTTGCCGAGTTCATTAACAAAACATATGATGTGGCGAAGGAATCAAATGTTAAAGACGTTCGCACAAGTATGAGGTGATTGGATGATCCCTTGTGCCAAATTGACGGTAATGACGTAATTAAACACGGTATATTTTAAGCTAAAGATACGTATGAAGATTTAAAACGAACAAAGGATGAACTGGTAATTTGAATGGAATGCGACTGAATTCTTCTGACTCATATTCGGATGAGAGGAATCAACTTATTAAAGTAACTAATTAAGGAGGTATACTTAATCGGAGATCCGTCAATAGAGGACCATCGCGTGAAGCTGCAGGTACCCTGGCAGGCGCCACTCGTCCGATGTGCCTTACGAACCGTCAATTTTCGCCTGTAATTATTGCGGACCCTTCGATACTTATTTCTATTTTTTCCTCGCTTAATTGTTGCAACAGATGACTTTTTTGTCGAACCACCTCAAAGAGAGCGGAAAGGCATCAAACGCAGTTCGAATTTGGAAATAATTATACATAAATAGTCCCTTGAGCGGCCGATTAAGACAATTTCCGAGGCAAATTGCCGCAGACGAGTATAATAGCACACGCGCTCCGTCATAAATAAATCTGGATTACATTTCTGTACGAGATTAAGATTGATTCGAACTCGATGCTTTCTGCTATTAATGTCTACGCGGGATAATGCTGCGGCCGTGTTAAAAATTTAAAATCATCATCATCGTTTTTGTACGTGTGTGTTGTATGATAATTACGATCGACAAATTGCTCGTGGTCATTAAGACGGTAACTGGTGGATGGTATCGGCCGGTCGTCCGTAATTAATGATCAATACATGTGAAATAATTAATTAGCGGCTGGGATCTGATCTGGAGCCTCGGGGCGCAGTACAAAAAACAATGACGTGCGGTTTCGGCTGCGCCGGCGCCGCTGCCTCAGCGGCGACATCCGCTGCCTATGCCTATAATTTGGTAGACCTCGAATTAGTTTTAATCTTATTGCCGGGATGAGCGTGACGCCGGCGTCCACGTGGAATGTGTCATTATCATTATTGTTAATTCGGATGATTATCATGGGTTCTTACCGAATTATGACGGAGCTAACGGGTTCCCTTTGTTCCTTAATCGAAACTAAATCGCCCAGTCGGCTTGTTAGATAAATAAAGGTTTCATAAATCTCTGGGTGATGTAATTAAAATTTAATTTCCACACGTCCAATGTAGGTCCTGATCAAAAGTCACTGCTGTGTTGAGTTGAATGATGTCGCGTGTTGTGATGTGCTGAACCACGAAACACTAAGTGGAGGTGTGATTAGAGTTGTCACCCCGTAATTACGGCCCGTCGAAACGTAATGTTGTAACAATTACCGGAGAGCATTAAGACGCAAAGTTTCAATCCGTCGCGTAATGTGTCGACTCTTTAATGGTCAGTGGGAGGGGCGGGGGACGGGGTCATTTTATGTTCACTGCTGACTGTAAAATTAGCTTACTTTAACTATTATTTAATGTCGTTTTAGGATGGGAATGGGGTGAGCCTCGACTGTGGGAATCCGAGGGCCGTTGACGGAATTTCAATGGATAATTGTTTAACTCCACAAGTGGTATTGTGTTGGCCAAATCGTCTGACGGTATCTAAATTATTGTCACCGTGTTGGTGAAATTTTCGGTAACAATTCACGCGCTAGTACTTTAAGCGATCTTCAAATTAAGTTAAGCATGTTGGCTTAACGTTTCCCGTGTGTAATTTTCTTCGTAATTTTGATTTCGGGTTACGGCCTGCCATCGGTATCGGTTGAAAAATCAATAAATAATTAACGTTCTCACGGTTTTTCATGTAGCAGGCACAAATCAGTGCGAGCTCTAACTCGCCATCGGGATGCGTGTGCGCAATTAAAACGAAACCCACAATCAGCCGCCATGTTTGTACACGGCCGATGTTAATAGCCTTCTGTAATTACATACGAGTATCATGCCATCGTTGCTTCTCGGAAGGCAGATCAAATTAATAGAACCTATTTTTGGTGCCGTATTAGATTAGAGAATTATGAAAATCAAAATGCAATCATTTAAATTAGATGTTGACTTTTGAATGATATAAAACACTTCGACTTTAATATAAGAACCTACTAGATAGTAATAGTACGAGTTTGGTTGTGTAATAAAAGAAGTGTACACCTTAACTATGATATGAAGTATCACATAAACCACTATACGTATGAGGAAAACGAAATAACCTGAGCGACAATGCACGACAGCGTCACATCGTCGACTCAAGAATTTCATATCGCCACATTTACATGTATTCTATTCTCAGAACTAGCGGGCCCATCCTCCCCGCCGTTATATCCGGGGAAAGAATATCTAAATTCAATTACAAAAAGGCTTCAGCGCGAGGTGTGCCGCTGCACCCGCGCCTCCTCCGAAAAGGGTGTATAACAACTCAATTTCTCCATATTATTAAGACGGTGGGGCGCGTGTAGGGGTCGGGGTGGCGTGGCACACAAAAAGAATGCTAATTTAAAATTCTTATTGCTGTGTTTGTATGCGCGCGCGCCTTATGTATCATTCGCGTAACAAAAGCCGGAGGAGAGAGCCGCCCGAGCGCGTAATTTCAATCTAATATTCAATTTGAGAAGTATCGCGAGCACCCGCCATCTTTTATTTATATACTCCACTTGAAGTGTTTCCCGCTTATTTGAGATCATAGAAACAAGGGGATAAGTCAAATGATATGCTTTGATTTGATTTCTTATAATAGTCATACCAACGTGTTTACCAATACCTAATAAGGTTCGGTTTTAGAACGTACTTCTTATCGAATGAGAAGTTCGATAAAAATCTAAAATTATGAATTCAGATTTACCTATGCTAGAAACATTGAATTTTAATGACCCTACAAGTTTCGTTCGTAGGTAAGTAATTTATTATATTTTTTTAAGTTTTGAACCCTTTAGGTATCTACGATTAAATGAGTAAAATAAATGTCATGAATCCACTCCATTGACACAAAGAATTTATTATTAAATTAAACAATATAAAAACCAATAGGTTCCTATTTCGAAATTTAAAATCGTCATATCAATTTTACTGATTTAAAAACAAATAAAAATCGGGTCACATAATCGCCCAGCTTTCGTTTAACACCGTCGCATAGCGGTGCATCGATAGAGCCCTCATGCACTCGTTTCGCAACTAGTTTGTAACAAACGCCCATCGCGAAAACTAGACAGTTCGCCTTGACAATACGAGTCGCATCTCGAGTCGTGACAAATGGATATTGAATTTTATATCCTTGACTTATACATTGCTCCATTTTAAACAATGGCTGTTTTGTTAAATAGAAAGCACTCTTTTATAATTTAGCATTTATGCACACATCTCAAATGATGTAGTGACTAATGTCATCTACTCGTATAAAGTAACAACCACGTTCTAAATTATTTATAGCAGGAATAAAGGTAAATTTTCTTCATCATCATAAAAGCAGGGATAATTGACGCCTAAATCCTAATTCGCAAGTTAAAGATCCATCGGGTCGAGGCCGTATGATACGCTTGCCAAGCTGCTCGAAATAGAACATTTCGATTACAATTTACATCACTTGAACTCGTTAATAATGTTAGATATAATCATCCCTTCAGTCAGTTCCTTCTAAATTACGAATTACCAACGTCGCGTTGCCCGATACGCCATTTCCTTGACAAAGAGCACTAAATTCGTTTCGATATCTCAATCTAACGGCCAGTGATAATTGCTTCATTCCCACGGCGAAGAAAATAAATTTGGCCGATCACAATAGGTGCTTTACACAGACAATTCGCGGCTAAACGGGGGCCGATCGACGCCTAATGCTCCTCGTGATATATTAGTACGAACGCTGACCCCGACTCCACTTTTATCCTAGTACACGTTTGTCTATGCTTTCTTTTTAATTTGAAACGTCAAACCGTTAGTTAAATACTAAAGCTACAACACTAGTTTACTGAAAAAGTTATTGATCCTGAGACGCATCTTCTCATAGGATGGAACTTCATACCACGGCCAATGGTCAAAGTGTAGCAGCCAATACTACTGCCACATCCCTAGATAGTTCCGTTTTGAAAAAAAACCTTACATAATAGGTACTATCATATATCCGATAGATCAAATATTATGTCGCTTTGGGTACATGCCTGTGACATAGTAATAGTCCCCAGACATGGGAGGTTAATTAATTTACATAATAATAATATAATAACGAACAAAGAAAAGAATAGCAGCGGTATTCCCTGGAAAATATGACATTGGAACCTTCAAGAAAAGAGCGTATTCCTTCCTAAAAGGCTCTTATCACTCTAGCCCTATAACATTAAAAAAAAACAATAAGGCCGGTTTTTAGGTAGGTACCTATTTACTTTTATTAAAACAATATATTTCCTAGATTCTCCATAATATTAAATGGACTTAAAATAAACTAAACCACCTGAAGAAATATTGAGTTAGTTTTCATTAAGGTTGGCCTTTTACTCAAATTGTACCTACCTACCCATAAAATCTCGACCATACAACCTGAGCTTTCCTCGTTCAAGTTTAAGAGTTAATTTGCAATATTACATATCTATAACAATGCCAATTACACGGTGGCATAATCAACTATTGTTGGCGAATCGTCGCCTTTCGGAAAAGTACGCGTCGCTTGCCGTGCAGCAGAAAGCGTGCGAGGGACAATGATATTATGTATATATAAAGGTAGATACGCCACCCGTGCCTCAAAAACGATCCGCCTAAGAGATTACAATTTGTACTCTTTTATTTGATAAATGGGTTCGAAATTCGAAATATGTGTGTGCTGTCACTGCATTCGGAACACTTTTTTCGATTGTTTTGTGAGCATATCACTAATCCATACTTTTTTACATCATTGGCGAGGGAGTCTCGACAATTCGCGCGACGCTCATACACCGCAGGCAACCCTTATTGAAACGTGTTTTTTATTGATATTATATGCAATGTAACAGAGAACACGGATTTGCCAAGCGTAAAAGGTTATCAATGCATTCGTACTTAATATATAATATAAGAAACGAGCTTAATGCAAAAAGGTGCGAGCTTGTCACCTGCACGGTAATTCAATTCGATTTTTGTTAACCTTAAGTGAGAACGCTAAAACAAGCATACTTAAGTGGTTATCAAGTAACGCAGAATATAAACGTGTTACCTACATACAGGTTATTTAATAAAACAAAAAAACAGCTGCTCCATTTGGTTTCTGTTATTAAATCAAATTCCTTATAAGCTTTAAATCATACGATGCCACTAATCTCTGCCCACAATGTTCGAAAACAATAAATAATAAAAACCTACAGCATCAAGATAAAACCGACATTGTCGCGTGATAAATGATCAGATTTAAATTTAGAACCGTACACTCGGACCAGAGAGCATCTTATAACGAACGCGACGAACCCCGTTTATAATTATAATTAATATTCTCACAGTATTAAAGTGGTCGACGGCAAAAAACAGATTCGACGCGAGAATTAATAACAAACAAATGGGCTACCTGCGGTGTTTTTTGTGCCCCCACAGGTAAGCCGTGATGATGAAAGGAAATCATGCGAGTCTGTCTTAGACTTTAAACAATATCGTTTGCTTTTGACACGGACGATTTTTTTGTACACGGCACCGCGTGTTCATTCATAGGAAGCACACACGGTAGACGAAAACAAAAACGTGGGAATCGCTACTCGCCGAGAGATGGCGTTGACACAGCAGTGGAACAACATATTCAGCCAGTAGAAAAAGAAAACCTAATGATTCGTAGGTGTCGCATTTCTCAAAGAAACAAAAAAACAAACCTGGTTAGAATTGGAAACCATTTCGAAACAAGAAACCGACGATTTAGAATCCTTAACAAAAGAGAGGAACTCTCTAAACGCGATACCGTAATGACAAAACAGAAATATGATTTCGATTAAACGGTGCGACAGGGACACCTTTCTTTGTCGCTGCTAACGGGTGTGAAAGAGACAGGAAACAGTTAATAATAAAAATATTTTATTTGTATTATAGGGTAAAACACCCCCGCTGCGGGCTGTTTGGTTGGGACTGCATCCATCATCATTATATTAACTGATTTAACACTTTTAAACAGATTCCTTTGACAGTTGGTGGTACGTTTGTTAGGAGGATAAATGTGCGAAGGCGATCTGGGCTTTTTGTAAAACACCACTTGGAGAGAAATCTGTATTATAAATGATATCTAAACTTAAGAAAGCTTTATCTTAAAAAACTCTGAATCTTCCATATCAAATATTTGATTTAATTTTATTTCTAATTGTTAAGCTAATGAAAGGAGACTCATATCGTAGCAATAAAACATATTCCATCATTTTAAAATGAAATAACAGTGTTGTAAATGCCAATTCTGTGTCTATTCAAAAAAATAGGTACAAGTACTTTGTTGTTGCCACAAAACACAAATGTCAATTTCCCGATTCGAAATTTGAAAAGTCAAATCAAGCCGTAACTAATAAAATGTGACTTCACCACAATTCAAGAAATGGCCAGTATTTCGTACACGTTGAATTAAGCATAAACAAATACTACGCAACCTTGCGATCCAGAATCAAACGGCACCGGGAGCCATTCATACCATAACAGGGCCGCAATTCTACTAATATACTTGACTTTACGCACCATTACGACATTAATCCAATCGTACATTTGATATTACGGTACAAAATTTAATGTCAATGTTTTAAAGTAATAATTATATAGAAGAATGAATTGTCTGATGGTATGCCAAATAAAATTCTGCCATAAAAATTAAAAAATGAGTGCACATTTTACTATTGAGACACAATAACGATCATATTATTGCATTTTTAAATTAGTGGAATTGGAGCTGAGAGAACGGATCTGGTGTAGTAAGTTGTGAACGCCTGTCTAATGCCCATCTTAGGTGACAGCCGCCCTGGTCCGCCATTTTAAGAAAGACCACCACTGACGGACTTTATACATGGGAAATGAATAACTCAATTTGATTTTCCAACGATACGATTAACTATCAAGATTAAAATATTTAACAAGATTGTCGAAAGTTTATCGGATATTAGGTACCTACACGATTAATTCATCGTGAAAAAGGATTTTTCACTTATAAAAGGTCAAGTTATCGGAAGGGTTATATGTCCCGCACTAGACCTCTCAAAATATGACCATAAGATTCAGACTGTCATTTTTCTATAACATTATTAGATGAGTGACGTCACTTTTCATCCTATTTTCCAATAGGATTATAGGAACCTCGAAAGAGATCTTACATTTCAATTGGCACAAATCTACCGATCCAATGCTAAGGGACGGCTAAATCCAACAAGCCCCTATAAGGCCAACCTCTAGCATTATTTTAATGCATAATTGAAAATGTTTTTACGTCAATTATTTTCCAACATTAATTGACGTGTAACATGTTCATGATAATAAATATTTAACAGTCCTATTGCAGGACCATTTAAATGGGCAAAATGTGGCATTATTGGAGCCGTTCAGGAAATGCAATTAAATGCAATGATGCATGTCGATATTAAAATAGGTATTGATATGCAAAGTCGATGATTACAGAGTGGTCGGGCCCATGCTTCGCTTGTTCACAAATATTTCGTTCGCTAATCAATAATGAACCCAAGCCCAGTATTCAGTAACAATTGCCTACAAAAGCTTGTATTGGATTTGTTTATTTTACCGTCTATTGTGATACCTCGTGCCCTAGATTTTTGTGGGTACACATTCGGGCCGGCCATTATTTATTTAATTAAAACAAACGAATCTGCATTTGTCAAATTGTTGCTGTTTATTTGTTGGTCAAATGGTCACCTGATCAGATCCAAGTTCACTTCAATCTGACCAAGCACGGATCCATGCTTGTGGAAACGGCTCCTAACACTAATACGCTTGTTTGTTTGTACGATTTATTGTGATTGTTATCAACAAAGTCAAAAACCAAAATCATTTATCTGTTATATGCCCGAGGTACGTTAGGGTGACAAAGATGTCACTAGTTCATAGTAGATACACCTTAAGCCACGAAGAATCTGGCAAGCAACTCAATAAGTAGTTTATATAATTAAAAATAAGTATTAGTAACTTATCTATTACACATATAAAAATAATACTATTTTAAGCTATTTTATTCACATTAATATTTATTCTACGTACTACTTTCATGTTATTTCGTAATATGTACAATAAAGATCGATCTCAAAACTAATTAGAGGATGTCTTAACCCAGCAGTGGAGTTGCTGCCACGTATGATTAAACGAAAGTTTTAATCGATGTTCGAGTTAATCGATACATCGAACCCCGTTCTCGATGTCATAGCTCGCACACAAGCGCCCGCGCATGCCTAACCCAATAATTATCCGACAGTGATTAAATCTCGAGATAAAGCTCATTCCGCTAATTACTCCCTAAAGCTAAACGAACGAGCCGACTAAGTTTTTGCCATCGACATAATTTAATAAGCATATTAGCCAGGCTGATGCCGGAGATAGGCGCGGACCCGCGGGCGGTGTTCGCTGATACCTTGAGAATGTACCTAAGCGCATCATCAAAATGGATGTAAGAGTCATACAAATTTTTTGACCCAATCTAATTATTATTGGTGCATCCTGCGAAATAGCTAACGAGGCATCCATCATTCATTGGACCAGTGCACTCTTTGAACGAATCTGTGTGGAAAGGCCTTTTCCTTTCATGAGGACGTAAAAGGCTGGTTGATGAATCTATTTCTCTTAGGTACGTGTCATACATCATCATAACTTCAAAATAGCCTTAAGAGTCTACTGCTGAACGAAAGCAGTCTCACTTCAGCAGTCAAAAATTCATCGCCAATTAACCAGGTCATCGGTCCATTTGGTCCCCCATAAGTTAACCTGCCTACACAGTTTCTCTTCTTCCGCTGATGCCACACGAAAATCTTCCCGCCCCATCGACTCTAATCTATATATTTTGTCCTCGCACTATATGTCCCGCCCATTATTAACTAGCAAATCCTGGTTTCAAACATACTTTTAGGAAAGTTTCTTAAAATCAAAGCTAAACTGTGGAACACTGTTTCAAATAAAAAAATAATTATTGTTGTACCCAATAATATAACTAATGACTTGCTTATCCAACTTTGTCAAACGTCCCTCTGAGACTGATATTGAATATAAATAAAATTATTAAATCCGTTATGAATGAAAAGATGATAGATTTAACTAGCATTTCATAGCAGTCACTGAGACTTGTTAAATGCTTAGTTTGTAATTATTGACACACTTTTTGTTAAATGGTAAATAAACTAAAAAAATAAATGTTAAGTTCAGTCACTTTCTAACTGGGACCAAACATGAGACGGGCTGAGGTCAGAGAGGAATGACCACGCAATGAAACTCAGATGTCTCGAATCACAGTTGTACATAACACATACGCATTACAATCAATTTAAAACGCCCGTTGCATATCAGCGCTATGACATTGCGCTGCGTCGCGTGTGGTAATTCAATGAATGCTGATAATATTAGCATGTTCCAACTTCATTATGATTTCTAATCAAGGAGACTTAACTGAGTGCCTTTACTCAGCGAAGATGCCTTTTAAAGTAACACATAGTACTCATAGGTGCGAAATGGTGCCGGCTTTATGAACTAGGGTAATTAAGTGGTGAATTAATCCCAGAGGATGTTTACCAAACTAGGACCCTACACCTACATAAGTGATACTACACTTTACTAGGTGATAGGCTCAATACTGAGTCTTAAAGGTAGGTACCATCACAGTCCTTGATATCATTTCATGACATAGGAGTATTATGGATTTCTATCGTTAGCGCAATGCGCGAGTAGCTAGTATAATTACGGAGTATAAGGCTCGTATTCTAGGACGAGACTCAATGTTGATCTATACTTAAACTGAGTGAGAAAGGGATGGTTCTATTCATCGTGTAGAGCGCCATCCCTTTTTCACTCTACTGTGAAGATACGGGCCTGAGAGACCTATGTTCTGGGGTCTTGAGTCATCTGGTCTGTAATAGGGCAGATGGCTATTGACTTTAAATAGATGCAACGAGCATAGTACAAGAGCCGGACTCGAACCTCGGCTTAGGGATGTCACCGCGTGCGCGGTCTTACAACCCCACGACAAAACGTTTCCTCGCAATCACCGATGGCCGGATTAAGGGAGTCTCGCACGTTTTATCTCCGATTGTCCGGCACTTAACGCGCACTTTACGCGGAGTGCCCCTCGAGAGGAAATTGAAAGCGATCGCTTTCGCCGGTATCTTATCTGTAGTGTTGTACTAATTAATCGATGCAGTCGAGACGGTCGTTAGTTGTGAATAATGCGGGTATTGAGTGTAGTGATGTGATTTATCGGTGTGAATAGACAAAAAGGTATCGCGGGGACAATACGATGGAATGTCGCCGCGGACGCTCGTGCGGCTCGTGAATGCGGATTATTAATATGGCGCGCGGACGCACGCCTTCTCTGACCAAACTTAAGTCAATAATAGTTGGATGAATTGTGTATTTTAATGGTTGAGAAGGCAGCTATTATACCAAGGGTTGGTTAAAACCTGGGCAGTAGAAATATTGTCATGAATTTTTTTATGTTACAATGTAGGTAACAATTGGAAATTGTTAATTGGATCAACGACTTGCGAAAGGTTGCTGGTGGAGGCTGGATGAGAAAAGCGGAGGACCAGGATATCTGGCACACAATGGGGGAGACCTATGTCCAACAGTGGACTGCGATAGGTTGACTTTAGTACATTTCAACAGTTGTATAGTACCCATCGTACAAGCTCCTTGATTAAATTGGAATGTATGGCGCTATGTGAATGTCGGTGGATATTTTTTTTATGAAAAGTACATTTGAACTCTTAAATCTGTTACAGATGAGATTGAGCTAAACTTGAATTTCCATTAAACGGGGAAATGTTCTTCAGAATATTTTACCGATACCAAGAGCCAATCACATTTACTTTTGCTGTAAAGTAACAATATGTCAGCTCTTGGTCCATCTAACACGTAGGTTTAAGTTTCCTAATTGCATTATTGTACTGAAGCTGCACCTACGTTGTAACATTTAATCCATATAATATTTCAGAAAGATTATAATATGCCAAGCTGGTCCAATACGTTTTCTTTAGCAGCGTATACCACGTCTACAGATAAGGCGGGGACAATCACAAAACTCATTATTAAAGATCAAAAATTCACCAAAAATATTATTTCTGAATCCCCCGTGAATGCTCCCCTCCTTGTTAATCCCGCAACAATGCGTCACAATGGAGTTTGGCGCGGATTATAACGAAATCACCAAATTGTGTGGGCCCATACAAACGCAACAAAATACTGAACGTCACATGTGTAGTTTACCGCTTTCGGAACTAATTGGTATATTCCATAATGTCGCGATCATCGAATGGAACATCTGCCGCCGCTATCAATAGTTACATAAATAATAATGCGTAATAATTCGCTAATCATTGTTTGGATTTTGGGAAAAACAGAGCGATAAATTTAAAATTAGAACTAACCAATGCTCACTGTTTTAAAAATCAAGCGTGTTCGCGCATTTGTGTTTTTTTTTCTAGGTATATTCGAGGTAGACTGTGTACTGAGTCTACTAGGTAGTACCACCGCGCAATGCTAGATATCGTCCCGTGAAACAGAAGTGTTATGAATTTTTGTGTTTCGTGATGAGGACACTGTAGCTAGTAGTATTGGTCTCAACCAATGCCGCTTTGTCATGGTCAGGCGTATCACTTACTATCAGGTGAGCGTCTGATCGTCTTGTACACTTTGTAACCAAGAATACTATCTTCAGCCAGTGTGTCAAATGAACGTATTCGAATTTTGAAAAGAATAACAAGACATAGATGTTTAAGGTGACTTTTTTAAATAACGAACAGGGCAATGGACCAATTGTTAACATAACTCCGAATCGTTAGATCGATAAAAAACAATGAAAGTGGAAAGGGCAAAGAGCTCCTAGGCGTGTCAAACAGAGAACTCACTATGAAATTACTTTTCACGTTTTGTTGATACCGGTGAAACTAAATGAGATCATTTTTTGTCGCGGCCACTTGAGCGCGGCCCTGTGCTCGTCACGTCGACACTTGCTTCGCAATATCAAAATTAAATCGTCATACAATGAATAGTTTTTGGGGTTACGGAAATGAGAAAACGGAATGCGATGAAAACACCGCCATTGTTATTGCAGGGCAAGTTATTTCACGGTGCACACCAACTGTGCTTTAATTTCGAAAGCACCTATTGTAATTATACGATATTTAATCATAAAAATCTTTTTAATGAAAAATATGTATTTAAGCAGGATTTCGATGCAGCGCTGTGATGCAATTAAAAGTCAGTTTAAGTTGCATCTAATCATGGAATTGGTACATAACAAAAGCATTCCAACATTGAGACAAAGATAAGAAAACAAAAAAGGAACATAATAATGGATACTCAAAAAAATCAATGTCATACATTGACGCTAGCTGGATCGATGTACATAATTGCTTATGAAAGGGCAATTCACTATAATGCGTGTAATGTTTACTTCAATAGTATAAAGCCCTTGCAATTTTACTTGAAACACCTGAATATTACCTCTAACATTACAAATATCAACAACTCGAGGTGCTATTGCAATGTTGGTATTATTTTCAAACTCGATTAGGCGTGCATCAATCTGACAGTAGACGTCATGCAATGATGATGAACAATAGGCACTCCGTACTGTCACATTAAACTTTTTCCCTCCATTCATTTTGGACGATTTTGTACGTGTACTGCTCACGATTCGTTTTTTGCGTATTCCCGTCGTCCACTTACATAGTAGATGTCGTGAGTGGCTCGATTCGTTACCGATGCTATAATTAGTTTTACCGTTACTGGATACTTTACATTACGAACTGGTGGACTTATTGATTGCAGCCGTGACAATGTGGAGCGTGACATGTCAATTGTTTATTTTCCCTATACTAAATTGACACCCGTTCGATTTTCAACGGTCCAAACTTTGAATGGTCTAGGTGACACGAACGTTTCCGCAGTTGCATTGAAACATAGGAACTGCTGGTTAATATTTCGAAATTCGAATGTCAACACCCAACAACGCTAATCACGGAGACGCTAAAAACTATTTCGTGTAACAGTTATTAAATATGGCCGCGGCTTTTTCCTCAAAATTTAATTATCGTCATTAGGTTGACACCGAATACGGTCACGTGAAATTAGGCGTCGAGCACCACGACACAAGTTGTTTGCGAAACTATTCAACGGGCCGCTGCAATTCCGTTTCAATTTGTAGAAAGTCGATAATTGTCAACCGAAACGGCAGAAGAGCCGAATAAGGCCGCAAGTAAATTATTCAGTGTCCGTGATTGATTAGCTGAACATTAATGACTTGTTCAAATGAAAGTTGACAATAATACAACATGGGGTCGCTAAATGGATGGCATTATGTCCATGCATCGGGACGTCAAATATGACCGATGATCTCCCACAATTGTGCAGGACACCATTCTCGCTGAATTCAATGGCCGCCGTTTGAACACTGCATTCAATTTAATGTGCTGTCACATTTGGATCCGTCATTTTGACGTATTCTAGAAAGAAATACTTAAAGGTCATGGCGTGGAAATAAAATTAGTGTTTTATCTAATTTTGATGTGTAATAATTTTAATTAAATATCGTGTAATATTCAATAATTTCGTTTGCATTCATCAAAAAAGTTACTAATGAATAGGCAGCATGGTCTTAACTTAGCCTGGTACAATGCAACGAACGAACACATAAAAAGAAATTTATTTGTCTATAAATCTACTTTTCCATAAGCACCTACTCTACATGAATGTACAACTACGGAACCCTAAAAACAATAACAAAGTTATCGTTAAAATAAAAACATTACATATGCCGGCCGCGCTCGTGATGTTTGAACACCATGATGAAACCGTTAAAACCTAAAACCGAATTAACACTAGCGTTCTAAGACAAACAATATAAGTGAATTCACATGTGAACGACGTAAAGACTATCAAATTATGGCAACAACTTTGAAAATGTACCATTCGTGATTGTTGCGTTAACACTCATCCGACCAATAAATAGAAGCGCCCTGAAAACTTTGCTCATCTTCATAAAATGCCTTGGACATTTGCACTGCGCCCGCTAATTTACATTTTATCTTGTCACCTTAAGGTGGAAAACGGCGTATCGCATTGCAGTTAGACGACAGCCAGTTAATAAGCCGAATGGCTTTTACCAGGTGTCCGATAAATGGAAAACTACTAATTAAAGTACTTTACATCGCCGCGACTCAAATGGAAGAACTTACATTCGCTCATACGGAGTTTAATTAATCCGGTGTCAGAGTGTCTGTCGTAACCATTGGTTTTTTTTTCTATAAGTTTCTGAAAGCAGTTTGTTCAATTAATTCGATGTTCAGCTATGAGCCGACTCGATATCATGTTTGCGTTAAGAATTTGTTTTGTTAGCATTAGTAAAGATCAAAGGAGCGCACGATTAGCGTATCTTGTGAATATTGTTATATAAGTGGATACTAATACGTTAGATGCTGCTTAGGTATTAATCACATAATTGTGATGTACCTTTTAGCACTTCATGCAAGGCCAAGAGCTGGTTAAAGACTTGTTGGATAACTGTCCCCACAAACAATAGATTTTCTATTAGCTTTCCTTAGCTTCAAGCAGATAGCGTACGTACTCGAAAGTCACGATAATGAGACAATAAAATTTGAACCGTGTCGCCGTAATGCCACTAAATGTGCCTTATAATTTTTTTAAGTCGACCCCATTAAAATTGGTCCGAACGAGACAACGTGACCCTAATGAACGCAATGGAAATTATTTACGCCACATGAAGATGAGAACAACAAATGTGGACATAAAAGAAGATGTAGAAATCCACGTAATGATATAAAGTGAATGGACAGTAATTATTGTGTGTGACGACTCCGCGGTGCGTATCGGCCCCACGCTAATTGTCAAACTTGCTATAATAACACAACAATTTGATATTGTAAAGGTTTTTTTGACATGTGAAGTGTTTTTGTGTCCAAAATAGAGCCACATTCCAACACTGAGCATTAATCACATTAAAGAAAATGTTGGAACCACAATAGATCCAGTTTAGAGACGCGATTGTTGTAGCGGACGACATTTGGAAAAACATTAAAATTCCCTGGATCGTATAATTACAGATGACACATTTAAACATTAAGACACCCACACACGGTCTATGTTGTGGCTTTAAATTTGTATAATTTGTGTTAAGGCCGTAATATATGATACTTTAGGGGTCCCTCGCGTTCCGTGCATTCGATCGTTAATAAAATTATCAAAATCTAAACGGGTTTTATGTGTATCGCTCGTGCGTTGGCATGGGCTGGTCGCGTCTCGGGTCCGATTGTGAATGGAAATGGATTTTGGTATTTTTAAGTGTTTATAAAGGTCGTAAATAATTTAACGCTGCGTGATACTTCCGTCGTTCGAATTTCAAATGTACCAGAGCGGCGACACGGCCGGCTACTGGGTTTTGAATCCGCATCTAGATAATAATGCGACAGCCGAACCAGCGATATAATACGTTATTTATTATAATACGTTACGAGATATGACAGTTTGCATTAATTGGCGAGTGTTTCACATTCTTTTTGTGGGTTCGCCTGTTTATTTTTGTGCGACGATTGCGTTGACGCCAAACTGACTCATCAATTGAGATACTTTTCTTCGGATGTCAAAACATGCTCGTGTCTTTGTGGTGTTCGCAAACTGTGGCGCCACTGATATCAGCAGTCGGTTGATTATTTGTTTACGTTATGATTTTATAATTAGAGATTATTATAGGTAGCCGTACTGAAAATGTTATAAAATTGGTAAGACAGTGCCGTATTAAATAAAACAGTACAGTCAGCGATAGCTTAAAATTATACATACTAAAACCTCCACATTACCTTTTGCATTTTATAAACCAAAAAGGTACTCAAAATAATATTAAAACTAAACTTGACGTAATCAAAGTTTAGAATTAAAACAACTTTACATTTTAATTACTTATCCAAAATGTATAAAATTTAGCAACAAATAATTGCACTTAGTAGTTTTTGTCGCGCACGGTAGCCATTGCGTCACCGTGATCGAAGCTCGTCAAAACCACTTATGTGCTTACGCCGTAATTATTCCGGGCACACGCGGACATGGTTTACGAGCGTACACGGCTTGCCTTAGAAACGCACACCTTTTTAGCGTCCCGTACACAAGGGGTAAAAACGGGATCGCACTAGATAGATTTATATATCTGTAGGACACATTGCTTTCGAGAACCATGATTAAATTTAACCCAGAAGATGTATTTATGTTGCCACTATAACAAAAAATATTATTAATACAATATTTAATACCGATACAAACAATCCAAAAAAACATAATATTATTTTTATCGATACCACTATCAGCAATTAGATGTTTGAAACCGAATATTTCGTAGCATTTAGTTAGTAAAATTACCGGGTATAAGAGACCTGACATCTCTTGCTTCGGGTGACAGGCGGTGATGTGACGGAATTGTATAACTACCTACTGTTTTTAATTTCCTTCAACATTGCTTCCGTCATGGTCGACCTCTCACTTACCACCAGGTTAGCGTGCTGACCGTCCCGTTCACTAATAAAAAATAATATAAAAGCGCCCTTCCAGTATATGTTAAACATATTTTTTATAATACTACGGAACTCTTTTGAGTCCCAATCCAATTTACACTTGGCCGGTTTTTTGTTTAATAGGTTAACGACTTACTGTCTTTATTGATTGGGCCCAAAATACAACACTTGGACGGGATATAAAAGTCAATCTTGATGTATCTGAGATGGATTGTAGAATGTTGAATCAGTTTGGTGGTAGTAAAATCCTAATAGCTTAATAGGATGTGAGGAGAAATGCGCTTACGACTACCTGGAATTACATTTATTAAGTTATATTCATGGTTTATGAAGCATCTACTTAATATGAACCTTATAAAGAAATATATAGTAAATATATAATTTAAAACTATGTATAACATGATAAAGATGAAGATTAAAGCGCCTTAATAATAGAAAACTAACAAACGCTCTTTAAAATTCCGTATTAGGTAAGGGTCAAGCAATGTTTGCAAGCCTTATAGAAATGCAAATGACCTTTCTGGAATCTGTTACAGCAGATTATAGTTTTACATCAAATAACAAGCAAACATTTGATCAAACGTTGGACCAAGATTGAATAAGTGATTCACGAAATGTGTGCGATCAAGGTCAATGAGAACCGTGCTTATGACAAATCATTTGGCAAAGTATATTAGAAACATGGTACTATGTTGTTCAAAGGGCAAACATAATGACCAACATGAACTCAATGCTCATAGATATAAAGAAAATAAACAAAAGTTGCAATTGATAAATAAAGTATACAAAAGGTCAGTAAGCTACAGCGGTTTCTTTAAACTAGTTTACAACTTAATTAATAAAGATCATTAAAAAAACTGATTTGCAAAGGCCCATAAATACGCCTTGACACCACGCCAGCAATAACTCAAAGAGTCCCAGTATCAGACCACGGAATCAGTGGAATTAATTTGTTACAATTCCTTAGGCCAATAAAAATGTTTTGACACCGAAATCTCGGGCGTAGATAATGGCAGCGATTTAGAGGTAAAACCGGTAGTCTTGTAACCACCAACGAAGATAAATAAAATACATACGTACGTGCATATCACAGCCATATATTATATGGAGCATTTCAAATATTTGGACCGATTAAGAATATATGCATAACTATATATGGATTAGAAACTGGAGCTTGAAATGTAAATATATGACACCCACGCTAAAGAATTTAGACAATTTCTATAAGAAGATTGATCTATCTACATACAATAATGCAAATTCCCGGCATATTTTATCTGCATTAACATAATGTCATTTATTGTTATTAATATATTTAAGCGATTTTATAAGCAGATGATTTTATTATTTTAATGTCAACGTGTTCATAGAGTACAGATATGTCAAGTTACTTAGATTAAAGGATCATTATTTTTTGAAATCTGAATCTGTTGGAACAATCAACCGGTGGGTGTTCGAAAATTAAATTCGTATCTTACACGTTCAATGATTATTTCGAATTCTCATCTACCAAAAACAACAACTATTAACTGTCCATAACACCCTCGTGTTAAGGTTCCATGTTGAATGACACGTGACTAGTGCATCAGGCACAAATCCAAACATTACGAGATGTGTGCGTGACGTGTTCTTATTTGCTTTGGAATAAGGTCCATAACCGGATGGAGGTGAATGATGCTGTTGGCAGTACATCAAAATAAAGTTTTACACAGTCATGAGTTTCGACAAATGGGTCTTGCAGCGTTAATGACAGCACCGTGTAAAACCGGTAGGATGGTCCATGTCCACCGTTACTTGGCACATTCTGTCTCACCAATGCGGTACTAGTGATTTCAATCGAAAGACTTTTAATTAATTTTCTACTAGATTATCGAGTCGTTATTATGCGTAATGGTTGCTTGATTATTTATGGTGCTACCTTACTGTTTTAGTTAGAAGCTGTGGTTACGCGTAGGTATGGTTGGAAATATTTTAATGTAAACTTAATCTTCGATCCAATTTATTCAATTAACCACAACTAGATGATTTGAAATGGTTTTATAAAATGAGCAAGTATACGTTTTTAATAAACAGCCATACTCGAAAACTACGATAAATCATTTGATTTGTCGAACTCAATTTCTACGACTTTTTATTAGATTACTTGAGATACTCATATCTTAACAGGAAACGTTTATTTTTTTTTATATGACCTGTTTTGGTAGGTTTGGTTTGTTTGGAATGTTGAAGGGTTTCGGCATACATCTTTTGGGGCCCAAAGCAAACTTGCTTCCAATACCTTTTAGCAAAACGAGGCTCTGGCCATTCACGAACATGCATTCCAAATTCTAACATAAATTAACACCTTCAATCATGCCGTACTTAATTGCTACAGTATAAATATCAAACGAAACTTAAACACACGCGACTGTTTTTACAAAGCTTTTGCCGAGATTAAGACGGTACAGAACCACTAATTAATAATCATCACACAACAAAACCTTGAACTTTAAGTACCGAGAACTGGACAATAGAGCTCGTTATAAATATCTTTACTTACACAAATACTCGGGCAACAATCAAACGGACGAGCGTATCTAAGTAATTAATCGTAACTTATGATTGATTAAACACATTAAAAGCGGGCACGATTCCCATTTGAATATGAAATCTATTAGGCGGGTGACATAATACTTAATACAATTTTAATCTGAGTTATTGCATAAAAGATTCGAGATATTACAGTTTTGGAAACAATATGGAAGGCTCATGCATAATGGATGACAGTTAAGTCTAATGGAAAACTTATTGGGAATTTATGTTAAACTAATAACAATAGTTTAATTGTCAAATAAAGGCTGCCATCGGATAGAGTTGACCTCAAACTATCACTTGATTAGCATAAATTGTTGTGTTACGAATTGGGTTTCCAATTTCAGTGTATAGGATTTGGCGTTGTAAATTACCTTTGTATTGTTCTGTTACAAGGATGCGTTGACAGATATTAAACTCGGTAGACTGGTCACTGGATATTTTCATAAATTACAAATAAATGGCGGAGCAGGAATCATAAATTCATCGCATTCCGACGAATTATAACAAACATATTAGCTTTCTAACTAAAAGCATACTAGGTACAAATGATTCCCGATTCATATGTCTCATTAAATATACCTAAGTAAACTCAATGAATTTAGTTTTTAGAGATACATTCAAATCGTCATGTATTATAAACTCATTATAATAAACCATTTATAATTTGGCATTCCGATTTGAAGTAAGGCTTTTAATGAGTTATAATAAATTACAGTCATAATGATATTTGTACATTATATAGTTAAAAGAAACTAAACCTTAATAGGAATGTCAACAAAACCAGTTGCACATAGTTTGAGTGCAAAAATGACGCTCGCTAATGAACAATCTTAACTAGTGGAACACGCACGAGGGTCTAGTGAGTAAATGAATGTCCACTCGACAATATTTGTTAAGGTAACAAGGTAAACGAGGATATTTATCGACATGAGGCTGTCGAGTGGGCAACCCTTTACGCACTCGCGCCCGTGCACACCGCGCACTCGACAAACACGCGCTAGTGATGCGTAACGCAAACTCCCATGTCGATATTTACCCGGTGACAGCAAACACTCGATATTTGTACAACTCACGAGCTAATGGCGCTGCCCCGTGTTTACCGATGTTAGATTCACACGTACGCTACTGTAATTAAATGTCAGCAAACTGAGAGAGTTAATGTTGAAATAAGGTCGTAAGCAGCTGGACCGGTAATATATGTGATGGAAAAAATAAAGTTTTGAAAAGGGATTAAAAGGAATGCAAAGCCATAACTTCATTTTGAATTCCGTTCGGTATGTTCCCGTCTCACTCTGAACGCGCCCAGCAGGGGGCGCCATCGTTCTCACCTCACGACGCGAGTGGTAGCCGGTCTTTAATAAGTATCGATAAAATATGTCGATAAAATATGAATATAATATGTATAAATATTTTCAATACTTATTTCCTTATTAACTCCTAAAGCGCGTTCACCGGGACTAGTTTCTCTGATTTTACTGTAACGATATAGATAGGTAAATTTTAGCTAGTTGTGGTGCGAATATTAGTTTTATTATATTATCGAAGGTATTTTAACACGAATCGATTAATCTGGCTATCATAATATTATGCGTAAGCTGTCACTGATATCGTCGGTTTATGCGCAAAATTCAATAAATCTGCATTGCCCATGCAGTGTCAAAAACGTCCATCGACTCCAGAAACTGGTTTTTGAATTCAATTTGTATTTCCAATACGCTGCTCGATTAATAGCCGACAAAGTGTCGTGGGGACAGCACTAATTAATCTCATGATGGTGTTTCACATTCATTAAGCGTCTTAGCAAAGTACAATCGTTGAAATTTAAATCTAATGGTAAGTGAAACAAAGACTAGAATTAACTGTTTTCAATTTGATTCCAGTGTAGTGTTAATCGTGAATCCTATCATAGTGTGAGGTCCGTAACATAAGTTTATTCTTTCTTAAGTTCCCTTTTTAATGCTCACATTTACTCATGAGAGAATTCATGAAAATTAAATGTCATCCCACTACAATAGCAGCGGAGGACGCAATTAATAAAAAGCGTAGTTTACACGATATGATCTGCAGTTAACTCGAACCTTCCGTGAGACACGAAATTATGTTTTTTTTTTCAACACCACAATTACGTAACGCCTAAATGTGACCGAAACAAAATCGGTGTACAAACGAGCATTAGTAAATACGCACTGAATTGACATCGTTTGAATATGGTGGACATGTCACTTTGACATAAACGTGCTGTAATAACGAATGGAGGTAACAGTTTTTGTTTAATATTAAATCTTATACTTACTTAACTATAACTATCCAAAATCATTAAGCAATTAGTTAATTTACATTTGATAGATATATAATAAAAATAAATATTAGTCCCTTCTACAGAATAAATAAAAAATACATTTTGTTTTGTTTATTTAATATAAGTGCAGTAACTTATTAAACAAATTAAGGAGTCGCTTTCTGAAATTGGTTAAATATTACGCGCAGCAGCAGGCCGCGTCGTATTTTAACACATAAATATCTTTGTCACTGTTGTATTACTTGCTTAACATCTGATTAAGTGTATTTTAACGAACACAATACTTTTGCTGTTTATCTGTAAAAAAGCATCAAACTTAATTTTGCTATGTCATTCTGCACCGTATGCACGCACCCACAGAGAATTTGTAAACATATTTTTATAAGAACTTCTCGTTAGCTCGTAAAAAAGCATTAACATGTGTAGTGTATACTACACTTGTTAAGTTTTTTTAATCAAAATTGTGCTTAATAATTTTAAATTTAAAACCAAAATTTATTCTTACTTAGACCATTAGATATTGAACATTAGATATGAGACCATTTCAGCGATACCTATTTCGGTTGTTCTAAATAAACTTCCATAGTTACACTGAAAGTTTTGATTTACAAATACATTAAAGTGACACCAAAAACTAACATATGGCTATACATTCATGTCAAAGTACAACACGAATGGACATTGACAAAGTTGTGATTTCTTCCCTGTAAAAGAAGCATCAATATGCGCGCACGTCAACGGTATTTGGACACGTTTAATCTTTTGTGGCATGTCCACCTTTTTATGGCGACAATCAAAACATGATTGTCGCGCACCCAAAAAAGTAAAGTTAATTGTGTTGAGTGTCGATGATATAAACAGTAATTATAGTTTCTTCCGTTATTAAAGTGTGCTTAACTGACTCGCTTCGTTTGTTCACGATTAACCTTCTTGATATGGAATTGTACTTAAAAATTTACACATAAGGTTCATTTTTAAATGTATTACACAAATGTGTATAGAAGTACCAACTAAGACTAGTGTTAAATACTTGACAACGTCGTAGGTATACGTAATCTACTATGAAACTAATAGCATGTAAGGCAATAATATCTCCAAAGGCTTTGTAGACAAAATATAGGTACTTAACAATAATATTGGTAGCCTGTTTCCCTAACAAAAGTAAAGATTTCTACACTTTTTTTATTAAAAACTTAAAATACGTAACATATTCCTAAGGAGGCACCTACACCTGAAACTGCTGTCAACATTTAAAGTTGTTATTTAGTTTATTGACAACGATCGCCTCCTTTGCCTTGTAGCAAGCTTTCGTTTAGACAAAGCTATCTTTATAGTTTCAGTAGTCAGATGAAATTTTCAAAATTAAATTAATTCTAAGAATCGTCCCATTAATTTGGCCAGTTTTAAAGCTTAAAAATTTGTATAGCCTATTAAATAAGAAACCACACCTGTTCCCGACAAGGAGCATTTAAGGCGGGTTGCACACTAAAATAATTATCTTGAATATCTTTCGCGGCAGTCGTCGCCCGGGGGTGCTATTGTTTTAAGGGAATTTTTATTGCTTTTGGCAACCCCGAACAATGGCCGATGGCCGCGAGGGTAATTCCGAACGGTCACTGGGATGGCTCGGTTGAGGACAAGACGTGTGCACGCACCTTTACCCATTTATAACTACAACATTTTTCATTTACTTCAAAGTGGTTTTCTACCTTAAGAAGTATACGTTAAGGTTGCATTTCAAAAAAAGTAAAGTTTTAAACATTTGCTTAAAGGACAGAAAGTCACAATTAGTATCAAGTATAAGTACTTAATAAACACCGGGTTCTACATAGAACTTGAAAAAATGTTATCTCCCGATTAAACTTAACAAATGTGCCGATAAAAAGATACTGGTTCCAATTGAATGTAAACTATCGCGATACGACACCATTACTTAGCGAAAGGTGTGAAACCGACCTATATTAATTGAAAGGCTTAATTTTTATTAAAAAAAACTACACGTTCCACGTCAGTTTTTATAACTAAAGATATGTGTATCAAATGGTACGCGATCGATAGGAAATAACGAGTCCACATTAACATATAATTAAACCATAAACTAAGATAAAGATAACCACAAAAAGACCGCTCCGCTAGCTAATCCATGATTTACAATTAGTCGTAATTATAAAGTACCTAATAAGTGTTTTAATTGAGGCCAATTATAATTATCAATGAAATTGGAAAATTATAATCTTTTATATCAGTCGCAATTATGTTGGTTACAATTATATTTTTATACTGTTTTTTATGTTATAGGGAGCAAACAAGCCAGATAGTCACCTAATGGAAAGTGATCATCTCCGCCCATGGAAAACGGAGACACCTGTAGTGTCACCGGTGCGTCGCTTGCCATTGAAAGGAATACGCTCTTTTCTAGAAGGTTCCAAAGTCATATTTTTCAAGTAATACTTCTGCTGGGAGGTCGTTCCATAAGAGCAGTATGCGTGGAAGAAAGTTGCGCATAAATCCAACGGTTCTGGAACGCCAACCATCAAGATGATGAGAAAAAATTATCTTATGGCAGGTAGTCCGATGATGGAATACTTAAGTTATCTGTATGAAAACCATAGCTCGCCGGATCAGCAAGTTCAAGTTGCAGTGGGCTGGTCACGTTTGTCGCAGAACCGATGGCCGTTGGAGCAGACGAGTTCTGGAGTGGAGACCGCGTCTTGACAAGCGTAGCGTAAGAACTGAAGATTATGGTCATTGTTGAAGGCATTCTCTCAAGGGAAATCGTGCTCAAATCACATTACATCGGACTTGCATATTTTAGAGTTGAATGCGATTTAGCATAATATATATCAGTATGTTGCCAAAGAGTTCTTGTAAGCCTACTTTACTAAATTTTAGTAATATTAGGTATATTCTGAGATATAAAAAAACCTAATGAATATTTAAAACTACTTAAGTAGTCGTTTTGATGTACACGCAACTGAGAAAAGATTATTCCTATACCTACGAGATATTATACCTATTAACATTTAGAAATAGTCCCACACCCTTACTTACCTATAATATGACTGGCATTTAGTACTACTATTTAGTATAAGGAGTCATCGAACACTGACTTACTCCATAATTAGTCAAATACAAAAGACTAACGACAGTGCCTGTACTGCATCACAGTTATTTCTGGCCGTCGACAATGAGGGGAGTGCACGTAACGAGCCTTACAACTGTCCACCACAATTGCAACATACACAAAACATAATTAAACTGACACTTCGCATGCATAATGCAATGATTCACGCGGTAGATAAGAGTGTATGATGGGAAAGTAATAGGATGTGTTCATATGTTACCGATGACATTAAGTGAGATAGTTTTGCTCTTATTTAATATTTTTATCTATTGACCCTTTTACCGCCAAAAAGCGTCACAAACTTGTTTTTTTCCGCGGTAGTAATATTCTTTTTTGTGATACAAATTACGAAGAAAGCAAACAAGACCCGAACAGTTTCGAGTATTAGACCTACTTATATTTACTCTGAGCCAAATATGTAGCGATGATCGTAAAGACACCACCAAAGGTTTTAGGTGACTCCATATTAAAACCATAAAGACAATCAAATACAATTTTTACCGTTATATAATAAATAATTCAACTACTAACAAAATATTTCTGGTTAATATTTAAATCCTTTGTTAATACAAAGTCATGGAATTTAAATATTAAAATGCATGTGCACCTGAGCCAAAACTCAAACCACGCAAAAAGTAAAGTCGCGATAAAGCGTGCTCCCTTAGGCCTTATGGGAACCTTCATTGTCTTAAACCCTTAATTAAGGCATTAAATATTTGACATGCAACGCCGGCTTATCATATAGGATATCGGGAATTAAGAATAAACTGTGCTTGGACGCATTGATTATATTTTAATATTGTTTCAGATTCATCTAGATGTTACGTTAATATCAAATCGTTATTACGCACAAGACTTACCTACGTGTAAATGTGAATAAACTAGCCGAGAAATAACAAAAAAAACTAATAGGTATACCTATCCATCAGAACAGCTTTGTTAAATCATTTTAATTTCATTCAATCATTTCAATCAATTGAAATCATTTTTTATTCCTGTTTAGTAATTTATTACCTTATTCAAAATATAACGTTGTTTTTTTAAGGAAAATAAGTCAAAACTGAATTTTATAAGAATATTTTATTTTCTGATCATCTACATATTAAACAATATTCATAAGTGGATATCACATTACCGATACTTTAATTCCTGATAGGCAATGACCCTTTATCGATTGACTATCGATTATTCAATAGCAAACATTGAAGATAACAGTTGATATATTTATCGATTATCACTAATTATTGCTAGATAACAGCTTATTACACGGCTAAAGTGGTTTGTATGTACCTACAAATAACCGTGGTTATATACTACTGGAAGTGCATTTGATAATGTATTTTTCACTAGACAGTCGAATACATTGAAGCTTTTTTAATTGATTTAGTTCCTACAGTACACATCCTAATACAAGTTTGACCATTAAAGGTATTTTTTATTATAAATAAAATAATATCAGAAAAAATACAACAAACTCAATGTAGACTTAACTTTCGAATAGAACCAATCATTTTTATTTTATACTGAATTTAAAAGTCTGATAAAATAACTTGACTATGTTAACTTAAAATGAGTTTTCGTATATTTTAATGATATTGTGTTTTAAATTAACGTGTTATGTGTATATGAGTTTTAGTCAACCTAGGTATTCCATATAAACCGTATATATATGATGAATATATTTTCAATATAATTATATTACTCAAGTTAATATAAATACACATACCTGTATTACAAATATCCAGTCGGGAATTAATATGATTCTTATCAGCACGATATTAGAACAATATATTGCTGATTATGGCTTGTAAACATCGTTAGCGATATGATCGCTTTTAGATAGTAATTAGTAAAACCTATAAATTATTATGGTTCTATTTAAGTATATGGAGACCTTTGAGGCGAGGCAATTACGTAGATTAGGTATTTGTTTTTTTTTATTTAAGCACGTGTATTTCATAGATAATTTGCCTATCATAGAACGGGTTAGTATAAAAATACTTTTAATTAAGAAAACGCAAAGACCCATCTATAATATTTTACAACACAGGTAAGTAAATTTACTTCTTCATTGTTAATTTGATTGTATAGTGATGTGCCTACAGTTCCTATTAAATCTTACTTACAGTGTGTTGTAAAAAATGACTATTACAATAACAAAACACAGATTGTCGTGGCCATATGAAATTTACAAAACGATAAGGTTTTTATTCAATAAAAGTAGTTGGCTTCCAAACCCCCAAGTAATGTTCTAATTAATGAAATAACCGCCTTTTTTAACACTAGAACAATGTCACCACACGCATGGTTTTAAAATAAACAATTTCACCCACAAGTATTGTATTTGTTGTAATACGTGGTATTCCGGAGGCGTCAAGGCGTTGTCAAAGCGGCCCGCGTCTCGCTCCGGGCGTTTTTCAATAACCACAATTATTGGGCTCGAGTCACAGATTCGGTTTTTACAATTACTACGGACATTTTTCAAGCAATTGCTATTGAATTTTCAATGTACTTATTCCGGTCTGGTTTATTTATTTGATGATCATTTTTAAGTTAATTATTTTTCTTAATACATTAATGTAATAAAAATCAATACCAATAAAAAATAGTCTTAACGTTTGGCATAACGATGTCATAGGTCCGTCGTTTTGCTGGTGTAAATTGATGTTCATGTTTAGTATGGAGTACATTTACCAAGAAACCTCTACGAGTATTTGTTCTCGATTTAATACAATTCATAAAATAGTAAAATATTCATTATTTCCTGGTTAAATAATTAAGTTACCTACCTTTAGTTACTTAAATAATTAATGCATATTAAAAAAAAACAAAAACCATAGACTTTCCCACTATAGGAAAAACAAAACGCAGCCAAAAGTCGTTATAATTCGCCGGTGACGTCACCCGCACGCACCGAGCGAACGTCGACATTCGCGCGCCGCAACAGAATAAGCCCGGCAAGTTCGACGGCTGGCCTTGGAGGAACCAGTCCGTCTCGTCCGAAACACCTCTCGGCAATTATTCAATAAGACAAAGGCATCATCCCGCCCGTTTACGCCACACCAAGGGAAATGCGCGCCAAATTAATTTCGCCCCTAATTAACGTATTTCACCTGCCAGTGACGATCGTTGGTTCTTTATTAGCGCCCAGCATCATTTTAACTAAATAGACTTTTTTTTGCACTCAATATTAAAATATTGAGTGTAAGGGTTTCTTTGATAATAAAATTGTATATATATGGGATTCTTTAAATACCTATATAACTTATTAGGTAATCATCACAAATGCCGTAACAGAAAAATTTATTCTAAACGCACGTGCGCGTCGAAATAAGCCCTATTATCAATACACAACAATAAAAAAGAAACCTCCGGCACGAGCCTCTGAAAAATGTACCACGAAATTTGATATGGTGCGTACCTTTATCTTTTATTGAGACTGCCGCTGCGGCTCTCCAGTCGCATTGTGAGTCCTAGGCGCGAGCCAAACGAAATATTTCAAATGCAAATCGTGCTAACGCCATGAATGTAATAGTTTGTCGTGCCTTGCGCACGCGTCGCACACCGGAAACAAATTATCATAACCATATAAGCACGTACAAAATCAACGAAAAACTTATTGATGTCAGTCAACGCTGATAAATTGCGCTAAACGAGAAAATGGTACCGAAACGCGGACCGTTGAGCACACAACCGACAGTTTGTAATCACAATAAATAGAGGACATTTTTGTCAATGGAGCCGTAAGAATTTTTGTGTGATACAGTATATCTTATTGTTAGACGGTTTCATTACTCTTAACGGTTTTGTAACAGATGTTTTTCTTAGATAGATGGGACTTTTTATGTTTAAACTAGTTGTAAATATGCTTAGCATTCTGAATTTAAAAAAGAACAATTGTTTTTTATTTTACGTTTTAATTTTCAATATTTATAATTAAATACAAAACTGCAGGGAAAATTCCAGCATTATGATTTGAAAATAGAACACAGCGTAAAGGTTCTATGAGTATGGTAACTATTTTTGTATTATCCAGTGACTAGCGGTAGACAAACAGTTCTAAGATTTGTGTTCTCACAATGTAACGGCTCGAGCGTTTTTACATTATCTATGACGAATAAGGGAAGTTTTGACGGTTTTATTTCCTTGTTACGCCGTGAAACGCATTTGAATTAATGGTAAACCTATAAATACTGATCTTTGTGAAATTAATTTTTGGCTTTATTATTCATGTTTATCTATTAAGTGTTCCGGTAGTTACTTATTTCAAGACTTAAAAGGCACAGATATATTTGAATTTTCCCAACATCACTGTCATTCATTAAGAGACCACGTATTGAGTTTTCTTTCAATTCTTTCTCTCTCATTAATGTAACTGATTTTCATATAAAATCCTCCATTAACTCACGAAAAGAAATCCTACCACTAGCAAACGGGAATTTAGCATATTTCCCAATTCTGACGTCACATACGACCGTTATCAACGAACCTGCGCGTCAGGTCATCTTGTTATTGTAGACTCGTAGGTTATTTTCCGGTTAGCCTATCTCGATCGATCGGATGACTGCTAAACACCATTGTCGCCGCCTAATGCAATGTAACTGGGCGAAGTGGCGATGTCCTCGTGCACGAGCCGGTGCCTTAGCCTATTTTCTTCTTTTAAATTTGGATGGAACGCCCGAAATTTGACAGATGGAACGCCAAATGTTTTGAGGCTATTTTTATGGCGGCCGGCATTTTTTTTTTGTCATTTATTGATCCTAATTCTAGTAGGTAAAGATATTATGTTAACAATTATTAATTGGTACGAATAATAGAAATACCTAAGAAGAATGCTTGCTTCATTACCGACAGTAATAATGCTTAACACAAGGTAACAAGTCGCACAACAAATTAGAACAAAAGAAACCGTCAAAGGGAAAACCGTCACAAAGGCAAAATTAATGCGTCCGATCCTATCTAACAATGGGAAAAACAAGTGAAAATAATCTATTTACATTGCCCCCCCTCCCGTATGTGCGTCACTATCTCTTGTCCATCTGAACGAGCCGTCACGATGGCCCTTATCTGCCAGCCCCTGACGAATCGCGGCGTGCTCCCAGGCCTAATGCCACTATCGCCCGCTAGATGGCGTTGCTCGTTGCGCGAAAAAGTTTGGTTGTTTTCAAACTTTTTTTACTAACATTTAAATTGTGATTAAGGTGTTTAATACACAGGAAGATATATCTGTGATTATATTAATATTGTTAAGTAACTATCTTAATGTATGTTATCGCTATAAGTACCTTACCAACCTGTACCAACAATTTTCTTCTTGATCGTGCGCAATTTTGGTGAATATTACACTGAATCGAAAATTAACAAAATTTAACTCAGTTAAGTGACAAACGTATAGATATCGTTTAATAAAATGAGCGCGAACAAAACACTAAAGTTCTCTAAGAACGCTTGATGTAACAACGTAAACAAATGATTGAACATTTCCATTCACAAAATACCTATTTCTAGCGTCGCATTTCTCTTACACAATATTATCGAAGATTTCAAAATGAGATAAGCCGGGCCTTATTACCACAATGTTTTGATCGCATTAAACTTGCAAATGGCCGTCCCGTCTGTTACTTCAAATCATACGTCAGGACCGTGAATTAAACAATATTCCAGTATGACTTATTCCGATAGCTTAGCTACATAACATATGCCTTAATGTTATGGTAAATAAATCCATTTTTATATAACTCGGAATCTAGGTTTTATTAATATTGTTTCTATTAGGTATAGGTACCTATTGATTGTTCCGCATGTTTGTTCAAGTTGAGGTTTTGTGAATGTATAGGTAAATAGGTACCGCTGCTTTAGAGATCACAGTAGTTTAATATTGACGATTCCACTTTAAAATTTCAAATTAAAACAGGATTATTCAGTATGTTCCGGATCACAAATTTTAAGACTAATATGCTACCTTCCTATTTAACTATCTTCCTAAATACTAAATGGTTAGGTTCGCTTACAATTCTCAGGTCTTAAAAAGATGCAGAGTAAGTCTGGATTCATCTACATATAAACTAGATAATACGTCCTACTATTTTTGTAACATAAATTCATATCTACCTATAGATAAATAGGTAGGTAATGTTCCAGTTAGATCGAGCTGCCCACTTGGAGAAGGAAAATAAGGTAATCACAAAAGTAAAAATATATAATACGAGTTATTTTTAATATTTCTTTATCTACATATCGCACCTTTCATATTATAGGGGCACAATTCAAAAAAACACGATTGTTGGAAAAACGTGTTTGAAGATTCTTGAGCGCTTCTGTTCTCACAAAATAAGTCATAAATAAATTAAAACATTAATTGCAAAATAAGATTATGTCCGTTAGTTATTAATTAATTATCGCATATTTAATTTATCCCAGCATTTTAATAATAGATATGCCACTTTAATCGGAAATATGAAAAAGGCATAAACTAAGTTTTCACGGCTTTATTGCACGTTCTTACTCTTTCTTTCAAGAGTGTCATGCTGATATGTAGATTTTGGGCCCGTTTATAAGTAAAACTAAAAAATGCTATTTTTTGAGATGTGCCCCTATAGTATGAAAGGTGCGATATGTGAATATAACTTGCCCGTTTTTAACCTATTCAGAACATAAAACCTGAACTTCAACTTAACATAAAGTTCAGTTCATTAATGCTCTAGTTCTATATTTAACTTAAGGTGGGCGGATAACTATTGTCACTGCGACTATATACTTGCAGTATGTAGTAACAAAAAATATCGAGTGATAGTGGCGCCATAATGTTATTCGCGCCGATCCTTGCGCCTACGAGCCTAAATCAATTATTGATTCTCGCTTGTAATAAATTAAATACTGTTTGCGATCAATATCGATAGGTCGTTTTGATTTATGGACCTATCTGTCCCGAATATCGAGCGCCATATCGAGCGGGAAATGATCTCGCGAGCCAAGATGGCCGCCCCGTTGCGCGGGAATGCGCCTGCGCTGGCTTTTGTTTTTAGCTTACCATAGTTAGGGAGATCTACGTAATGCTATTTGTTTTTATAATGATTTATATTATATATGAATGTATTCGCTGATTAGATTGATTTCACTAATTACTATAATTTTGTTTGGCGTAAAGGTAGACATACCTACAAAGAAGGCACAGTTTTGTGAATTCTCGCGGAATAATAAATGGTTCGATTTGATTTGAATGCTTAGGTACGATATTTGTATTTGTCTCTCTTTTTCAAAATTTAAGCATGTAGTTAAAGTAAATATCTAACTTATGTTTAGGAAGATTGGAAAATCTGCAATTGCAAAACACCGATGGAGTTTCATAATACATTTAACGGTAAATTATTTATGTTTACTTTAAATACACAGGATTATACCTACAGTATCAACTCACTCCACGGGAATGAATATTTTTGTTTATAATTGTGTTTATATGTTGCAATTAAATAAAATTTAAGCAATGGCAAAATGCCTTTACCGCCGCGCGGTATAAAAATAGCAGACACAATTAATTTTCTATGAGGTGTGTAATCCGGCAGTTAAAAGGTTGAAATTACTAGGAATATCACCAGCGCGAAAATTTCGTTTCGAAAACGAAATACACACCTATTTATAAGACTTTTAGGATCTACCTATGAGCGCGTCACCTAAATGAAACCAAGTCGAAGTTTAAGTCCAGTCCATAGGTCCAGCTGCCTTATCTAACGAACAAACTTTCCTACCTATTTGCCTACACTGCAGTGCTCCAGGTACCTTTATTTAACCCCAAGTCCCGTGAGGTGATTTGAGTAGGTAAAGTAAAATTAAATAACTTTTGTTACATATTGTTTTTTATCAGATCATACTCGTGTGCCTTAAACATAATCAAAATAAACAATGTGATTCAAAAATTATTAACAAATAAGACGTGTCATTTATGTTATAAAATTAGAACAAAATAACTTTAGAATATCAGACAATAAATAAGTTTTGGTCAAACAAAGTTAATATACCTACTTAAACAATATATGTTAGAAAGTAGGAAGGTAACTAGTATTTAGGAAAGATTAAGTTTTTGTGCCTATGTACTTAGTCACGTAAAATATTAGCAATATTTTTAATTTGAAAAATAAGAATTATTTTAGAAGATAAACATAAAAATCTACATAGTGACAGAAAGTAAAAAAATAATTAAAGACTTTTACGTTTTCCCTATTAATAATGCGCCAAAAATACATATTTTAGTTCAACTAGGTACATTAAATATGCGTACCATTTTGTTATGAGAAAAGGTAGGCGGTACGTATATAGTAAAGACATATAAATGAGGGAGCCTTGTTTACCTACCTATTAAGAAGGGTTTTGATTTTTAAATAGGATACTTTCTACCTATGATATTTTTTGTTTGTGAAAATTCCACACTGAGACAAATAAACACATTTATTGCGTTTTAAAAAAATACTTTAATTTTTTAATTTGGTAGTAGGAAGGTAGGTACCATATCGTACTAAACTCGGCAATTCACCTTACCGTGTTAAGGTGTCTTGTTAGATTTTTCTTAAAAGTTTTCGGAATTTAAAACGCCTATTTAGGTACTTGTTTGATACATTTTTTATGTTTCAGCGAGATCATGGACACGCAATTTTTACGAAGGACCTCCTTCGTAAAAATTAACTTTTATATTTTATCAAATTATAAAATTTTCAAATAAGGTAAACTGTAGGATATATTAAAAAATGAAGAAACTGATTGGAATCAAAATATTTAGGATTAAAAATTAAGCACTCTATTTGGGAAAAACTTTCCAAATGGAAAATAAACAAATCCATCGAGTTTGAAAATTTTGCCAGCAGAAAATTTTCGTCAAATCTCCTAAATCCTCCAATATAACGGCCGCTATCCCCATCCCCACAAGTAGAAACCTCCCAAGTCCCCAGTATCACAAAACCGTAACAGATTCAAATAAGAAAACGTACAAGTAAATATTAACCTGTGAGCATCGCCCGCAGAAGTCTGCTAACATTCGTAATGCTGCATATCACGCACAGTCACTTGCACTTGTCCAATATCCGGTATGGTAACAGCACTCGGTGTCAGTCACAAAGAACAATGCGATCACACCAAAACACCCACTGTAACTGTTAATGAGGAACTAAAGTTGGTGTTAGTCGTTCGGGTTATTGTGGGCGCGACGCGCGCGACGCTTCGCTGTCAACGGTCGCCGGCTAACTGCGCTGTCGGCCGTCGGGGCCCCCCGCCGCCCGACACCCCCCGCACCCCAGGGGGCGGGGCCAAAGGCGAGGCGAACGCTTAATTACAGCGGCGGAAGCGAGACGGCGATATACAGTGGGCGCGAACTATTAGCGCGCGGAGAGCGGGACGACGCGTCTTAAGTATTTTGTATAAGTAATGAGGGGCTCGAGCGCGGGGAGCGCATCTCCCGCCAATCTTTAATGTTGATTACGGCCGCCGCCTATGTGCGCCCCTCATTAGCGGACACGCCTCGATTTAATTACGCTCTTAATTGTTAAAGCGATTGTTTTTGCGGATTGTCTTGTCGATAGTGGATTTTCCGAAGGAACCCGGTGAAGCTGTAGAGGCCATCTGCGGCCGATAGCAGTAGTCAGTTCGAAAAAAAAACTGGCGAAGGAATTCGGCGTATGGTCAATCTCGCGATGCGACTTCTTTATTTGGTGATTCGATTAATTAATCGAATAATGTTGTATGATGGCTCGCTTTGAGTTTTATATGCATCGCAGATTTCTTTTGATGTGACTCAATTTAATCTAGTTAGGTGTTTGTTTACCTATAGGTGCTATGGAAAGACACCACCAGGGTTTCATGACACAAAAAGAATTGATGTCGTTCTATGGGATACCTGCACACTTTTGGGTTCAATAACCTTGCATCTAAGGTTTATTTACTTTTACACTTTTAAATAAAACTGAATATTGCTTACGTAGATAATGCGTTAGCAACCTTCGAAGGTTCGAGATTTGCTTATCTAGTTTATCCTAAATTTATTATCTACCTACCGATGTAGGCAGATGTTTATTGTTGAACAATTTGTATTGAAGAGACACATACAAAACAAAAGTAATCAATAAAAAATTAATTGTTTAAAGAGTTCAACCTGCGTTAATAATAGGTTTTGAATAAGTAGATGGATAGGAAAGTTCCTATAAGTTTCGTAAAATAAAAAAATAGTGCCTGTTAGTACCTAACCGCTAGAAAATAGAATTTCAAAACACCTAAGCTACCTACTTAGGTAACAGTGACGTGCAGAGGTTGTGAGTGGGAATCCTCCCCACTTATTCACCCATTTTCATCTACAGATTGAAACCATAGGCGATCTGCTGTCAACGACAGCACTAAAATTGAAAAAAAAAAAAAATTATTTATAATCTTTGCTATTAGCACAGACATCCGAATATACAATTAGACTGGACAAGCCGCCAAGTTTATAGGCAGTCCCAGTGTCGCAATTTCTTTTCGGTTCTTACCTGTGAAAAGTTATTATATTTCTTGGTAAATTTACTGATTCATTGCGATGATGGCATGTTACAATTGCACAGGATGGCATTTTGGGAAAAAAACGGTAATTTCTTCTAATATTCGTGCGTCTTGACTCGTTCACAGAGCGTAAACTGCAGCCAGTGTAAAAACGCGGCTTGCCCCATCTCCTGTATTGGGAAATCTGTGGCTATTAGTATCACTCACTTTACATACCATTATCATAATCTCGGTGCACGCCACTGTTGGTATGCACTGATTATTTGCACAATATGGAGTGCATGCTCATGGATTATTTTATAACGGAAAAAGGTACCGACATTAAATTGATAAGAGAAGAAAGAGAGAAGGTACTACTTAGATACTTATTAGGTACTACCTACACTTTATCAGGTGCTCGTCTCGATACTAAGTCGTCTAAGTAGATAGTCTATAGAATTTCTAGTGTGTCGGAAAAAGGGCAATTACGGGTATAAGTGACCTTCCGCCTACCTAGTCATCTCTTTATCTATAGGTATGACATATAAAACACCATTTTATTATTTATTTAAACGTTAGGCAATTTTCAAAAAGTGTACCTACTTAAAATGTACCTTATGTAATGTATTTATATATATATATTAGTTATTTAATGTATTTATGTTATGTATAAGACTGCCTCCTGATGGTAAGTGATATCTACGCCTGACCATGACAGAGCGACATTGAAGGAGACTAACAATTGATAGACAGTTATTATCATCCATCAATACCGCACTGCACCCGACACCCGAGACAACAGATGTTAGATCACTTATAATTATTAACACGTATTTTCATAATTTATATTGTAATTTTATTTACCTCGAATACAAAGTTTTAGACTAGAAATTTGTAGTTACATCATTCTTCTCCCGACTAAGGTCCGAACATTGGTCCTTCGAGCCGGATCTGAACCAGCGACCTATGGATACACTTATACGTATATAACGTTTTCTGCGATATCTAGATTATAAGGCCCACCTGAGGAGTGCAGGCTATCAACATCGATGTAAGCGGTACCATTTCCTTCCTCTTGCAACGCGGCGTAACATACGTGATATTTGTTTCTTGGCACAAGTTGTCACTGGTAAGGTGGACAGCCCTGAGTTACTATCTAAAATTAATCTGAATACTAACCTCTTAAAATTTCGTTCACGTTCAATACTATATGTAGCACACACTAATAATAATAAATCATTTATTTGCTGGAATATGGTACAAGTTGTTGTTGAGATTAGTGCTTCCGACATACTCTATCGAAATTCGATGTGCAAATGTTCTTGATTCATGATCATCATCATCATCATCAGCTCATTAAACGTCCCCACCGAGGGGCACGAGCCTACCCGTATAGGGTGATTAGGCCTTAGTCGTCCACGCGGGCCCAGTGCGTAAGTAAAGCGTCAGTAAGAGCGTCGGATAACGTACATATATTTTTCGAAAATTCGAAAATACATTGGTACGTGTCGGGATTTGAACCTCAGCCCTCCCGGTAGGAAGGCGACAGTCCACACCACTGAGCCACCGACGCTCTAATAATAATGTTCTTGATTGAAGTTATACAACAAAAATGTTACTGTTATCAAAATAAGCTTTTATAATTTGCTAGTTATATATGTCTAATACTGTCACATTTAATGTTATGTCAAGGTTACGGAATTATAAATTAATATTAAATTATATCAATTGAATTATAAAATAATTAGAATAATAAAATAATACTAACTACAAGCAAAATACATATCTTGTTCGTAGTAGTCGTAGTTTTCCGTTTTGCCTATTAATATTGACCTGTTTTTCACTAGCATCCCCTCGATAAAAAGGCAAATGACAAAATCGTACTTTGAGGCTTGGAACCTTGATGATATTAAATAATATTTGTTTTGGTTAAATACGTATTTAATGTAAGGTTGTGGTTACCTCAATATGACTTTTGTAATTCATTACTCATATGTGGAGATTTGTAATTAGTATTGTACTCTTATCATATTGTTATACTTTACTAGTGTCTTTTGAAACTGTAAATCTTCCAAAAAATAAATAAATAAATACCTATATACATAGGTCTAGCTCAACAGGCCAATCCAACTGAAGCGCTTTTTTTCAAAGCATCAAAAAGTATTTTTATTGTTTTTTAAATTGTTTATATATTTATTTTTGACGTTCATAAGTGCTTTTTTAATTTGAATAAAGAATGAATTTGAATTTGATAGATAAATTACTTGAGGAGATACCCCTTTGATTAAATAAATACATTTACTCAGCTTCTTACCCTAATTTAGACCAGGAGCTTGACTATGGATACTAAACCTTAAAGGTATATAGATAGATCTTTAACCCATGAACGTCGGGAAAGACAATAGAAAATGAATTGTGTCTGGCGCTTAGGGAGTCATTGGCGGTCAAAGGGTTAAGGAAATACTCATACAAATATAAACAGTCACGTTCATGCAGTGGCGTGCACTCCAAATATATAATAAGCATTGCATACCCTGTGTGTCCAGACAATCCGGAAAATCGACAACATATTAAATGATTCCCATTTATTCTCCCTGCTACAGGTTTGAAACCATAGGCGATCTGCTGTCATCATAAGCACTCAATTTGACAAAAACGTTAATTATTTAATGTTTTTCGATTTGTGTCACTCACTTTCCATACCCTGCTCATAATTCCTATGCACGCCACTGTGTTCATGCATACCTTTGTTCTTCTCGGGGATCGAACCCAGAACCTTTAGTCCAGTAGTCTCACAACACTACATCAGTCATACCCATGGAAGTAGTTATATAAAAAAACCTCATTACATATGTATCTCGCATTTAATGGTACCTAGTAACCTACCTTCCTAATTCATATTCAAGACTTCATTTAGACAACAATGGATTGTACAATAGCGGTTAGTATTGCTTAGCAAAACCTTTTTCCTGTATTTGAAGCAAATATTTTTATTTATCTTAGCAGCTAAGCTGTTAGCCCACCTGGTGCACAGTAGCGTGCACAGATATTATGAGTAGGCTATGCATAGTGAGTGACACTAAGAACAAAACAAAAAATAATGAGTAGGCTATGCATAGTGAGTGACAAAAAAAAAACATAAATTATATTTTTATCAAATATGACAGTAGACCTATAGTTTAATGGAATATAATTAGTAATAATAAGTTTATTTTCACCAATTACATTAACCAATTAAATATGTTGGCAATTTTCCGAGTTGTCTGGACGTACAGGGTATGCACTGCTTTTTTGGAGTACACGCTACTGCCCAGTCCAGACAACCCGGGAAATAGCCAAATATTGATTCTCATTTATTCACCCATTTTCCCTTACAGATTTGAAACATAGGTGACCGCTGTCATCAAAAACACCCAATTTGACATTAATTTAAATTATTTATTGTTTTTACGATTAGTGACAATCCTCCATAAAACCAGCGCTTTGACGGATACTATGCCGTCTAAGTTTATGCTGAGGTGGGACCTATTTGGCAAACAGCACTAGCTCGTTAGTTCCTAAGATTACTTATACCTGTTTTCTTTTTCTTTTTTTTTGTTTGCTCCTTTTGTTAAATAATTGTTTATCGTTTTTTTTTTCTTAATTTTATATAAAAATTGTTTTTTTTTAATGTGTTCATTATGTTTACCTTTTTGGTGTTTGTTAATTTTGTATGTGTTGTTTATGCCAATAAACGTTTTCTTTCTTCTTTCTTTCTTTCTTTCACTTTGCATACCCTACTCATAATCTCTGTGCACGTCACTGAGTGCCTCCATAGTTCACAAAACTCCGGTGTGTAAATCGCTCATACCTTATAGCTTTAAAACGATAACAATGCCATTGATAACAAAACAAGTTTGATTTAATTATGCGATGATAGTCCACACGATCAGCAAGTTGAAGTGGCAGTGGGCAGGTCAGATAGTGCATAGAACTGATGGCAAATGAATGGGGCTGAAAAGTTTTCAAGTACTAGGAGACCAAACTAACAAATACAAGTGCTATTTACAAAAAGAACTACATTGCATTTATCAAATTGATGAAAATGTACCAGGAGACTATACATACACAAGAGGACAATATTTGGAAAAAAATATAAAATATTATCAAATTATATACCTATTTTTTTACTGGTGGAAAGGAAATGTAATAAAAATAATAAGGACATCGCTTATTTCATCTTATTTTTTCCAGCACGACCGAGAAGGAGAATTAAGTGTGAGAGGTGTGTATTAGGGATGTTGCGGATGCTGTTTTCACATCCGCGGATGCGAATGCGGATGCGGAGTTTTGAAGGCTGACATCCACGGATGCGAATGTGGATGCGGAGTTTTGAAGGCTGACATCCACAGATGCAAATGTTTAAGATATTATTTAAATAAAATCTATTAATGAAGAATTAAAACAATGATAACTTAATTATTTACATTTTTATTGTAATCAAATCAACATGAGTACTTATTTTATATTAAACACCTACTGTCGCTTCTTATAACTACTACTACTAATCGCTTCCATTGGTCATTGCCACGTGCGACCCGCTCGCGGGCGCGCCCAATTTCTTTCTTGCATGATATTCACATCCGCATGAATATCCGCACTGATTAATGCGGATGCGAATGCAGGTGCAGATGTCCAAATCTATGCCAATATATGAAGTTCCGCATTTGCAGATGCGGATGCGAAGGTTCGCAACAACCCTAGTGTGTACATAGGTACCTTATCTTATAACCTAACAATGTTTATAAAATGAATTAATTTATTACAAACTATTTGTCATATTTATTTAATAAATTAATATTTTTTATCTTTATTGTATAATCACTATAAATATTAATTTCATCAATTAAATTTTATTCGATTATGTGCGAGTCGCGAAAACTTAGCTAAGACAATAAGAACAATTTTCTTTTGAATTGAAAAGGCAAAAATGAGATAAGATTTCTACCTATGGTTTTTCAACGGTCGTTGACATTTTAACGACATAGATCAGCCGTAAACTGATAATACATTTGCCGACATAGTTATAGAAATCAGATAGGCCCCTCTAAGATATATGGCAAAAGAAAACAGCACAACTTTCGTTTGAACACCGACCTACATACGCCACAATGGCGCGGGTCAAATATCAGAGGAACATCAATCTGTAACATTGACGCGAACGCCTTTTATATGTAATATATAGTTTAAAATAGTATTCCTTTAATAATACATTAAATCTTGTATGAAATATTTGTACATATTACGTGTTACAGTCAAAATTTATAATTAGCCAAAACCACTTTCGACTGCAAAATCAGCCATGTGATTTTGATTTCCTTTGTAAAAAGTTACAGTAGGCATACCTATACATAAGTAGCGTGTATGTGATAACTAGTAAATACTTTATCCAGTAATTTAAAAAAGAACCTCCTTTATATTACGAAACTAATTATTTTGCTTTTATTGAAACTTTTTCTGAAAAAGTACCTAATTAGATACCTACTCATAGTATCCTCGTCGAAGCTTGGCTTATCTGTGTAAGAGATCAAAGTTAAAAGAATTGTTATGCTGGTTAAATCAATCACTAAAAATCTAAGAAATTTATGTTGTTGTAACAAAAGTATGAATTAATTCACAAAATAAGTGTACATATATGCATATTTATCTGTGGTCAAGTCCTCGTCCTTGCTTAATTGGCTAGATGGCGCTGTGGGAATTTATTTTGCACATCAATATTAAAAAGTTAGTGAGTGTGTATGTTGATTTCATGTTTTTAATACATATTATGTATTACATAATGCCTAAAGTAAGCCTACTTGCTTAATTTGCTGTACCAAGTACCATACCACCCACGGTTGAACGAATTAAAAATACCACCCACGGTTGAACGAATGCCTTCTTTACCTAATGACTCCCAAATGGACCAATCACTAGCAGTTGACATCAGCTACCCAACACTGCCAGGTCATCAGTACGTCTGGTGACTCCCACTGACTTTGATTATTCGAGGCGTTAAACCTTACAGGACCTGCGCGGTGGGATATGGTTTTTTATGTCATTAAATTAACGGGACGGTCAGTTCGCTCACCTGGTGACATGACAGATGATTCAGGGAAATTAATGTAGGTACCTAGTCATTACTTTCCGTCAACACTGCCCTACGCCCATCACCGAATCGACAGATGTTAGGTCTCTTGTACCCGGTAATTAAACACAGAAACACAAATCATTTCTATTTTACGGGATGATCAGGCACTGCGGTGATACATACCTAGACTACTCAGTACAGAGTTTTCACCTTGTAAACCCACGGAGGTACCGATTCTAGACTTGAATTATGATTTTTCTATTAAACATATCCGCTCAAAGACGGCGGTAGGTAATTGTCAAGGATTTCTTGGTGTATTTACATTTTTTTATTCCAATAGATATTTAAACTCTTATGAAGCCTCAAAATAAAAAAGTATTTAACACCTAAATAAACAGTGTTTCGCAAATCAAATTAAACGAGTGACCGTCGCCCACCCAATGTGTAGCTTTACCTGCGACCCGTGTTTTGCGGTCAATTTACAGAAAGTCCTAAATTGTATTTGTGCAACGCCTACATTGGTTTTTTGATAAAAAACAAAATTTATAAGTCGGAAATGCTCGTACAATTTTTTAGGTAAAATATAAAGTTTACGTAAGTTAGTAGTTGGTAAATATCCTTAATATTGTTTATGGGTTAATTTATGCGAAACGACACATGAGGCATCACCTGGCCTCATTTAATATGAGACCAAGTACATAATACTTATCTTATTATCTATCCAATAATTATACTAACCTACGGTAGTGAAATTAGGTATAAAGTTTAGAGCAAAATAAATGCCCAATCTCTGTACCACCATTTTGGGAATGACTGTGCCCTTTACCTTCTGGAACGTTGATGAAGAGGTCCTTGTTGCTTCTGTGCCGACGAAGTATCGAATTATTGCCGGCATTAGACACTTTTTTGCCTTTTTCATACCTAGACAAACGTTATTACCTATACCTTTTTGTCGTTTAAAAAGGCTGAGACCTGATCATGCTGTCACGTTATCAGTGTTTACGTTTTATGAGAAAAAACACCTAAAATCAATCAAATTAATATTTTATTCACATAATTTATCTACGGTTCCAAATACCTTTTATTTGGCCAGTGCTGCATTCGATAAGAAAGTAAACAGTTTAGTATATACATAGTTACTGTAAATTTTTTTTGCTACAAATTAAATAAAACACCCCGGTCAATATATAATAATTATTTTTTGTCATTGCCGAACCTTAGAAAAAAAAGCAATCGCTTGTATATTTTTTCTGCTCTAGATAAAAAAAAAACAATCTGGCCAGCGCAACATTAAAAAGTAAACTGTCAGCGGGCCGCGAAAGGATTGCGACGTCACGTGGTCGAATCGCCTCAATTTTGGGCATTTTTCGCGCGCCAACTTGGCCGTAACGTACGCCTATTCAGTCACAAAAGCGGTGCGGGCGTTGACCCCCGCGTGGCCAACCCCTGACCTTGATCGTAAACCGACTGACGTAACCGTGACTCTGCTCCGTATGTTTTGGTGGTATGTACAAACGGAACGGTGTTTACCGTTTGATAGTATGTCCTTAGAAAACAATAAATTAAATATATGCACAATCGCAATGAACAAGTGACTGCGGCGAAAGTCTGCCAATCGCGTCAGTTGGGCAGAATTTTCATTCATAATCACGACGCTCGCTACATCTCATAATGACGTAAGTGTGTGCTTGTACTTTTGATTTTGTACCCTTTTAATGGCACGTTAAGGACAAAATTTAAATGAATAATTATTAGTCATAAATATAACAATAAATTTAATCAACGTGTGTCAAGCAGCTTGGACATTTTTTGGTTGATATTTCTTGGTGATTTTGCATCTAAGTAATAAGTTGTTTATCTAAGTTTGATACCTATATTTAAAAACGGTTCGATTTGAACAATGACTCGCAAATGCTGGTTGGAGGGAAGTGAAAATTATAAAATGCGAGTGATCTCCAGAAGTTGACTGAGATAGCATAACTTAACCCTTTGATCGCCAATGACACCTAAAGACGTCAGAAAGAATAGATTTTCTATTGAGTCTGAGGCTGAGGTTCCTGGCGTTCAAAGGGTTAATTTGGATTTAACGATCTTCGGTTCAACAATAATATCTAAATTATTAAGCCAAGTTCTAGTTTTGATTCAGTGCCTATACCTAAAGCTGCTTTTCCAAATAGTCACCAGTTTCAGACTTATTTTTATTAAGTTCTTGTGGATTAGAAAATATAAAAAATAATTAAGGGTTGAGTAACCTGTATCAAGTATTACTTTTGTTTGCTCATACCGGTGTTTAATTAAACATTTTTTTTTTTTAATCGACATCCCACCTCTTTTTTGAATACATTACCATTTGTTAATATTATACCAAACTGAACTGGTTACACAATAATACTTAAAGACGATAACAATTTTGTTTGAAGCCTAAACTCGCGATTGCATCTAAATAGGTACCTAACTCGTACCAATATTTTATTATTCTTTGCCACAACGAAATATGTGACACTTCGCTGTCTTGAACGCATTATGTTCTTAATTTAAACCAATAGTATTTGATGACACCACAGATTTCCAATACAGGAGATGGGGCAAGCCGCGTTTAAAGTGCGACATCTGTACGCTCCACGAGCATACACTGGCTAACAGTTTACGCTCTGTGAGACGAGTCAAGACGCATGAATATTAGAATAAATTACCGTTTTTTTCCAAAATGCCATCCTGTGCAATTGCAACATGCCATCATCGCAATGAATCAGTTAATTTACCAAGAAATATAATAACTTTCCGCAGGTAAGAACCGAAAAGAAATTGCGACACTGGGACTGCCTATAAACTTGGCGGCTTGTCCAGTCTAATGTATATTCTGATGTCTGTGTTGATGACCGACACCTCTATTATAGGTACCTAATTCAACTAAAATTACTAAAATATAACTATTAATAGCTAAGCTTAGCCTAGCTTATTAGGCAGTAGAGTCGGGATGATTAGTTTTTCAATGGGTTCCTATATTTGTCAGTTATTGTTTTTAAGACTAGTTGTTTTTCAGTGCCTAATCATTAGATAATTTTATAAGTATTCTATTGCTTACACTTAAAGTCACACGAGAATCGTCCAAATAAACTTAACCAAACACAATCACCGCCCCCTATCCGATAATTCCAGAACTATCACACCCTTGAAAAGAACCCTCGGCCACTTGAGGAAAAGCGAAGAAAATTTCCCGAAACATGTGTGGGAGCGCTGGCAGCGTGTGTGTGGCTAACCTTCGCGACGTGTGCTGCCATCTGTTGGCGGATGGATGAGTTAGTTTTATTACACTTGCCCTGACCTCGATGTCAATATTTGTTGTAGGTGGTACAGAATGCGTAAGTGTTTATGTTTCACATGTGGATCGCGTGTTCCGCTATGTTGAATTACCTGGAACAAGGAAGGTAATTTTTATTAATACAGTGTGACATGATAGCAATACAAGACAAATTTATGTTATAAGTTTAATAACATAAATATAAAATTAATAACATTCTGTGCAAAAATTTTTGTGTGATTGTATTCACAGAGAAATCTACAAAAAAGGAGAAAGAACCAGAGATTTCTATTTGACGAGGATTTTCATAATTTTCGCACAATAATGGTAAAAGATCAGTGTATAAGGAATCATTGAACGCATGAACAATAAGTTGTATGTGTCTCCGAGTCAATCAGGTTCAGGTAGTCAAACGTTACGCTGAGTGCCTTGAATTTCTGGGTTTGATTATATTTGTTTATCAGATGTAAATTAAGTAATTCTTATCTTAACCTTTCACACTGAACCACCAGGGTGCAATAATGTGTTATTCTTAATTTAAAAAAGGTGGTAATAAGGAGACACGTGGCTTTTAGCCACATTTATGATGAGTAACTTATTTAAGCTCACAATAAAAAAAAGGTGATTTTTTTGTTTATTTTCGTGTGTTATATCAGGTAATAAACTTACCTATTCATTTGGCGACATTATTCTATTACTTTTGTAATAACAAGTTACATTTTAAACAAACATAGTCGTTAGTACCTGCTACTAACTTTCCTAGTTATGTAATTTTATATCACTTGTAGGTAAGTAGGTAATAACATATTACATCTTACGTCACGGGCTGTATTTCGTATAACCAGCCAGTGTCTTCGAAAATAGGTTCTAGGCGTACTAAATGAGGTTTGCATAGTAAAAACAAACACGAACCCTTAGTTTATATTCGCCAACGAAACTCGATAGCGTGTGACATTTTCGCCGAATCGATATCACCCCTTATTGGTATCGAAATGATTGAACATCCTTATCGCGACATTTTTCTAATGGTGCCTCGTGTCTGAGACCCTTTTTCTTTATAAGGGAGCTTCTACATACGGTTTTTTATACTGGTATAGGTATCTATTTGGTACAGGATTTCAGACAGTGTATGTGTAGCTATATTTAGCATATCTACCTAAATATGATAGCTAATTACTTATTATTATGTTTATTTATAAAAGCCAAATGTTCATATTGTTAAATTCTAGCGTATTGAAAATTAACAGCAAACACACACATTTCTATAAAATAAGTACAATAAAATTCATCCTTGTAAGAATATTAGTTCATTGAATGTTTTCATTTGAATTTGTTGACAGCTATTAAAATCAACACTGAATCATCGGCAGTCCATGCAAAATAGGTAGGCAGTACAATATGCAACAAATATAAAGAATATTTTGAATTTGGAACGCTTAGAAAAATGACAGTTCAATTCAAAAGTATAACAACGTTTTTTTAAACACCATTAAAAATAGGCAAAGGAAACCACGCGTGCGGCATCGATCTCGAACAACGGAAACGGGCGAGTGTGTCAACTCTCTTACACCCCTTTTCTTTTTACATGTCGCAAGCTAACGACAATACGAAATCAATACTAACACCATCGATGCGAAAATCGTGAATAGCGAAGTGACGCACACACCGACGCGAGCGTGTGTGCGCCCAAATCATATGCAAGCTCCGCTCGTGTGGAACGGAGACGTCCGCAAGGGTGGACACACGGACTATGACATGCGGACTTTTGAGGACTTTTTTTGGTGGACAATAAAGATGGCGGGCAGCTTTCTGATAGTCAAAAATTCAAATAATGAACATGAAATTGCAAAAAGAGATGTAACACATTCATATTTAAACGGAAATTATTCAGATCCACTATTCAATACATGTCACGTACATTGTACCCAACAAATGTTTTCAGAGCCCTTGGATTATAATAATAATAAATAATAAATTTAATATTAAATAAAAAAATGATTTTTCTTTCTTTCTTTTTTCTTTCTTTCTTTCTAGTAGCTGATTTGCCAACCTTAACCATTAATCGGTTATTCTTTATTGACAGTCGTCTGACATGTTGGTGTTTATCTACAGTTTATTACAAGGCGCTCGCTAATAAAAGACATATAAATCAAGAAACTATTAAAGTTAACAAAATACTAAACAAAAAGGACATGTTGTAACTTTACAGGAGACTCACAATTTAATTCATTCCAATACACACAAATACAGGTAATGTCCAAGCAATCAAAACAAAGCTATAGTCAGAGCACTATACCAATGTAAATGTAAATCCATAAAAAACGTAAAACCGAAAATAATATGCAAACTTCTTGTAAGAAGGTTACCCCAAAAATTGGTAAAAAGAAAACGCATTAACACATATAGATGAGTCACAGTGGGCACACACACGCGCGCACTCCCCCTTCGCCTCCTTAAAAACCACCCACCCTCCTCGTCTCTTGATAAAGAAATGCAGACATTTTGAGGAAAGCTAAGTATCCAATACGGAATCGATGTTAGTATTTGCAAATAGATTTTATAGCCTTAGAATAGGCTTGTTTTCATTTATCGATTTACTTTTACCGAATACCTAGATTAGAATTTTTAGATAATAACGATGTTGACTGCGTTGGAAAATAATTTATCACCTTGAGGTTAAACGTATTTAACGTATGTCAGTTGGTAATCTCACGCCATGACGACATAGTGTAGTAACGTCATACAAAATGCATGGAATAAGTTTAGACGGATCGAAAAATATGTTATTCAACATCTCTTTAGTCAACAATCGAGAAATTGTAACTAGTTATACCTAGACAAGTTTATTTATTGATAAAACTTAAATTGTGGTCACTGTACTAGCTTGTATATTTACATGTAGTTGGCCAAACAACAAAATGCCGCACTACAAAAAGTGACACAACAAATATTCCTAAAAATAATATCATCAAAACAATTTTCTTTCCAAATTGACACATTTTCATACAGGACGTCGGATAAACAAAGCTACAAAACACCGTCACAAATTCCGCACTCGGATCGTCATTAAACAAACGCTTGCCAAATAAAAAGTAAATAAAATTAATTCATTATTTCGTCAATCAATTAGGGCACGCTCCGGTCGGCGCGAACAAAGGGAACGGGCGATACTGAAAATTTCATTTGTCCCCAATTAGGTGCTTGTGAAATTGAATTTTCAGACAATTATATCCGGGCAACACCGGTTTTATCCGGATACGGGCCGATCGCAGCCTCCGTGCGAACGAGACGGGTAGCATGGGAGAGGAATGGCGTCTGCAACAGGTGGTCGTTGGGGGCAATTAAAACCGGGTTTTAATTAGTAGGGGAGCTTGATTATTAGCGAATTTACCCGCTCACGGTTTATGTCGGGATGTAAAACACTCGAGCGAGGGAGCGCCCGCCACAAACGGCTTTTGCTAAACTTTAACGTGCAATTTGGTGTTTGAATTTGTGTTTAAAAATGTTGCATAAGCGCAATACAAGAAACAGATTTCTATGTTTAATATTATTTTACTCATCTGTTGATTATTTATTCTCACATTTAATTAAGGAGTTATGGTTCCTACATAATACAGACCGAGACAGTTCAAATGTAACTAATTAAAATAAAGTTTCTTCTGAGAGACCCAAGGTTATTTCTAATTCAAGTCTGAGGAGTGTTTTTTATGTTATAGGTGAACAGGACGGTTAGTTTGCTCACCTGGTGGTAAGTGATACGCCTGACCATGACAGATGCCATGTCGAAGAAAATAACAGTAGCTAGTCATTATTTCCCGTCAACACTGTCCTGTGCCCGTCATCCGAAATGACAGATGTTAGGTCTCTTAAATCCAGTTATTTACTACATTGCACTCATCCCGAAATACAGAAGTGCAAACACTACCATTTACGGAACGATATCTGGCACTGCGTACCAGACGACCCACTACAAAACTTACCACCTAATAAAAAACTTTGTTGTACCTATGTCTATAGGTTGATCGCAAGAGACCTCGCGGGAGAATATCAGCAGAGCATTGTCGAAATCCTAGACTAGACTAGACCCCTAATAATCATCAGAAGCAGGGCGCAGGTTTTACCTGTGTCTTTAATCAAAGCCTCAAGAAGATCATCATCATCATCAGCTCAAATTCGTCCCCACCAAGAGACATGAGTCTACCCGTAAAGGGCGACTAGGCCTTGGCCGTCCACGTGGGCCCAATGCGGATTGGTCGAATTTACGCATAACCTTTGAATCTCTTTGTAGGCGTGCGCAGGTTTCATTACTCTATTAGTTATTCGACACTAATTGTCTTGTTAGCACTAAATAGAACAAGCACTCGTTTTCTTTGTTTTTCAGCGGGTAAAAATCTTATTTCATGCAGCGTTCCATTTAATTACACCGGCCAGTATTTACCCAAAGTTTTACCATAAAAAAATATATAACCACTCAAAATTCCATTAAAACTGTTACAGCCATCTATCATAGATATCTTCGGAGCATCCTAGCATAATCAAACATAACAACTTACGTTTATAATTCTAGAAAATTGGCCGGAACGAAATTATCGGGCCATTATCAAATGGAACCCTTTCTTTAATTACCTGAACATAATTTTTGTTTGCTTGTGCGGACCGCCTCCATTACTTTAATAAGCGCAAGAAGGGCCCAATTTGAGATACGGCTAGGAATGATTAACGTTGATTAGCAGCCATTTTGTGTACTCGTTAGATTGTTACAACACTTTTGTTATTAAATTGTGGCGTGCTATGTTTACGGTGTTACACGTGACTGTTTCGAGAATATTGTTTTTTTATTGAAAGAACACAATGGAATTCGAAGTTCACAGCCAAATTCTAAAATGGAAAGCCATTATGGTTAAAATATAAATATGGTAGATTGATTTTTAGCAATTCTACGAACTGGAAGCTTTAATATTTGTATGATAAAATACACTTAACCTTTAAAGAGGTTAAGTCCAGTGGACTATACCAACGATGTATGATACCAATTAAATTAGAATAAGTAATCCTCGTGGTCGAAGATTCTTCAAGGACAAAATTCCTCAGAATAAATGTTTTTTATATGTTTACATTTCATTTGTGTAAAAAAATATAGCATTTATAATAGACTTATACAAAGCTTGTGCTAAGAGTAAGTAAGCGGGTATACTAACTATTAATCGATATATGTATTTAATATCATGTTTATTCTTCCCTTGAAGTAAGTACTCTACGAATATGTTATTGAGAAAACTCTTTCAAAAGACACGTTTGTTCTCCACGTGATGTATTAATTTGTACCGTTCAAAAACAGTTTTTAATGTTATATCGTTGATGCGAAACCCATCGGCGTCCATTTATATTGTTTCGATTAATTATTGTGCTCACAAGAAATCATGTTATACCGGTCCCACGCGGCGCGACGCGTTCTTTTGTGTGATTAACATAAAAATTTTAATTACCATCTCGCGGTCTTCATTAATACAATACCGTTTACAATGCCTAATAATGAGGGACAGAAGGGATTGATTTCTGAAGTCGTAATGGTGTGCCTTCATTTCTTTGTAGCGCCTTCATGTGGGGACGAGGTCTGTTTCGCGGTATTGGGTGATATTTCAGTGTAGAACAAGCAAATCAATCTTTTAACGTAAGACGCAAACACAATTGGTGGTAGTTATCCACTACTAATTCTGAGATAGTACCCAAGAATAATACAAAATTTCAATACAACTGGACTCTATAGAGAGCTTGAGCTGTAATCCAACACGCGAGCCCAATTCGTAAACAAACCAAATGCTGACAACTCATATGGTGTACTGGTTGAGACGGCATATCGAAATAGGGCTTTAGCCAGCTAACTACGAAGTGTGTAATGCAACCCGTCAAAAAAATAAAAGCTAATACTTTTCATGCTTCTGTATTTGTTAGATCTATGTAAATTATTTTCGTAACAAAGGTCCGTGTTGATTGTGTTTTTCTGTCGTAGCTAATATGTTGATTCTTTATTAGAATAAGACCGTTAGTTTTTATGGATAAAATGACTATTTAAATTAAGATAATATTTTCACAAACACGTTTAACGAATGCATACATTAACATATTTATAAATCAAAGGGCGATAGACAATCTAGCCTGAGCCACAGTGTGTTCTGGATTTTTTTCTTTAATACGACGTAATGTGGCGCCAAAACTAGTCGCAAGGAATGGAATGGCAGTCCATGCGTGAGATTTGACGTTACGTCGCCCCCGCATCGGGTGTTAGGGCGAAGTGCGGCCAAAAAACTCGGAAGTTCGATAATTGCGTATTTACAAAAACTTAGAGCATATTAATATTTTTATTTCTGTTTCTTTTACATCTCAATTTAAAAAAACATTTTAAAATAAAAAATCACATAGTTTTATATTGAAGATTGTTTAAAACAAAGGATTTAACTAAATTGGACAGTTGGTGGTAAGTTTCATCGATTGTTTGGTGTTGGGCTTAATTAACAACAAACTAACGTGTTGGGTTAAAACAGGACACATTTAGGTAGCCAGCACCGTCAATCCCCACTTGAGTATCGAATCCCTTAGTGTAATCGCAGACTTTTTAACCATTGCATCAGAATATCTGGCGCAAAATGGGGAGACCTATGTCCAGCAGTGGACTGCGATAGGTTGAGGAGAGAATGCCATAAAGTTTTTGTGGCTGAACGCTATATGAGCTTCATTATCACTCCAAGACACTTGCCATAATGAAGTCCTGGTAAAAGTTGACGTGCATCAACACTCAGCGGTGGACCCCAAATTATACGCATGGACGGTGGTGACTGCTCGTCATATAACAAATAAATGGATGTACAGAGGTGCTACACAGTACAGTACGGTCCTTACTGATAATATACCTACAACATGAATAAAAATAAACAAGTATAAAAAATATTAAATTCATTGAAACTTTACACCCTTAGATAAACAATATACTCACTAGATGGACCTTAGATAAACGAAGAAATATCAACCAAAACATCTAAGCTGCTTGACACATACGTTGATTTATTGTTATGACCACCCATTTGGTGTTGCGGTTGAGAGGTCGGCTGCAACACCAAGGGTTCCGGGTTCGATCCCCGGGCAGTACAAACATTTGTGTGCATGAACATGTCTGTTTGTAATGGTCTAGTCTAGTAGTAGTGAAGTATTGGCAAAGATTTCTTCCATTGTACGAGGTCCAGGTTGTTATTTAAATAAATATTTTTCTCTTCAACCTATCGCAGTCCACTGTTGGACATAGGTCTCACCTATTTTGCGCCAAATATTTTTATGTATGTTAAAAAATAGTATAGTACAGTATTTGTATTAAATTGTTTATTTGTTCCTGACTTTTGTATTACTCACAGATACCTATACCTTATTCACATTAACAACGAAGTTATTATTATGATGAGAGTTAATCAAGACATAATATCATAAATAATAATAAAAAACTGATATTTTTATTCATTAAAAGAAACGAAACCAGGTGGTCAATGCGATCCGGGAAACATCATATCAAGTGACTGTTCATTCTATGCAAATAAATGGGGGACGCACTCGTAAGTAATACTTACGTTTTGAAAGTTGACGACACACAGCGCTAGGATTTAATCGTATGTCACTAAAGCGTAACCGTTTAATAAAGTATGTCAGTTAAATGCATAGTTCCTTTTCGAGTTCGCAAGAAACTCCGTGGGTTACCGTTAACTATGTAAAATTTGTATTATCGATATAATGCTGGTAGTTTTCACGCAGAGTGCACATTGCACTTTGTTTTTTAAATGATATGTTCATTAAAAGTTTTCTTTGTAATTCAATAGAGGTAATTTAAATAGGTTTTTGTGACATGGTTGGGTGAAATCAGGACATTTTTCTTTATTTTGCCATTATACTGGTTAGCTAGATTTGAAAGCTTTTCTACTGAGTATAGAAATACAAATAGGATATTTTTTGCAATTTCAAATGTGAGTTATTTATATTGCTTATTATTATGAGGGATTGTATTCCCGAGAAGGTGTCCCCTTATAAATAAATAAATTCCCTAATAAATAAATAAACAAACATAAATACTCACTGACATTCACACAGCGCCATATAGCCCTAAGCTAAGTGTGAAGCCTGTGTAGTATGTAGCCTTGTAGTATGGGTACTAAAAAACGGATAAATATACTTTATGCTTTTTTCAAATATGTACAAACAAACATAGAAAAACCCAATAGAACAGACATGTTTATGCACACAAATGTTTGTACTGCCCGGGGATTGAACCCGGAACCCTTGGTGTAGTAGCCGACGTCACAAATTTTACACGAAATGGGTCATCAAATAGTATAATAAAATTTTCTTTCTCTTCAACCTATTGCAGTCCACTGCTGGACATAGGTCTCCCCCATTTTGCGCCAGACATCCCGGTCCTCTGTCTTTCTCATCCAGCTTCCACCAGCGACCTTTCGCAAGTCGTTGGTCCATCGAGCCGGAGGGCGTCTTACGCTACGCTTGCCAAGACGCGGTCTCCACTCCAGATCTCGTCTGCTCCACGGCCATCGGTTCTGCGACATACGTGACCAGCCCACTGCCACTTGAACTTGCTGATCCGGCGGGCTATGTCGGTAACTTTAGTTCTCTTACGAATTAAATCATTTCTAATCTTATCCCTATGAGAGACTCCAAGCATAGCTCGCTCCATTGCGCGTTGAATGACTTTGAACTTGTGAACCAGTCCCGCAGTCAGTGTCCATGTCTCAGCTGCGTATGTTAGTACGGGTAGGACGCATTGCTCAAAGACTTTTTTCTTTAAGCATTGCGGAATAGTTGACGTTAAGACATGACGTAGCTTACCGAATGCCGCCCAGCCCAACTAAATCCTCCTACTAGCCTCCCTCTCGAAGTTATGCCGGCCAAGTTGGATGGTTTGGCCCAGGTAGATATACTCCTGCACAACCTCGAGACGGACGCCATCGACGCATATCGGTTGTGGCATGACACGACGTTGAACATGGCTTTCGTCTTGTCCAAATTCATGCCAAGCCCAACTCGTCGGAAGATTCATAAGGCTGTTCAGCATCTCCGCAAGCTCTTCCGATGACTCTGCCACGATGACAAAATTTTAACAGCCTTTTAAATGTACAACTATAAAAGCAATTATTTTACAGGTTAGTAATCAGTTTCAATATACTCGCGTGCAAGTAAATCGACTCAAGCCTCAAGTACGCATAACAAGTGATATAACTAAAAAATGCCTTATACCTCTATATAATGTTTTACATAATTAAAGCCTAGTAATTGAGCTTTAAAATGGTGTAAGTTGCATGAAAATCGATTCAGTAGTTTAGTAAAAAAGGTTAATGCTAATGATAATGTAAAAAATGTTGAAAATTCATACAATTTCACAGTATGGGGTTATTGTGTTTAAATGAAACAAAATGTGCGTAAGATAAAAAAATTATTCGTGTCAATATTTGGTATTCCCTCCTCTAGCTCTGATCACTGCTCTCATGCGATTCTTCATCGACCTTATCAACTTTTTAATGGATGATTGTGGTATTCGACCCCACTCTTCTACCAACGCAGTCTTGAGCTCATTGATGTTTGTCGGAGCTGGATTCCTCGCTCTAACTTTCCTTTTGAGCTCGTCCCATATGTGCTCAATGGGATTTAAATCGGGGCTGAGCGCTGGCCAATGCATAGTGTGAATTCCAACTTCGTTCAGGAAATCACGTGTGGCCCGAGCAGTGTGACATCGGGCATTGTCATGCATCAAGATGAAATTTTCCCCAATAAAGCCTTGATAAGGGACAACTTGATCCAGTAGAACATTTTCAATGTAACGATCACTGGTCAGACCTCCTCCCCGGCCTCCCCCAGGAACGAAAACAAGGTCCGTTTTGCCTTCTAAGGAAATTCCAGCCCACATCATGCAAGATCCGCCACCATATGCAACGGTTTCCACAAAGCAGCACTGTGAAAACCGTTCACCGGGACGACGGTATACCCGACCTCTCCTGTCGCTGCCATGGAGACACATCCTCGTCTCATCTGTGAACAGGACTGACTGCCATTGCTCTATGCTCCAATCCAAATGTTCTCGAGCAAAGTGAAGGCGTGCTTGACGATGAGCTGTGGTCAACTTCGGGCCTGTAGCGGGTCTTTTCGGAGTAAGGTTAGCTTCTTTCAACCTTCTTCTAACTGTCCACTGACTGACACTCACCCCCGAACTTGACGTAGCTCCTGCTGCACATCTACGCCGGTAAGGTGTCGATTTCGGAGAGAGGTCGAGACCAAAAACCGGTCGTCACGCTCCGAGGTGCACCGGCGTCGGCTGGTATTAGGCCTCCGAGTGAAGGCACCAGTCTCTTGAAACCTTCTGTATACTCTCGAGACAGCGGACTGACTCATATTCAAACGACGAGCGACTTCTCGCTGGTTCAACCCTTCTTGCAACAGGGCAACGACTTGAGCGGCTTCTTCAGGTGTTGTATCCATAATTTTCTTCAAATGACGGCTTTAATTTGCAGAGATGTGTTCAGGTCAACGTCTAATGAGCGACTGATAAGAAAAAAACGATTACAGGGGTTTTATAGGGGGTTGTGTCGCGCAAGTTGTGAATAGAGCGCAGAGCAGTTTACGGGAGGTTGCGTTCAGTTGCATTCTAAGTACAAGTGTTTATTTAAATTACTGATATTATGCTACCATTTGAAAGCCTAATTACTAGGCTTTAATTATGTAAAACATTATATAGAGGTAAAATAAGTCATTTTTAGTTATATCACTTTTTATGCGCACTTGAGGCTTGAGTCGATTTACTTGCACGCCGAGTGTATATGTGGTAAAGTTAAAAATAACATACAATGTATTACAAAGTAAACAGCAAGTATAGAAAATATATTATTCGTGTCATGTTATCCAGTAATATAAACTTAAAAAGTCCGTTCGAACATTTGTGCAAACGATCTCAAGACGGCCACCATAAAGCAGCCAAAATCGCGACGGTCCTCTTTAAAATTCCCAGCAGCTGTCGATAATCCCGTTCCTAAGTCGGTATCGACATTATTATCGGCTCTCGTTATTCCGATACAAATAAAATAAAGCATTTATTAGGATTCGCGTTTGCTGATCTCGTCTGGACTGGCCATTGTTTCTGTTCTGCCATCAATCACGTATAGGCTGGGTGCGGAAGGGGGGAAGAATAACGGTTATTGAAATGAGGACCCCGCTTTTTCCAAATTTAAATTTTGATAAGGCGAGCCTGTTTTGTCCTAGCTCGACCGTTTGGTGGGGTGCTTTTTTGTTTCGCGACGCCATCTTCGTTTTTGTTGTGGTTAGCATTAAATTTTAATTTAGTACTTTATACGAGACGTGGTTATTTGGCTGGTTACATTTATTTAGTTTGTATAATATTTGCATAAAATGAGCGTATTTTATGGGAATTGTATCAGAATATTTTAATAATTATCTTTTTTTACTCGTTATAATTGTGTCCTTGCTCATTAAACGAGGTTGACAGTTAATTTAAATGCGTTTTGTTTAATATTACATGATAGTAGTATAAAAATATTGTTGGCTAGTTTTTCAATATTTGACTTGTGAGTAATTAATCGGATGGTAGTTTAACATGAATGACATATCATCAATCAATTATTTTGATTAATGACATAAAATTAAAATGTTCTATAAATTGTTTAAATTTCCTTTGTTAAAATTTTAGTTTTAATGTCTTATAATTATTTTAAGTGCATTAAGTAGCCTTAGGAACCTTTAATTGATGAGTGAGACAGACAATTGACTTATAAAAACGCTTTTAAGTGTTTTCTGAAAAGCTCGTAAAGTATTTATAAAACTTAATTAACATGGTTCTCAGTAAAGAATTATTTTCAACATTGCCCCTTACTCCAAATGCATATAAATATTATTTTAACTTCCGCGAAACTTTATTATATGTACCAATTACAACAAAACAGGTCATGATGGTATGCTTTCAGAAGTTTGCCAGAGTTTTTTTAGTCATCAGTATATCGAGCGATGACTATACGTGTATGTTGACGATGTTTTTGTATACTGACCTTGTATTACCACTGTATAATAGGTGATGTGCTCATTCTGATGCAGCTGTGTTACCAGTGACACCTTTTTGCAACCCTTACGAGGCGGTGAGCGATCGTCGGCGAAACTCAAAGGGGATACGAAAATAACAAATGAAATATTCCGATGCGTTTTTGCTGGTTGTATAGGTGTCAATCAGGTGTACGTAGATCGAATAATGAATTGTAATGGGAAAATGACTACTGTTTAATCATTAATGTTAAAAGATTATAATTTCTAGACAAGAAACGCTCATGGCCTTCTATGTCACTAACCAGAAAGGCCGTATTTTTGTTTGCGAACTTTTAATTTTAAAATATGTTCAATATTACCTGCTCCTATACAAACATGCATTATTGTGGGGTTTTAACTTTCAAAAATAAATACAGATTATATTGATATGACTGAAGTTTTAAAAAGAAGTGTTAATTCCTTAACAGGGAATTCAATTAATAAGTAAAAAGGTACTCTCATTACAATTTACATTAACCGATTTACTCGAAGGTTATATGGGTAAGTTTTGTGTGAGTACAATATTACGCTATAATAATCGTTTTAAAACTTTCATAACAATCACACATTTCAATCATCCGCTGTAATGATCAACATTAGCATAGCTATCAAAGTCAAAAGTCATCCCAAACGCGACAAGGCCACATGATATACACACTTATATATATTCACCATCGCATGTGTTAATTCGCCTTACACCAGTATAAGCGCCTCAACACAATCCCAAATATTCGGTTATTCGGTTTTTTGCCGGCCGGACGCCGCCGGAATACGAAACCGATCGAGAATAATACCGAATTAACATATCCCGAATCACCGAGCCGAATTCAGACGCTTTTTGTCAAGTAAAAATGTGAACCCTCGAAACTGGAAGAAAGCGCGACTCATTGACACCTACGTAGGTTTTTGTTGGTGCCGTAAAATGTAATAAAACACCATTTTTATATCTACTGTTTAGACAGTGCCTGAGAGATGATAACGAAACCAGTCGATACTGTATACGACCGGATATCACTGGTCATTCATAAAAAACACGCACACTCGCAGGACAATATGTGTAAACACGAGTGTAGTATTCACACACACACCGGCCGCTGGCCGTTCATTCATAAAAGCCTTCAAAATACTGGCTAGCAATAGAACGTCCGAACGACGATTCGAATTATAAAATTAGTGGCCAGTACTTTCCAATGTGACAGCGTGGTACAACTTTTTAATATTTTATGGCTCCGGCGTAAAGTCCTTTGGTCATTTATGTAAAAATAATAATATTTACGTCCTTTATGGTTGTTATTTTATTACTGATAAGTCAAAATAAATGTTAAATGTGTGGGATCGTGTATGGTTAACCCACAACTTTATGTTAGTGATAAAAAGAAAGTTCTTGGCACACAATACATTAATATTGATTATAATACGAGTATAATATTATATTTAATACAAAAATATATATTAATAATGGTTAGCAACAGGTAAATACCATTATTATAAAGGTTATTGTCTACTGTTATAAATTTAAAATGTATAGTAGTGTAAATAAATCATCATTACATCATTACAACCTAGAAAGTCCACTGCTGAACGAAGGCCCCCTAATGATTTCCACGCGGACCGATCTTGCAGTTGACATCCATCTGCTACCTGCCACCTTAACTAGATCATCAGACCATCTGGTTGGGGGTCGGCCTACGCTTCGTTTTCCGTTACGCGGACGCCACTCGAGAACCTTTCCGCCCCATCGGCCATCGGTTCTACGCACTATGTGCCCTGCCCACTGCCACTTCAACTTGCTTATCCTGTGGGCTATGTCGGTCACTCTAGTTCTCCTACGGATATCCGTGTTCCGGATCTTATCGCGTAGGGAAACACCTAACATAGCCCTTTCCATAGCACGTTGAGCAACTTTAAGCCTATTAAAGGCCCTTAGTAAGCGACCACGTTTCACTTCCGTATGTAATAACCGGCAACACACACTGGTCAAAGACTTTCGTCTTCAGACACTGAGGATTTTGGACGAAAAGCTCCCTTAACTTCCCGAACGCTGCCCATCCTAATTGGATTCACGCGAAACCTCCTGCTCGAAGTTGGACCTACCCATTTGAACTACTTGTCCAGGTACACATATTCGTCTACACTTCGAGTTCAGAACTTCCAACTGATATTGGTATGGGCACAACATGGATATTAGACATGACTTTCGTCTTGTCCATGTTCATTTTAAGACCCACCTGTTGCGAAGCTCTGTTAAGGGTATTGAGCATAGTACTTAAATCCTCCATGGATTCTGCCATGATTACTAATCATCGGCAAATCGAAGATGATGATGTACTCGCCATTGACGTTGATGCCAAGTCCTTTCCAATCGAGCAGCTTAACATATCTTCCAATGCAGCTGTGACAGTTTCGGAGATATAACTCTCCCTGTCTCACTCTCGTGCAATTGGATAGGTTGTGTAAGCTCTTCATGTACTCGGACTGACATAGTGCGCTCTCGTACAAACTTCTCAATACTCGATATAGCGGTAATCGATATGCACCGTTGGAGGGCTTGAAGCATAGCCCAAGTCTCGATCGAATCGAAGCTTTCTCATAGTCCACAAACGCCAAGCATAATGCCGATTATACTCTCCGGTCTTCTGTATAACCTGCCGCAGACGTATGTATGTGGTCTATGGTGCTGAAGCCTTTGCGGAACCCGGCTGTTGCGGAGCTGGAAGTCGTCAAACCTACTAGCGAGACGGTTCGTGATGACTCTAGAAAACAGCTTGTAAATGTGACTCAATAGCGTGATGGGTCTATAATCTTCAACAAGTTTGTCGCCTTTTTTGAAGAAGAGCACCACCACGCCATTGCTCCACACTTTAGGCACTTTAGGCACTTTAGGTAAATAAATAATAACATATAATATTAACATGTCTGTTAATATTTTTAATTCACTACAGTTTTATTTATAAAAATCAATAAGAATCTTTCACCAGAATGGCCGTTATAACTGTGCACTTTTTACTTAACATTTCTAAACTAGAAATTCTCACAGTCTAGAATTCTAGTTTTTTTACCATTAGGCCATTTTCCTCATGGCAAGCCTTCTTTCTAAGACAACCACCGTAAATAGATCGTGCACCATCGTAAATCTAATGAAAATCCATTAATTACATTGAAAATGCATTGGAACTCATTTGTAATGTAAATTAAAAAAAATATTGATTCGATCAGAATGGCTCTATGGAAACAATGAGAAAGGAATACTTTCACTTTTTGTGAAGTAAAAAAAGTTATCTCTGATTGTACTTATTTAATAATATTTATTTTATCAAGTGAAGTGCGCTTATCGGAGATGACGCTATACGACTATAAAACGCTAAGAGCGTCGGTGGCTCAATGGTGTGGACTGTTGCCAGGAGGGCTGAGGTTCAAATCCCGCCACGTACCAATGTGTTTTAGAATTTTGAAATTACATGTACGTTATCCGACGCTCTTACGGTGTAGGAAAACGTCGAGATGCACATCTGCGAAGAGATTCAAAGGTTGTGTGTGAAGTCGTCCAATCCGCACCGGGCCCGCGTGGACGACTAAGGCCTTATCACCCAATACGGGTAGGCTCGTGCCCCTCGGTGGGGACGTTTAATGAGCTGATGATGATGAAAACGCTAAGACAGATGCAGTGTTAAAGGAAACTAAAACGTGATAATAGTAATAAGTTTCCGTCAATACTGTCCTACGTCACATGGTATAAAAACTCAATTGAAACACTAAATATAACTCTTTAAAAAGGAAACGATAAGGTTAACCTGTTTAAAAATGTCAAAACAGACAAATCGTTTATTATCCTGGCAATTAAAATATCAGACAACAGGTATTTGTATATAAATCACTGTTTACTATAATCAGAAACCAGTTGCGTCTCGCGGCTTTACTTGAGCAGCTCAGGGGATTTATTCCTTATACCACAAAAGTCATAAGGTATACCACTGAAGCCATAAATGGAACCAATTTTGGTCACCTCTTTCCCAAGAGACTAAAACTACTAAAGCGCTTGTTTAGTAATTACAAAAAAAAACTTGCTTGAGATGTTGTGCCTGCTAACGGTTTTGTACATCATATACTTATCTGGCGTTCATACTAAAGTGCTAATAACTAGGGCTTTATTGAATAGATTTTCACTTTTTCTATATTTTTCTTAATTTATACCTACATAAAAAGATATCTTTTACTTACAATAAACTTTTTACTGGTAACAAACAAACACTTCGACATATTCTATTTGTGTTGATAGCTTGCGCCCACGCATAACTCTATTTAGTAAAACACATCTAATAATTTTTGATAAAGCCAATAGATTGACATTGACTTGATTATCGAATGGCTTAAATAACATTATAGAACGGTCGGGGATTTGATCCATGGCCAGAAAAATCAACATTTTCAGTTATATGCTATTAAATTATTTAAATACTTTTATTGTATTTGAATAATGTAAGGTTAAAAACGATTTTATGAATGTAGTAGACTGTGATGCTGTAAAATATAATTGACCAGTGCTCAGATATTATGAGAAGGGTATGCAAAGTGAGTGACAGTAATCGCAAAAACAATATTTTTTTTGTCAGGTTGAGTGTTGTTGATGACAGCAGTTCGCCTATGGTTTCAAATCTGTAGAGGTAAATTGTTGCATGAGAACTTCAACCTATTTCGCAGTCCACTGCTTATGAGCGCACAGATTTCACAGTCCTGCGCTTTTCTCATCCAGCATAAACAATAAACATTTACTGTAAATATTTTTGAAATAAAAATGATGAAATTTAAACTGTAACAATATTTTAGAACATCCAAATAAAGAAAAATCATAGATCCATGACCTGATCTCATGGAATCTAGCTAAAACTGGAATTCATCTGTATGGTGACAGTATCATTCGCCGCGCCTTGCACCCCATACGTTGGTCCGAATGACTCATTCATGTCTAATACAGTGCCGTGAACTAGTCAAGTGAAGTCTTTACAAGCTTTGAATGGTTCCGTGCAAAATATATTATCAGTTGATATATTTGTGTTGGTCGCTGGGTGTCATTTGAATTTCATTGAACAATAAGCTTCAGTGAAGATATTACTCAAAATGGAGGAGTATCCTGCAGAAGGCCGCGATAGCTTGTAAACTTTCTTCTGGAGGAAATAAACTCATTCAACTGGAGCGATTTTGAAGAAAGATATATTTTAAATATTAGATTACGAGATCTTATTGTTTCCAATATAATGAAATATAAATAAAAAAAACTAAATCAATAATATAATATATTCGACTAGGCTATGAATCTGAAAGTTAAGAAATCTTCCTCTGAGCAACCACGTCATGTTTTATGAACAATATGATTTAGGGCCCCTAGATATTCTCATTAAAAGAGCCAGCAAATCATTATTATATGCCTTAACTTCCAGATGGGTTCACTATTACTATTTCTATTCGAACAACTAATATATTACTCATCCCACAGTTACTTCGTATTCATTGACCGCGGAACCCAAATAATCCGTACGTGTTTATAGTTTCGTTCCAATTCACGGGACCGTTGACATCGACTATCGAGAACTCGTTCTTTGTAACATCACGTGTTAATTAATTCTTATGTAGGCGTCGTGCCACCATTATCGATAGAATTATGTGGTAGCCCCACACTTTATTGCCTCTATACGTCTTGTCAAAAAAATGATAAAGTTGTTGTGTGATCCTAGCGTTTGATTTTATAATTTTTTCGTCTGCCCATTACCATAATACTACCATTAATATCGTACCGTCAGATTTAATGTTATCTTTAATGTATTCGCGTAAATATAGATAATATTGTTTTTGATGACATCTCTAATCGGTTTTGACGTGTGATACCCAATCTGATAACTGTATCGATAAGAGTGTACTGCACTGGCTTCACTCGTTAGGTGAAGGAAGCAATGAATATTAGGCAATATTTTTGTTTCTGCTAATCATTCAAACTTCAAAACTATAAGTATAAGGAAATTACGTCAAAGTAAAAAGACTGGTTTTGCATGTTAATGAAGTATTATTTACTAAAGATAGAAAGATTGAATGTATGTGTATAATGAATAATTGTTTTTAAAGGATATTAGCTCGCAATACGCCATACCGTGACAACTTTATTAATTAAAAAATTCTAACTGGATACGAAATTTCATTTTAAAATAGTCTATATTTGCTTCACCGACGGCTTCTAAGCGTACTTAGCAAACTCTATATTTGGTGGCAAATGCTCAAAAGTTCACTATACAGCTTTCGCCTGAAAAAAGTTTCACGTCAATATGGTTCTAAATTTTACTCTTAGTAAGTACCTACTTGTAAGTTTTCGTTAACCATACGCTTATATTAAGCTGCAAATTTAATGTTTAAGCCCGTCTTGTTATATGTTTGACTCGATATTTATTTCATTTTACAGTAATATTAACCGGATCTTCGCCGACGGATTAATAGTGAATGGGCAATCAAATACCGCCTTATAAAATAACAAACAGTTTATTATCGTATGAAGTTTAGCCAGACTCAGGTGACCTATAAGAAACAAAAAGTGCAATTCCAATCAAGCACTAGATATATTGTAGAGCCCATGTGTTGATACGTGTTAACCTGTGTCACCGTCACTAAGTAAGCCTGACATACGAATATACTGGGAAGAATAGGAAACCAGTGTTGCCACCCGAAACAAAATTCCTCGTATAAGCAACTAAAAATCTCGTACTTCGACTTTCGAACCTTGTACATCTACAAAAAACGCTTTCATCATTATAAATACTAAATAAAATAAAAAAATTGCCAGTTTCTTACTAAAAAAACATCAACAACACTTTGTGTTAGAGACGTTTTGTGTAAAATTTCAAGTTCTGATAGATTTAACTAGTTTCTATATAAGATCGTTACATTACAAAATCTCGTACAAAATTACGAGGTTGAAAGTTTCCTCGTACCTCCCAAATCTTGTATTTGTACGAGGAACCTCGTACGTTTGGCAACCCTGCAGGAAACTTAGGACGTTTGACGCTTCACGGTTGAGAAAGGACTTCATATAAGCTTCATAGATGGTGTTAGGCATAACATAAATTGCAGTCAAACTGTGTTGTTTGAGGAGGTTAAATTTGTTATTATTGCTCTTACTAATGAAAATTCCAGGCAAGATCCTTATCAAGGTTAAATTAGGTGCTTATGTTATTATTGCTGGCAACTTAATAATTTACTTTTTTATCATATTAGTAATATTTCCATTGCTTTCATTTAGCTTAATTTTTTGGATACTAATTGTTCGAATATTTTTTTATATAACATTGGTTTGTTTTCAATCAATCTATTAGCCCATTTGATGGCAAGTGGTCCACCAGTGACCTAGACCTCAGAGCAGTTGCTATTTAATGTAAAGATGTTCAGTTGTATTATAAAAGTCCAAAATATAAATTGTTCGGATTGCAGCTAATGTAAGCGATGTGATCCCTGTCGAGCCCTTGCCGAAAATGGCGTACCAGCAGCTTTATAAATAAGTGCACTTACCAATGCTTGTCGCTTACTAGTTGGAACTAAAAACATGTTGTGTAGACCTTAAATCCGTCATAAAAGTAAAGGCAATACAACAGTGATGTATGAAGACAATTTGTTGGAGAAACTGCGTGTTTACACTCCCCATTGTAAGCCTCGGATTGAGACGCCTGACGCAGGACAAACAAACTTGAAGTTTCGAATCAAATGAAGTTAAGTGGTTAGTTTGAAAATGTTTTGTAAGGTAAATTTAAGGGTCAGTTTTGGAATGGGTCCGTGTAAGATGTTACATTTATATAATAGTAAATGACCTTTCGAAACTGAGCCCCAAAATGTAGCCGTTATAATTTCTCAGAACCTTGAAAGTCAAAGAAATATAAAAGTATTTTCTTCCGCATCTTATCGAAAGTCAACGCTGGATTAAACATACTTAGGGAATATTATCTGCACGAATCTATGTTAATGTTTTGTAAATAAAAAATAAATACTACTTGGTTTCATATCAAAGGGAATTAAGAGGACTCAAAGTATTATGAATTGCAATAAAGCCTCGCTTAGCTACTCACAAACTGCGCTGAGTTGTATCTTGAAACCAACAATAAATACCTTAACCAGACAAAAGTAGCGATACCTAACTCAGTCGATTTGCACAAAAATACACTAAAATAATGTAGTAATTTGTTTCCGAGACAGACAACAGCACCGGCAATGTATCGGGCCGTGTCGGGCAATCCGTATTAATTAAGTTTGCTCGCGTGTCCCAATTAAGGGCGGGCAATAATTCGCGGTATTACAGGGCGACGCCGCTGATGGACTAATCCTCGCCGCGAGCTGCGCTGTAAATTACCAGATCGCGCTGCGGAGACAAAGGTAGCGGGTTATTCTGTAATTCTGGCACTGCGATATTTGTTTATTTATTTTTTAATAAATAATAAATACTTTTTATTTATCAGTCGCTCCGTTGATATGTGAATGTGCTCTTGGATTTTGTAATCTCAAAAGAATGATATTGGTATCTTTAAGTTTAGAATTTTTTAGAGGTCAGCGTGTTCCGTCTCAGACACCACTTATATTGGAGTTGTGAAAAATATAAAGTTTTAAGATTATAAATAATAGATAACTTAAAATGCCGCAGAAAAATAGATGTAGGTTTTTGTTTTCACGTATATTTCGGATTATCACTTCCAACTCATTACGTTCGTTGTTTCCCTTCAGCTTCATTGAAACTTTCAAAATATCTTCGATAGCTATACTCATTGGTCTTTATAACCCTACACTAATATGGCAAAGGATGAAGGAACTCTAAACAAAAATCTGAATAATGCACGAACAATGAACATGCTTTAAATTATAGAACAAATTTTTTAACGAATTCGTAGAACTCACATTTTTAAATTAATTAAAGCAATTTTATTCATGTTTTGTCAATATTATTTAATTTGATATCAAATTAAAATAATATTCTTATGCTGCTTATGAAATGCGTAAAAAAGTTATTCCAAAATGCACTCAAAATGTCCCAGCAAAACTAAATGCGAAAAGTTGTAGAATACTCCCGCGTCGCAGAACATGCTCTCGCGCACTACAAATTACAATCAACACGGTCCACGTTCGCACGTGGCGACGGCTTTTTCCCTATCAATTTACAACAACAAAATGCTATACAGCATTATGTTTGTTTTATCCGAGTAATTTCTCTATTAGTACAACTGAGAGAGCCGTGTTTATCTTAACGGTGTGCTGAGGTTATTTTCAATGGCGAAGAAATATCCGGCAATGGACGTCGATAAGATTAAATGGGAAGAATTTTGGAGTTTGTTGTGAAAATGCAGTACTCTGCTGTTATTAGAAGTCGCCTTTTGCATTTATTAAGCAAGCAGTCATTTTTTTTACAAGAAGTTTGTTTTGTAATGTAATGTACATAGTAATCCACACATACATGCCTAACAAATAGCTTTAAGGTGTTATATTACGCTTTGGATTTTTGTAAATATTATTCACAACTTTGTAATGTCTAAAATCAGGTACGCAATTTGCCTAAAACCACATCACTAGCTCACTAAATGTCCACACCGAGGGGCACGAGCCTACCCGTAAAGGGAGGACTTAGTCATCCACGATGGCTCAGTGTGAATTAGCCGACTTCACACACAACCCTCGAATCTCTTCGCAGGCTTGCACAGGTTTCTTCACCATGTTTTCCTCCACCGTAAGAACGTCAGATAAACTTACACATAATTTCGAAAACACATTGATACGTGGCGGGTTTTGGATTTACCGACGTCCTAAAACCTGATTATAAACACTTGAACACTTTCAAAAAATGTCACAGATCATAGACACTGGACTTTTTATGAACTGTTCCCATTAAGATAGTGTGCACAGGCCGTGTTGAAACATCACTCAGGCACTACCCGTAATAGTTTTCACTGATTTACAATCAGCGAGTCGATCCGCGGCTGCGCCCACGCACCTCCATAATAGCTAGCGGCTACACGCATTATTTATGGTAAGAAGCTTTCCGAGGGATTATGTTGATCGAGTGTCAACAATGGACTTGGCCCGTGTTGGTTTAATGCGATCTGATTGGGTGATCTTTAATGAGTGCGTTGGTAAACCTAATTCTTGGACCTAATATTCGACTTGTTCATAAGTTCATTAAACGACCCCACCGAGCGGCATAAGCCTACCCGTACGCGGGCCCACTGCGGATTGGCCGACTTCACGCACAACTTTTGAATCTTTTTGCAAGCGTGCGCAGGTTTCCTCACGATGTTTTCCTTTACCGTAAGAGCGTCGGATAACGTACATGTAATTTCGAAAATTCAAAAACACATTAGTACGTGGCGGGATTTGAACCTGCGCTCTCCCGATTGGAAGGCAACAGTCCACACCAACATTTTTACAAAATAAACACCTTTTTTATTTGAACCATTATTTTCTTAAGAATGCTCTTTCTTTGTCCGTCCATATTTACATTACTACCTACTTCTTTACTTAATCTCATTAGCAGTTGCGACGCGATAAATTTCACTGTGCACAAGTGACAATCAGCGATTTCTCGAGTAGCGTTCCGGCTGTCACATATTCAACCTTATGTCGTACTGCACAAAGCTGAATAGGATGATGACATTTGCAACCACATGGTACAACCTTTGATTACTTTAGAATTACGAGTACTGTACCGTAGTTGATTATAATTGCGTGGACGTTGGCCGAGTTGCGTGACCAATGAAGCTCTAATGACACGCCTACCTTCACGCGGGACTGCCTTGAGACCTTTGGTTTTGAAAATACATAGGTATAGTTCTGCGTATTGGGAGATTTTCTTGAAACCTGTGTATCATCCTCATCAGCTCATTAAATGACCCCACCGAGGGGCACGAGCCTACGCGCATAGGGATTGTCGACTTCACGAACAACCTTTGAATTGTTGAGCCTATCCGTAAAGGGTGATGAGGCCTTTGTCGACCACGCGGGCCCACTGCGGATTGGCCGACATCACGCACAACTTTTGAATCTATTTGCAAGCGTGCGCAGGTTTCTTCACGATGTTTGCCTTCACCGTAAGAGCGTCGGATAACGTACATATAATTTCGAAAATTAGAAAACATTTTGGTACGTGGCGGAATTTGAACCAGCGCCCTCCAGATCGGAAGTCAACAGTCCACACCAATGAGCTACCGACGCTCTCATTACATATTTGTAAATATTAATATAAACTGCCTCCGTGGTGGGTACAGCATTCGACTGATCCGAAGGTCGTAAACCAAAATTCCGAGGGGAAACGACTGTGTGCGATTTTTCCTAGTTTGTAGGACATTGCAAGCTTAATCACCTGATTCTCCGGAAGTAAAGATTCCGTGCTTTGGAGACCATATTATAACGATGGTCCCAACTACAATCTTAGGATGATAGTCGTTAACGCTCACCAATCTGCATTGGACCCACGTTGTAGATTACAGCCCAATCTCCCTATAGCCATCCCTAAAACAAATATATCGAAATATTCGCTTCTTCCTATAGTTATGATGTGCGGGAAGGCCTATGCCCTGCAATGTGCCGTTATGGGCTGGAGCTTATGAATTATTAATACAACACATTAACAACTGCAAACAGTAATCAGTTGAATGAAATGTACCAAAGGAGTTTTATATTATAACTTTTTAAAGCTTTAGCCATTTCACCAAATCTCATAGTTTCGGTCACTTATTATTACGCAGCGCAACTGCATTAAATTGGGTATTTGACACCACTAATCGTGGACGCACTTTTTATGAACTGTCAAAAAAAAAGTTTCCATATATTTTGTAACAGATAATTGATATGTGACGTCATTGCTCACTATCATCAATTGACCTATTTATAGGTTTCAGTGTATTTTAAAATACAATATTGCAAATTGACAAAAGTGATCAAAAAAACGACATATAAAAAAGGTGCGCTTTTATAAAAATTAGATTTGGTATTTTATAGCGGATGGCGGTAAAATACCGAATTATGTACCTTTGCTAAACAAGATCTTAATAAAATTTCGATAAAAATTTTTAGATATCTACATCAACACGTTTTGTAATATATAAAAGGTCTGATGCGCACGTGAAAAAGCAGGATTAATAAAATATATTTCCATCATATTCTAATTTAATTGTTAATAAAGAAAAAAAACTAGAGCTGTTAAAGATAAGCGGATCACATAAATTATTTAAAAATAATACATTTCCTTCTTAAAGACATGGCCGAATTAATTTGGCAAATTAGCAAACGGTCATAAGAAAGTATGATCCGGCCTCGAGCCATAAATTAAAAAAAAAACATTTATTTCTTTTTGAAAACTATGTTTCCGTGATATTTATAATACCTATTTATTTTATTTGTTTTGTAACTTATAAAAGTAATAAAACAGAAAATCACTACTTCGAAGAAATATGCGATTATAAGTGATCTTAATTTTCTTCACTTTTATTCCTGTGCTGTAGGTACTGTCGCTGTCATCCCCTTCATATAGTTCTGATTGTCTTTCTTCCTCTTTTTGTCTTCATTTTGTTTATTTTATGATATGTTATTGAGTAATTTATGTTATAATTATTTATGTAGGAATCAGTACTTAGTTTATGTACTTTTATGTTATAATTATGTATTTAGTTTTGACTCGTTTACCAATACGCATTATTCTTTCACCCAAAGGTTGCCTGGAAAAATTGATACCTTAACAATAAGGCCGCCTATATTGTAGGTACTTGTCTTTTGTTAGTTATATAGTATATACATTTTCCCTTTTGTTTATAATAACAGAAAATACAGGTTACTGGTGGAGTGGGTAAGGGTACCCGAGGACCGGAACGTTTGGCGTCAAATGGGGAAATCATAAATTCTTAGGTAAAAACTAAAACGTTAAAAACCAAGGGCTAAATAGCGATGGCCTATTCTTTTTTAATTAGTGAGCCTTGTAGACTCACGTAGCTAAAATTTTTGTCTATGACGATTTTACTTTGTGCAATGAAACCCCTATAAAACATACATTCCATCAACACCTTAAATAACCATCAAGATATTTATAAACGCAAACACACACGTATTGAGTGCATTTTCGCAAACGGAATCGATCGATTGTATCAAAGCCGGCAGAGCAGTCGAGCGCAGCGATCGCCTCACTTTCGCACTTAATCGAGAAATATGGCGCGTGCTCTTATGCCCTTATTTATGGGCCAGCCTTGCCGCGGATTAAGAGCCACAATTTATTTTACTCTCATTAGTGCGTCTAAATTGATTAGCGTAAGTCCTGTCCGCGGTCCGGTTTGATTGTATGCAGATGTTTGCAATACTGTAGTGTTCGGTACAATCCGAGACATAAATGTCTGGAGATTAGCTTCTTGCCTATGGAACTCAGAAACTTAGTACTAACTTAAAAATATTACCCATACTCTTATTTAAGTAGGTGGATCCCAGTATAGCAAAAGTTTGTCATTGCCAATTTGAAATGGCAATGACAAACTATTTTTATATATAAAAAAATATGTTTTTAATTTTAGGTGTTAATGTCTTTTTAATTGGAATGCCTTGTTTTCTGACAGATATACTGATTTCTTGATGGTAAATTTAGTAAATGACACTGCCGCAGGGACATTTCAAAGATCATCATTAAAACATCGGCAGCTGTAAGCTGCAATTTATAATTATTTTTAAGATGAAACGTAAGTTTTCCTATATATTTGTTCATACACTTTCCTTGTAGTCTATTTATGTAATTGTTACATTGTTTTGAACTGCAAAAATTTAGTCAATTATGGTATTTGCATTTTAGCAAGACACTAAATGCTGCAGTTCCTTGCATCATTGTTGTGCTCGTTAAGCATAACGTTAACCGTTTTTTTGGAGAACTTTACACCCGACGTAAATGCATTCAAACATTAAAATTTACAGTCCAAAATAGCCGCCGGTGAGCCGAAGAGTCTCACGCGAAGTTTCGGTTCGCGTGCGCCGGCGTTGCTTCATTAAATTAATTACCCATGTTAGTTCTAGATTACGACACCCACACAATACTGCTATATCCACAAGATAAGAGAGTCGCGATTTATTGCGTGCATTTCTTTTGTCAGCTTTGAAATTGTACTCGCATAAGTTAACCGAGATTAAAGTAATCGAACTTATAAATTTTGTCGCCTCACCTTTATAAGGGCAACAGCGTGTCGACGCGGACTTTGTTCAAATTAATGGGCCGCATTATCAGATCGACGCTCGTACATGGCGTTTATGCGGAGATAATTTTGTGTACGGATTACTTTTCTTTTTTTAATTCTCGCCGATGTACCGTGGGTCGTTTTGGGCGTAGGCGAGGAATAGAAGCGCGCGCTGTCGACCCGCCAGCGGGCGCGTGCCATTCGTTTTACTTAAAACCAACATTGGTTTTTGTTTTTATTTCGATGCGATGTAGAGCGTCGATGACTCTTTGGGGTGCACTATTGCCTGCCAATCTTCAAGGTGCAGGTTCAAATCCCGCCACGTACCAATACTTTATCGAATTTCCGAAATAGTATGAACGTTTATCCGACGCTGAAGGAAAATATTGTGAGGAAACCTGTGCACGCTTGCGAAAAGATTTAAAGGTTGTGCGTGAAGTGGCTTATTCGGGCCCGTGAGGACCAATAAGGCCTATACACCCTTTACGGTTATGTTCGTGCAACTCGGTGGGGACGTCTAATGGGCTGATGATGATGGATGCGATAAGTGTAATTTCGGAGGTTTACATATTTGCTATTGAATTTATGGATGATACATGTAGTCATACAGCATCGCCATGGGGAATTTGGTCGGTACTCACCACACGAGCTCAATCGGTCAAGTTAATTGTTAAAGACTACCATTCTAAGATAATAGTCAGGACTGAAGACGTAACGTGATCTACGCAAAACGAAATCACAATTAGTATCTATTTTCAGAGAATCAGGTGAACTAGTTAGCAATGTCTTAACCTAATAGGCAAACGCACACGTGAATTTCACTATGGTTTTTCCCGGGGAATTCGAAATCACAATCATGCAGTTGTACTCTCTTCAACCTATCGCAGTCTACTGCTGGACATAGGTCTCCCCCATTTTGCGCCAGATATCCCGGTCCTCCGCTTTTTTCATCCAGCTTCCACCAGCAACCTTTAGCAAGTCGTCGATCCATCATTGGTCCATACATTGTGATGCTATTTAACGTTAATTTAAATCCCTCAAAGTACACTTTACAGCAAAATTGTTGCTAACCTTGCTGAATTTAAGTAATGCCTAAATGTGCATGTAGTGATTATTTAATGTAAAATACCACCAGCATTGCTGTATGGAGACTTATAAAGCAATAAAGTGCTATGAATAGCTTTAAGCCAAATTACTGAGCGACAAACCTAATCTCACGACATTTCACGTTTGAACGTAGTTAGATGTTAATTAAAATTAACCCCTAAAAAGAACTTTAACACAATGTTCAACACTGTTTACAATGAGATTATATAGGTCTTCTATTTTCGAATCAAAGATTGCGTGTGGTGACGCAAGACTAGAACATTGGTGTGCCTAAGGGACTTAACATTTAGTAGGGAATGGGTTGCGTGATTTTGAAACTAACTTTTACATGTAATATAATAATAAAAAAATGGTTTATTGCTCTCATAATATTACATTCATACAGTGTTTGGTTTACTACAATATGTATAGTTTTGATGATAGCAAAGGAAGCACCTCGCTATCACTGGCCAGGGGCAAAGCACCTAGTCAGCGCTGGTTTTCAGTACACTTCCTCTTCTCTTCGATGTTAGGTGAGAACTTTATTAAGTGAGTAATGTAGGTAATACAATGTCAAAATGTCTTTCAAGCGTGGATATCACGGCAAAACTCGCCACTATCGTGGAAAAGTTTCTTAGTCCTGCAGTGGACTATCAATAATTGTTATAACAATAGTAGGAGTAATAAATTACAAAACTTGAGGAAAAAACAAAAGACTAAAGTCAATTAAAATGTCAAATTAATTAAAAGTAAAAACGCGCCAACACAGACTCGTGATAGGCCCGAAGACTCATTCCAGCACATTCCACGGTCCAAACGGAACGCGTTGGTCACTAATTAAACGGCTAAACAACTTCGATAGCCATGAAATTCCTTATACGAGCGGTAAACCAATTTTGAGGCACTTAGGCGCGCGCGCAAGTAATTTAATTGACAAATAAAGGCTCGCATGACAAGTTAACTGTCTACTTTGACGTAAGTAGGACGTGGCTTAGATTTGTGATAATTCAATTGTATGTGGTAGTCACAGCGTTAGGTACAAGCAACACTAGGTACCTAGAAACTCAGATATTCAATGTTCATTGAGCATCTAAGATTAATTTACGCAATCTATTGTTAAGCATAGGTATGTTAGGTAAAAATAGAAAATTAAAATCGACCTCTTAAATAATATTTACTCATTTCATTTCTTGGTGTCTATATGAATCAATCGGTATTACTTTTTCAAAGAAACGATAGGCCAGGGTGCAGTCTTGGAGGAAATCAATAACTGAAGATAGAAAGTATTTTCCGTCAACATTGCCCTGCGCCCATCACACAGATCTTCAACATACTTACCAAATACAATATACAATCTTATATAACTTGACCACGAAGAAGTAAAATAAGGAAAAATTAAACAGAATCATTAGAAACTTTTCACAAAAGGAATTACAAATTGTCACCCCCTAAAATCACGGTGTCAAGCACCAGAAATGAATAATTAGCGTGTTCTCTTAAACAGAGGCTTTGTCTTAATTATTGCGCCATTAAAACGACCCTCGACCCTTGATACGGTCTATGGGAGGGACAGAAAAGTTGCAAGACAAGAATAATTAATTAATACGTTTGTGTATTAAACGCTTAATTTGCGTTTAGCTTTCATGCATAAAAAATGAACTCAATGTAAAAGCAGAGTAAGTACAAATTTTGAGATTCAGAGTACATTTAACACTTAGTTAGCCAGCTTATCAAGTTGAGAGTAAAATAGGGTCCATCGCAAAATTTCCTGCATCTTTATTTTGTCCACTGCTGAACTAGATCCTCCACGATTTTTTAAGGGGTTACAAAGCGTTTTTTTAGTTTATACATGCATTCATTATTTTTTATTGTCAAGTGTTTATTTCAATGTAGGCATCAACGTGAATTGATGACAAATTTGAACCTGCTGGGGTCCACGACGATGACCTTCTACATGGTCTTTCTCAAGTAAATTGTAATTATATTTCAAGTCAAAATCAATACTCTTAGTGCATTTATGGTTAGGTAAACCATGAATGTATTTCATGAGATGAAGTAAGTTTTTATGACGCATGTCTTCACAAATGCATCTACATAGATAATTTGACACAATTATAGGATGCGCTAAATTAACTTTGTTTATTTCAGTATGCAAAATTTAATAGAGCTTTTGTGAGCTGTAAATCAAAATAATGTGTTTCAAGTAGGGGGAACAACGCGATACTATAATTATTTAAATATATTAAGTCACTCTTATTTATTTTCAAATACCTGCATTACCAATTAATTGTTTGTTGTTTTAATCATACTAGTATGTGAAAGAATCGTTGTTACCTAAATAATGGCTTATATTGGCAATTGGTGTGTATAAAATTACCTTTAAAGCTCTTAGGTATACATAATTTTGGATTGCAATCCCGTTATATACTTTGCATGATTCAATAATATTCTTGTTGATTGTAATCTGTTTTGTATGTTAATAATAAATAAATAAATAATTTGGTTTTGTTAATAATATTGTTGATTCAGAATTCTTTTTTTCTAGAGATACACCCTTGTTCATTAGAGACCCCAAAATCTTGAGTGACTGGATTTTCTTTTATTTGCCAAAACAAAAGGGAAGTGGGGGGGGAACGTAAATGCTTCGCCGCGGTTTCATTTGAATTAATTAACGAATTTAATGATGGCGAACTTTTTCATCGCCCGGCCGCTGTAACAATGTTTATGCTAAATAAAACTTGTCAAGGAAATGCCTTTTTTTCTCCATCTGTTGTTGTTTTTTCTTTTTAATTCGTTCAGTTTGTTAGGGCTCGGTACCGACTACCGAGCGGGATTTATTCGTGTAATTAGTGAAGTTTGTTCCGTATCGGATTATTTAATTTTCCTTTTTTGCAATACAAATTGCTGGGATTGAATTAGGCGTATTTTGTTGCGGTTCTGGTGTTGTCGGTTTGTTTTAAATTTCGTCGAGCACGTACAGTTGGGTCACTTTGATTGGATGGATTTTGTCAGTGGGCAATGTTTTCATATGCAAGAACTTCATGAGACCGTACCGTATGTCGGACCACGTGAAAGAAGAAGACCACGATGTAGAAGCATTCATTAATATGTATGCAATTATGCTGTTATATATTTTACAGCATAATTGCATACGTACTAATGTATGCTCAATTGAATTTTATTTAGAAACAACATCGCAACTTCAACCACAACAGCTCACTATCAACCCGAGCAAACATCACACGTTGTATTTCCCCAACAAAACGTGTACCAATATTTTTCTTCATTAATAGATTACGGCGAACGAGCTCAAAAGGCGAGGCGCGACCGTCAAAGGGGCTAAAAGCAACCGCTTCACACAAAAAAGTCTCAATTAAAATCCTGACGGAAGCTTTTAGAAGGTAATCCTTCAAATTGTTTCCAACGCCCCCTCATTAGCACCGAGAGTGTTAAAATATAAACTTTTTAATCTTTATTACTCGACGCTAAACGGGTTAAATTGTTATAGGAGCTATAGGACAAGCCATGATCTCATTTTTTATCCGGCAACCCTTCCCGCCTTCATTTATTAAAGGCGCGTTTGGACTTTCTTTGAAATTTTAAGTCTATGTTTAATTTAGTAGACCGCTGTCATAATTGCTGGGGTGGCTTTCAAGGCTTTCTTTGGCTTCTTTTTAACAGTTTCGTTTGCAATTTCATTTCGTTATTATGCTGTTATATTGTAACTGATATTTTGATTAATGATTCGGTCGGTTATTATTATTTTAGCAGTGTATTAGATTATAAAACACTGACGTAACAAAAACATTATTACATTACAGTAATGAGTGATTCAAATTATATTTCGAATGGACAAACTTAAGTTGGGAAAACTCATTATTTAGATGAAATAAGCTTACGCCCTCCGGCCTGATGGACCGACGACATACGAAAGGTCGCTGGTGGAGGCTGGATAAGAAAAGCGGAGGACTGGGATATCTGGCGCAAAATGGTGGAAATCTATGTCCAGCAGTGGACTGCGATAGTTTTAAGAGAGAAGAGAGAAGCTTTTTCGTTTATTGTATTGCGAAGTAATTTTTAGTAGCTGAGCAACATACATAAGTTAATTTATTTATTGCAATACATGAAATATGAAACATACAGGAATTATAACGAAATTAGCAATTTGGGGGTCCTTGCGCTTTGAGCAATCTGTTCCAGAGACCAGAACACCTCACAAAGAAAGTATGTAAATAACAAAGGGTAAAGTTATTGTAACTAAATTTAATTTGTTGAAATTTGATTTTTTCCTTTAGTCCATAAATTTACAGTTATTCTTATTCTGAAAAAGTCGAAAACAAAATAAAATATCAACTTACATTTCGTATTCCATGACGTTTTAAAACATCTCCCTAGAAAGTATATAATTCGAAGCAACAAGCCTTCAATGAACTCTAATCAACACCAAATTGTCACAGGGTCCTACAATTTGAGTGAAATGAATACAATGTTTTTTAAGTTTCCTCCAATGCATAATTCTAATCTGAGTAAGACATTACGTGAATACCAATGCATACGCGGAAAATCGATCGCGCGTTGCCGTCTTAAATTCCTACCCTTTTCGAGGGGGCTCCCCCAAAAAAACGAAAGAATAGAAGAGGGAAAAAATCTAAATCGTCTCATATCTCCCTCCCCGCCCTCCGCGCCACCACGTCAAGCACCCTCCTTATTTCGTATGCGAGCTCCTACGGCAATCATTATAAGGATATCGATTAGGCCGTCTCTAACCTGCCCATATCTTAGTCGAACACTCGTGTGTACATAGGATTGCGTTTTGCAAAGTTATTTCATCATATTTTTCAGTTATGACTAAATGTTTGCGACAGTGACTGTTTCTTAGGCCGCATCACCGTAGTAGATTGCAAGGACTTGAAAACAATTAATGCGAATATTTTCATAATTAATTAATATATACTCTGTAGTAAAATAGTATAATTAAGAATCATATTTTAATTAAGACATGAACAAAAAATGAACAAGAAATTATTAAAAAAAAAAACAACTAAACAAAACAATCAGCATAAATATTTTGTGTGTTCAAAAATCTACCTAGACACCAATCGGAATGCAAAATTCATAGGAAGACGTACGCAGCAAGACTTATTGTTAACAGCGAAGGACGGGCCGCGCATAAGCAGATGCAAATTGTTCCCGTTAAACTATTTCGGAAGGTAAACATAGAGGGTCGGAGAGACCCACGTGTTCCAGAGATCCGACCAACGAGATTAAAAATGCTGGATGGCGGTCCGCCGTGAGCCGGGTCGCGTATGAGCCAAGAAATATTGGAGTTTACGAAGAAAGCCGCTTTGGGGATATGTAAATAGGAAACTACAAAAGTAATGTTTGAGTTGGGACACCGCGTGAGTGAGTGCCCGTAGGATTATTGCGAATACGAAACTGTAAAAGCGGATCCAATTTTAAGACTGATCGCACCAATCAGGTTTTTCTGTACATTTGTTTTCGTATTCCGTGTGCCCTTTGGTGTCCTTATTTTGAGGTTGAACATCTAGATATGGAATTAGATGGTTGTACATACATAATATGAAGTGTTTTATTGTGATTTTTCAATTAAATGATTGCAAGACGTTCGAGTCTTCGAATATATAATTTTATAAGCTCACCGCAGATTAAAAATGATACTCCATATAGGATGCAGGTACGCATCAATACTATGTAAGTTCGTGTTAATTTTGCCAAAATGAAAATGTATAAGTTTTGATTCATAGCTTCATATCTGAAAATACTAACAGTAGTAATACTTCATAATTTTATTTAAAAATTAACTTTACGTTGTTTTCTTATAATTAAGGACGCCAACGTTACCGCCTACAAATAATTCATTACAACCTATAACAGCGGCTACTACAATCACTCAGACTGTCATGCACGACGTTTAAAGCAAGAGTAATTACCCCTGTACTCTGAAACGGACTGCATCGCTGAAAGGTTAGAAATAATTGGATAATGGCCGAGTGTTATGCACTGTAATGACACGTAGTCGCCCATGTCACGTTTCATGGTAAGGTGAGCGATTCTGAAGTAATAGGCGAATTAGGTGACAGTTTTTTATGGAATAATCAATATAGAAGTGGTTGGTGCATTAGACACGTGCTACACAATGTTGGAAGGGTTTACTTTGCTTAAGCTCGCTTTTTTAAGAATAATGGCTACAGCCAGTATTATTTATTTCCAGTTCGGACATTCCAATTTTAAATGTATTTAAGAAATCTTTTTTAAGGTTAGATACCGAAATACTATTTTGTCACGTGAGCTTCAGTGACTGAAGTACGGCCTGGTTATAAATAAATTCCGTTTCAGACCAACAAGTACCTATGCTCATTTGTGTAGAGTCCAAATTTCTGTAAGTTTAACTTAAAAAGAAACTATATGAAAGTACACATAACATGCCTAATACCATAGTCTCAACTATGCAACAATAATGTCGATGCAATAAATATCGTATCTTCTAATTTATTTTAATATAGGGTAAATGTAATTAGATTCGTCAATTGGCTCAAAGTAAACATCAAACGATTGTCATTGATCATTAATTGAAATCTTATCAATGCAAATATCATTAGTATCGTTTAAAAGCAAATTAAAAACCGACTCACCCACAAAAGCTTACAAATTGAATTTGTCCAAGTTATTCGTTGACACGAACCAATTAGACGCTGGACGTGGAGTCTGCCGCAATTAAGGGATCCTCGAATATCTTCCGACTTAATGACTTCTTTGCTTGTTAATTCCTTGTCGCGAAGGAAAAAATCCTGGCCGGATTAATTCCAAGTGCGACTCGATTGTTTGCATAAGCCTCCGTCGGGAGACATCACCTCTTGGCGGTGGCTTAAAAAAATAATTAAAATTCGTAATCACTCTTGACTCGACCCCCCTGGGGGAACAAGTTTGTCTTGGCTCGAGTTTGCTTTGTGCGGTTCGGATGTGGTTTCTTGAAAATAATTTGGATGTATTTTTAAGTGTGTTTTACGGGATTTTAAGTATTACTGTTTGCAACTTTAAATTAAAATTGTGTTAATATTAGCAATATCAACACAATCAATAAAATGATGGAATCAAAATAATAAATTATTACACAAGTTCCTACATACAGACAATATTTTGTGACAAATAACAGTCAGTGACGTATGACAATGTAAACATCTAAGCAAATTACATCAATGGGTCTAATGATGTTGAAAAACTTTTGTGTCCGATTTTTATACACACATCGTGTCGATATTTAGAAGGCTTCTACAATCAGATTTAGTAGATATTTCCTGTTTTAACATAACGATAAAATTTTGAAGTCATTCAGTTTTCATTTTCACCATCAAACGACAATAAGGAACCGTCGGATACCAATTAAGTCTTATGGCTGGCGTTAAAAATACTTGCAAATTTTTCGAAAATCTCAAACATAAACCAGCAGACAGTGAAACGTCGTGATATGAAAGCGAGTGGAACGACTGCATTACGAGCATCCATACAGTGGCACAAAAGCCTTGTAGGAATGTTTACGACCGTTTAAAAGGCATACACGGCAATTGGGAAACTTTGACTCGGTTATAGGTTACCCGCAAAATATGAAAGCTTAGTTCATCCCTTGCATGTTCGAAGGTAGTTTTCTACCCTCTTAACAACATATTTCGGCATATTTCGATTACCATAAAACGCTCAGTATGATGTACACTTTGGTTGCATTATACACGGTTTGTGGCGCATGTAATTATTAACTCCATGGTTGTATTTAGTGGGAATATTGCAGTACAAAATACAATGTTGTAAACATTGGTCGGCGTAAATTAGGTGCTTCGGTTATTTAATTATAAGGAATAGGGATGCTTCATGAAAGAAACTTGTTATTGTCAGTTATGAAAAGAATAAATAATTATTTTAAGTATAAGGCGGATAAAAATAAATTATTTTTAAAATGAATCATAAACCTGTATTAACTAAATTTTTAACAATAAAGTCTCCTGCGTGTGCATTATAATGTCACCTATTTATAAAATTTATGCTTTTGGTCTTGTTGTTTCGGGGTGAGACAGCCAGTGAAATCAATGGTTTCTGTGATTTAAACTATTATGTCACAAGTTGGTAACTGCGCTATGATTCCTTCTTTAGGGTAACTAGTGTTGAATATGAAATAAATTAACTTACCACTGGATAGGTTGATCGCTAAAATCATTTATAAATTTATAGAAATTCCAAAACGCTCATACTTAAGATCTATTAACCAATAAACGTTCAACCAGTCCACATGTTCAAGCGTATTTATAACAACGTATCTTTAGCCATTGTCGTCACAAAACGTAGGCGTAATGAATCGGAGCGTTTTCATAGAATTACGCAACCTCGTCATCGGCGGGATGTAAAATAACTCACCGTAATACGTAGACGTTTCCTTCCCTCATTCAAAAGTATTCGAGCTTATCACTGCCTTAAATTAATAAGCATTCATGGCGAGCCAAGTAAGAATGAATAAAGCTCGTAACACCGAACAATGGAGTAATAAGGATGGTGCATTTTGTCTCTGGGCTTGCAAAACAACAATAATTCTTTCCGTGAAAAGATTTTCAGCGTTATTCCACTTGAGATTATTATTATTTTTTTCTTGTCCTCGTCTTGCCATTGTCTCGGTTGGAAGGTAAGTAATGAAGGAAATTGGGGGCTTTCGGCTGTGGGGACGCAGATTTGGACGGCGGCTTATACGGAATAATGGAACTTGCGGAGTTATTAGATTTGAACTTAAATTTTTATTATTTATGACTTTTATATGTATGACTTTTCGTAACATCTCTACTTGCGAAACTCTCAGTCCTCTGACTTTCTATTTGATAATAAAAACACTGATTCGATTTAAAATAAATGTGCAATGGGTGGTTCACAGAAGTATGATTATTAAAGTAATTAGCTTAACTTACTTAGTATTTTATAAGCACAAAAGCTATCGCTAGCTAATAATCATCATCATCATCAGCTCATTAAACGTCCCCACCGAGGGGCACGAGCCTACCCGTATAGGGTGATTAGGCCTTAGTCGTCCACGCGGGCCCAGTGCGGATTGGACGACTTCACACACAACCTTCGAATCTCTTCGCAGGCGTGTATGAAGGTTTCCTCACGATGTTTTCCTTCACCGTAAGAGCGTCGGATAACGTACATATATTTTTCGAAAATTCGAAATACATTGGTACTGTCGGATTTGAACCTCAGCCCTCCCGGTAGGAAGGCGACAGTCCACACCACTGAGCCACCGACGCTCTAATAATAATACTAAACATAAAATTCTAATAATCACAATTAAATATTGACACTTAAGATATTTAAGTATTATATTCTTGAGTATTCTGGCTTCTAAACTCTAAGGAAACTTAAATATGCCACCATATTACCTCCACCTCAATCCGATGGACCATGGAAAAATGCTTCATAACTCGTCCGTGGAAAGAGAAATACAAATTAATTAGAAAATAAACATTACCATGAAACCTTAAAAAAACAGGCTTCGTAATATTTCTGGAATTAATAGTGGACAAATAGTTGTATTACATCTCAAAAATAAATTTAATATAAGAAAACATGGGTAACACCAAAAATATGTTAAAGTAAAATATACTTCTGAAAGTCACCCAGTCAAAGACTGAGTCATTATTTTAAATTTTGTTTAAAGGCTGCACTGCCCGTCTTAGTTTAATCTGTATAAAGGTTACTGATGCAAGCGACATCAAGGGTCGTCTGCAAGATTCACTCGTTGAATCTCAGACTTAGTTTTCTAGAGATCTTACTATTTTTATACTTCCTTACCGTCCACGATCTCAAGATGTCATTAGAGAGACTAGCTTGAAATTTGAGTTTTAAAATTATTTAAATTCTCCACAATATTTTGGTAGTCGGCCAAGTGTCGAAGTTAAAATTCAAGTTTGCCTGCATTAGGTAGAATTCACAGTTATCAATATTTTGGAAATAGGTAGATTTTGTTATATGTATTTATAATTTTGTTACATGTATTTATATTTTTTTAATCGTATTTTTGTTCTATGGGTATTCAATTGTTTATTCTTGATAACCTATAAACCAGAGTTGTAAGGTACAAGTGATCATTTGATCTTAAATATAGCACTCGATAATATTAGCCCCTATTTGAATAAGCGAATTGCATTAACAGTATGTCCAATAGACTAATTAAAAAAAAACAACCGCACACCATATAAATGTTAAAGGAGTGAGTCGTGTATCGTGGAAATTCCTTATTTCCCTTCAATACTAGTTTTGATATTAAAAAAACCGTTTCACTAAAAGTAATGAGATGTTCGATGACCGATCATTTACATCTCAATTACAAGATGTTTGATGATCTCAAATGAAAAATAGCCCCGATAGTCCCTGCCTTATTAACATTCCGCCCCTGTGCGTTTCCGATGAGTAATTGCTTTCTTAATTCTCGTCATCCATCCTCAAAATAGGGCAATTTTTCATTCCACTTGACGAGGCCTTGTATGTCGAAAACGAGCTTTATGGTTTCGTCCGATTTGCGAACAGTCGAAATTATTTTCGCATAAATAGCAGGTATACTGGACTTTTTGGAAAAAGTCGTGAGACAAAAAGTTGTTTGAAATGCATCTATAAAATAATAAAATCTGATTACTAAATTGCAAATATTAAAAAAAAAATGCTTGGAGCATCAAAAATTACATTTTTACTGGCAATCTTCATTGATTAAAAATCAAAATTAAATTAATTTAATAGTGAATTTTTCGGGTATAAGTAACATCTGTTGTCTCGGGTGACGGACGCAGTGAATCAATGCCGATTGATGGAGAATAACTGTTTATCAGTTGTTGGTCTCCTTCCATGCCGCTCTGTCATGGTCAGGCGTATCACTTACCATCAGGTGGGCGTCCTGGCCGTCCTGTTCACTACTTAATATAAAAAAATAACAACAAAATACTTAGGCTTTTTTGTAGAAATAGTATTTTTGAATTACCACTTTTTATTTCTATTGAATTCAATTACAGCTAATCAATCGTTCATTATCTGACTGGGTAACGTTTAGTGCTCGATCCTCTATACTCAATAAAAGTGTCAGTACATGAAATAATGCAAAATAAGTCGTTTATAATAAGATATACGTAAATAGAATAAGCAGCCTGCTTTAAAAGACAAAAATTAAAAGGGATCTCAATCAAGCACGTTCAAAGTGAACCAACTCTAAACAATTTAACACTTCAGTTCTAAAAACGACCACCACCTATTAACTTTACTAAAACATTTAAGCCCTATCCCACCACGTAGACGAAAGAACCGCAAACATAATTAAGGTGAAGCTGAAAAGTTGATACAAACTCCTAATTCCTATAACGAGGTTACTGAAGAAGCTAATCCACATTCCATCAGCTAATTAATCCGGCAAGTTTATTTCACAAAAAGTTTCAACGGAAGTAATTTTACGCCAGAACATTAGCGGGGGAAAACTTCACACTTAGCTCTCTCCGTAAACACTCATGACGTTTCCTAATTAACGACGCAATTAGTGGTCGGCTCGATGGACCAAGTGGGGAGCCTCCGAAGTAAGTGGCCCCAAGCGGAAAAAGTTGGGAAATTAGACGGCGTCGGGACGTGCGCCCAGACGCCAAGTAGCGGGACTTTCGCGCGACCTTGCCAATGTGTTCGATATTTTTGTAGCTTTTTTACAATGTTTCACTAATATACATATAAATCGATCACGAAAATATGAATTCAGAATTATCATTAATTAATAAAAAAATGCATATACAATTTTACTTATAAATGGAAAACCCTAATAGCGCACAGTAAGACAATATCTTAGTACATTTAAGTTTTAAACAGTAAGCTACATAAATTGTATACATATTTCTAAGCCTACATCACTGAAATTAGGGATTATTCGATTGTAAAATTAAGACCAACCATGGTGATGGTTGGTCATAATAGACGTAAAATCATATTGCTCAAAGCACCCGCAAACAATCCACTAATTAATTTGCCTGTAACAGACAGCGACCCCAGATAGGATAACAAAAACAACCAAAGATCGTGTTTCTCAAACAAAAGAATAAATAAAAAGGCTGATCGAGCAGCCCGCTCAAATGACTCATTTATATTAACGACCAAACTCATCAATACTTATTCACTTCGTATTTTTCCACCAAGATCTCCTTCTGAAATTGAATCAGATTTTCTTCCCCTTTCCAACCACTGAGCCGTGGGCCGGTGATTAAAAGTATTCGGGAAAAAATACAAATAATGAAATTACAATATCGCTAACGACGGGGCGGTCTACGGAATCCTTTTATATTTTTGGGGAATAAATTAAAGAATGAAGCGGGACGGCTAAGCCTGCAAATAGCGACTAACGACTTGTTGTTACGCGGCTTCTCGCAATGCCGCGAGCCTGGAAGGTTTGTTTAGCTTTTGATACAAATTGGAAAGGCAATACGTATAATCAGAAATTATTTTACGTATTATGGCGTGCATGCCGATTGGTAAATTAATTAATTCATAGACAGTTGTGGTCGTGCTGTTACTCCATTACGATAACCCTGGTTAATTTGAGATTACATTGGAAGACATTTTAATTTTTTCATATATTCATACCAAATAATTCGTGGAAATCATAATGTTTTCCATGAAATCATAAATGGGCAGATCCTTAAAATCAATGGTATATTCATAAAAAATATAAATAACAATTGAGGAATCAAAAGTATTTGTAAAATATTTATAAAGATATTGACAAAAAATGTGTGTCCTTTCTCACCTAGGAGAACTTTAAAGTACGTTTCTTTGACTTTGAATTATCAATGTGGCTACTCTTTTTGCAAACATTTTTTTTTGTTTTGTCATTCACTTCACAGGAAGACATCGAACATTGTTCCTCAAATGATTAATAAAAAGATACATTTCGTGATCTCCAAGCACAACCAATAAACGCCCTCGGACGACACATATCACTTAGCCTCAATACTGGCCAGTAATTAAACCGCGCGTGTTAATTACCCTCCGGCCGCTCGCACCTCACCCGATTAATTTCCTCGGACGCCATCTTTGTTTTTCTATCCCGCAATATTTAGTTACGTGGGATGTTGCCGCCTTTACTAAATAGATTGGCGTGATGACTGGCCGATTATGACGTTTTGTGGAACTATGACTCTAATATTTGTTATAGTAATTGGTTTTAGAGAGGATTTTTCATTCAAAGAATTCTTTATTGCACAAAATTATTTATTGAATAACGATGCCATGTAAAATATTCTTTTATGAAGTGCTTAAGCCAACACAATAAAACATTGAAAGCTAAGTTTGACGAAGAATCGATAAATTAAGCTGCTTTCAACAACAATTTTTAGGTTGATTCTGGGTATTTTATTTTATTTTTTTTTATGTATGGCATACACAACAAGTAACAATCAAGACAAAAAATATAACAGTAACAATTGTAGACTTAAACTAGATTATTACTAAAAAACGTGTAAACACAGCAATGATCAATAATAAAACGTAAACATTAGACATAAAAAGAAAAAAAAAAAGAATCGCATAGACATATTTCGCAAATTAAACTCAAAACAATATATGATTAATGTCTACTTTAGAGGGAAGCGCAGCGAGGCATTGTTTTACCCTGTAACGAAAGCGAACGTGTATAGGCTCATAAATATCTATTTCACGATTATGGTCGTTCTGAAGCATTTCATTGTATAGGTAGAACAATTCAATAATACCGTACTAGGTATTAAACTACCACTTGATTTTCCATGGGTAGTTCATACATATCTGTAAATTTGTATACGTGCAGATAGGAGCGCACCATGACCGTACGTAACACCAACATCGGTACGCACAAGGTTCGCGAGATTTCGTTTTCTTAAAAATCGATGTTGCGAATCCGCTCCCGTGGCACAGTATGAATTTGTTTTGTTATGACAACGGGTTGGCAACGTTGGGTTCGGCGACCCACTTCGAGTTTTAATGATAAAAAAATGCGTACAGAGGGGAGGCGAGTAAGTGCCATCGAAGGAGGGAAAAAAACTACGGAGGAAAATATTTGGCGCGACAGGTTGCTTACGCGGGGGTGGCCCGATAAAAATTAAATCTTAACGGCGGAAATTTAAAGATGACGCTCCAACGATCAAGAGAAGTGAACATCTGAGTCCTGGGGCGGTTTAATTGGCTGTCCAGGACGTGCAGCACGCATTTCGGAGTTGATTGATTGGTGTAATAAACGCTAGCTCCCATCTCCGCAGTTAGTATTCATTCAAGGCTTTATTATGTATTACTTATTCATAGAAAATTATAATGGCTAACTTTCTAAGAAGGTATTAAAAGCGATAAAAAGGCCAGAGATGCGATAGCAACTATTGCGGGATCATTGAGAATAAAAACTCAGGCCGTAGATGTTAAACTGCACACACTGACACATGTTTCACACACTGACAAGAGCTAAATTAAAGTTTGAAGGTTCAAATTTCACTAAGGGTAGTAGTAATTTAGAATTTTATACTTTTCTATTGTTGATCTAAGACTTTTTGCGATAAAATGTGTATTTATCGTTTCTTATGTTAGTAACCGTATTAATGTAGGGCATGCTTTGAATTTAAAACTTAATATAGAAAAAAAATAAAAAAAATGTCGCTATCGACTTCAAACGTACATTAAAAATATTTTTATTTTTATTACTCTGTAATTTAAATCAAGTCATATTACATTATTTTCTAATAAGAACGGCATTGGGTTAGTGATTGTAAATAATAATGGTATTTTTAATGACTTCATTTAATTTCAAGAATTCATTTCATAATCAGTTGGATACGTTTTTGGATATATTCATTGATAAATAGATTTTTATTTGTTTTCTTATCATTATATCAGTATGCTCAAAATTTTTGTCAGTCTAGGGATCTCTCTAAAATATGCGACGTTTAAGTGTTTCCCAGAGTCAGATCGGCGTTTTATTGTTATGTAGAGTTTACCTCAGTTAGGTTGGCTACAGTGCAGTGTAGGTGTAACTCTTGCTTACATCTAACTTATAAATGACGTGAGCAGTCGACTTTAATTTAAAAATCATTAAAAAGACCACAGAATAATACAAACAATGGTAAGGAACTGTTAACTGTAATACATGACGTTACGATTACGTATACCTGGATATCAACACATCATCATCATCAGCTCATTAAACGTTCCCACCAAGGGGCACGAGCCCACCCGTGTAGGGTGTATAGGCCTTAGTCGTCTACGCGGACCTAATGCGGATTGGCCGACTCCACGTGCAACCTTTGAATCACTTCGCAGGCGTGCGCAGGTTTCCTCACGATGTTTTCCTTCACCGTAAGAGTGTCGGATAACGTACATCAACACATGCTTATGCAAAATAGCCAAGTAATCGTGCATACTTTTTGGACTATTTACATGACAACATACAAGGCAGATTACCGCCAAACTTGTCCACACGCGTGCCAGAACAATCGTCAGCTATTCATAGGCAGACGCGTAATACAAAATATCTCCAATTCGTCCATTGAAATTCAAATTTCGGGTGCAAGGAGATTTGCATCGGGCATTGACTATTGATTTTCTACATCTTGAGGGTTGCAATCCTACTTGTTTAAACTTTTTATTTCACTCTCCACTCCCGTTTTTTGTTTCAACCGCTCGCCCCAGGCACCCTCCTTCGGTTCCCTCTTGCATAAAAAAGCTTCTAATCGATAATTTGTGTGGGGGTGCATTAAGCATATCGCCAGTACACGGCACCAATGTTTTTCTCGACGCTTTGAGATTTCACCCCCAAGGCTATTTTTTGGGTGGCCATCTTTTAGATTACTTGGAGGAAAATGGACGTATTTATGCTTGAGATTATTATGTTCAGTGGGAATAGCTTATTTGTTGATATTCAATTAGGTAATTGACTTTCATTGTTTATTCCTTTTTATAAGGTTATTCATTATAATTTACAAATTAAAATCACGTGTGTATAAATTATAATATACCTACAATATGTAGTTGGAATCACAAATAATAAAATATAATTCGCATAATAAAATTATTAAATTATTATTTTTTATTATTATTATAATTAAATTATTAATAGGTACCTCTACAAATATAGAGGTACCTATATCTTAGGGACTAAAAGTCTGCTCATTAACTTGGTAGTTCTACTTTTAGTACATATTTTTATAGCACTTTACGTTAAAAAAGCCGAACTTTAATCACGTGTAAAAATACACTTATTTTTACAAAAACACTTATTTTTACACGTGATATTGATATATGACTTTATAGTTATATTTATACTACGCAAACTGTTTTTTTTCATTTTTAACCCCAAAAGCTTGATAACTGCAAAATAAACTTTTAACGAGTTATCAATTGAAAGATGTCATAAAGCTGATCAAAGTCTCATCAGATCCGTAACCATTCCAATTTAAGCGACAATTTTTATTTAATTTTATCGATATGACCTATATTGTCGTTAAAGATGAAACATATTTTTATGAAGTTATATTCTAATTTATTGAAGATAGAACAAATAATCTTGGACTTAAATTCGCACAAACATATAGTGGAAAGCTTCTAGCCATGTCACACTTCAGTGATTTTAATTATCGAATAGGCAGTAGGCAATGTAATACACGAGTATGTAATAACGCGCTTTCGAAATTTAAAAACAAATTTGAATTAAGTTTAATACAGGCAATATAGTTTGAAAAAAAAACATAATATAAATATGCCAGTATATTTTTCACTAGTTTTGGTTCATAGAGAAACAATTGCCTCACTACAAATAGATATGTTATTCAATGTAAAAATAAATCCAGCGCTATTGAATGTCCATTCGAAGATGTGTCTCGTACTAAAGATGCAATCAAACAAGATGTAGGTACGTCGTATGTGACTAACTGCCAATATCTGATGTCGGCTGGCTGTCCCATTGTATTTGTTCTTTATGCTTTTTATGTGAGGGACGATAATGTTTTTATGGCCGGGGGTGCTCGCTTTAATCAGGGTGCGATGTGATTAAACTTGCCAATGTTTTTGTTGGCCGACGCCATTTTGCCAGCCACGAGTGTTTGTTGGTTATGTTTGCGTTATTTTTCACCGTCTTTGTATGTTTTTGCGTGGTTTGAAACTTTTGGATAATTTTCAAGACTAGATTTGGCAGTAATATCAAAGTTGAGGATTTCAAGCTGCTCCTACAGTTTTCTTTAAGTTCTTTTGGTATGAAATCTTAAGACGGCCAAACAGAAACTATCTCTAGGGTCCTTTGGGTGACAATCTGTTCTCACTTAGTTATGGCAGTAATTTTAATATTTGTTTAATAATATCAAACATAGTGATAGTCAACATGAGTAGTCTACAAGTGATAGGGATAATTACAATCAGCTGTTATTGCGGTACACATTAAAGAAGTATAATAATAATAAGATTTTTATTTCTCATTCCACAACAAACTAATAATTACAGAGGAAAATGTTACACAGACAATTAGTAAAAACATTTATTGTGGAAGACTGGAGCCTGAACTAGACGTATAGTCTGTATGTCTGGTACCCATGTCTTCACCCTTATCAATTGACTATTCAATAACAAATACTTGACATACTATTATTTTAAAAACTCCTCGAGGACTCTGTCAACTACTGGCTAGAGTCACCAGAGGCAGCTCACTCAAAAGCGCTTATCAAAGCCTATTCGAAGAAGCGAACCTCTGAACTGCTACAGCTCAGTAAACCCAAGGTCAGGGTCCTTGTAAGGGCACTGACTGGACACTGCAAGCTGAAAAGTCACATTCACAAAATGAAGCTAAGTGACTCGGAAACTTGCAGATTCTGCGCGGAAGAGAGAGAGACACCAATGCACCTACTCTGCAATTGTGGACCTCTACAATGGAAGCGAAATATCCACTTGGGTAATTATTATCTATGCCCAAGTGACATCAAATCTATAAAGATGGGCAGGGTCCTGAACTTCCTAAAAAGTGCCCAACTTTTAATTGAACTCTTAGAGAGGAGCGAGTCACAAAAGATCTTCTAGGTCGAAGTGACTACAGGTCTGTATAAGCCTGAATAGCCCTCAAAACCCAATTAATAATAATAATAATGCTATTATTTTGCAAGTATGTTTTATTTCGTCCTCAAAATTAGCATATAGTGCCAGATCTCTCCTTAATGTAGGAGTAGCCAAAGTGTAATGTTTATTGTTATTGAGATGTGCAGATCGTAAATAGCGTACACATCCACTACCACTCTCCAACACTTACGTACAAACGAAATGTTTGCCACGTATAAAATGCTAATTCAACTCGCATCACGGCCTACACGGCGAGCGCTTCCGTCGCGGCAAGAAAACGACGCTTTTTCATAAAACGAGGTATATGAGTCAAGAACATTAGAGTCATAAACAGAGAACACCCCACGTTCTCACCCTTGCTTGAAAAACTCACCCCCGCACGTACGAGTACAAAAAAGGGCTCGGAGGGACGTTACGCATCCAAGTAAGCGGAGCTCATTGCTGGGGTCTACAGATGTCTTTAATGGCTTTAAATTATATGTAGAGAGAGCTAAATGCCGCTTTAGTTCGCTTGCACGTGATAGATGGCGCTCGATATTACTCCCACCATCGATTTGTGGATGCTGTGGCCATGAAGATAATCTGACACATATCGGAATGTCAAAAGCATTGAATAAAGACGTATCTGTGAATTGCATAGAATTTGTGACCATGGTTTTAGCTTGACATAAAAATATAGCACGTAGGTATGTTGTGTGTTACATATTTGTAAAGAAACAATGCTAATTGTAATTACACTATTTTAGAATGGTTGCCGTTAACACAGATCTATCCTTGCGTAGACTATTTCTCAAATTCTCCATTACTAAAACGTTGAGCATGGGGAAATTTCGTTTTTGTAAATATACTTATACATCTATTAATATGTCGACATTTATAATATTTCATCATCAACTCATTAACGTCCCCACCGAGGGGCACGAGCCTACCCGTATAGGGTGATTAGGCTTAGTCGTCCACGCGGGCCCAGTGCGGATTGGACGACTTCACACACAACCATTAAATCTCTTCGCAGGCGTGCATGAAGGTTTCCTCACGATGTTTTCCTTCACCGTAAGAGCGTCGGATAAGTACATATATTTTCGAAAACACATTGGTACGTGTCAGGATTGAACCTCAGCCCTCCCGGTAGGAGGTTATAATATTTATTAACTTTTTATATAATTATACTTTTATCTATTGCTAAATAAAGGATAACTTCATCGCTCGTAAATATTGATACGATGACAGTCTTGAAAATTTTCCCCGTTCAAATTTCATAAGCAATCTGAGCTCACGAGCGACTGAGCACGCTGCCGTTTCATAACGCGAAATAAATGAAAAAAAAAGTGGAGAAATTGGAAAATAATGTCAATTACCGAGTACGGGTGAGTCGCAGTAACTAACGATCGTCATTACGCATTGTCATGATTGCGTAAATAGAGACGATTTGAGCCAGGGCTGCCTCCAGATTTTAAAGCTATTTAAATAAATACTTTAAATACGTTGATAACAACCAGACCAATACTAATGAACATGTTTCTGCTCACATTAAATATTGACCAAAACTTTTGATGATTTCACATTTTTGTAGCATTTCTCTCTCATCGCTTTGTCAACATATAGCATAATTTTATAACACATAGCATAAAATTTTACTAAATATATGCTTTACTTTGAATTTAAATATTATTGTTTATAACTAGTGTTTGTTGTAATTCTACTTACTACTTCTATTAAGAAGGAGATAACATAAAAAACACAATCAGCAAGCAATAAAACAAATTACAAATTCGCTGTCAACTAGATTATCAACTTTTAACATACAACAACGTATCGAAAATTATTTCCATTGAAATGTAAGCCACATTTTTCCATACTCCCAACTTCTATTATAAATACTGAAGTACAACTTAAGTGGCAACCCTAAACACTTGAAGGAGCATCGAAGCGGGCGGGTTGGTACAGTTTTCCGCTTCGCTCGCTCACCGTTCGCTTGTTAATGTAATCACAGCTTTATGCAGTATTAAGTAGGTATTTCATTTAATAATGAGTTAAGGATGTGTAATGTAGGTGTATTTAATATTATTAAAGTTAATTTTGCTGTATGCATCGTCGGATGTTACGAACTTCTTAACTGACACATTTCAAGAAACAAAGAAATTTCAGCAGTATATTATCTGAAATATATAGAATTATTTGTATATAGTATATTATAGTTATACTTAGCCTTAGTCGTGCGTGTGCAGGATTCCTCGCGATGTTTTCTTTCACCGTAAGAGCGTCGGATAAACGTACACATAATTCCGAAAATTCGAAAATACATTGGTACATGGCGAGATTTGAACCAGCACCCTCCAGATCGGATAGCAACAGTGCACACCAAAGAGCCACCGCCGCTCTCTTGATAAACCATTGCAGTCTTTCTATTTAGATTAGGAAGGTTAATAAAACCAATTTTTGAAACGTACGTACTTACTTACAACTGATGAAGTACCGATAACTTTGTATAACCTATATTTTTTCAATGGAAACCATCTATTTATCGTCCTTATGTCCTTCAAAATAAGGTATCTTTTTTGCGCTAACTGCACACAGGAAACGATATTGTTTTTAACACCGGACAAACCGAATGATCTGTGTTAAACATAAAGGGGCCTAGTCAATTGAGCGTTGAACATCCGCGTTATTGTCATTAGGTACATTTAGATAATTTAAAACAAAAATTCATGTCGGGTTCAATGACCGAATATACTAGGTACATGGTAGTTAGAGGTAGATCTTAAACGAAATCATCTGTTTAATGTTTTACATCCTAATTTACTTATACCTTCCAATAAGTTGACACCTCTTAATTAACTTAAATTAAAAAAAAATATTCACAGACATTCACAGCATTAGCCAGCATTAAGCAATCATTTACTATGGGTAAGTACTTTATAACGGAATTTATTAGAACAAGACGACTTATATACTTTTCGTTTGTAAATAATATAAATTTTATCATCATCATGATCATCATCAGCTCATTAAACGTTGTTTTATCTTGCACTTATACGACGGTAAGGGGTAGATATTAATAGCCTTGTTAACAACATTGTACAAAAAAGAACTAGTAATTATATAAATGTACACAAATAATTGTACTGTCCGGGGTTCGAACCCGTTCCAAGTTCCTTGGTGTAATAGCCGATTAATCATAACACATTCGTCGTCAAACCATCTGAGTCACTGTCGGACACTGCTTTCCCCATTAGTTGGAGCAGACGAGTTCTGGAGTGGAGACCGCATCTTGGCAAGCGTAGCGTAGGACGCCCTCCGGCCCGATGGACCGACGACTTGCGAAAGGTCGCTGGTGGAAGCTGGTTTAAAAAAGCGGAGGACGGGATGTCTGGCGCAAAATGGGGGAGACCTATGTCCAGCAGTGGACTGCGATAGGTTGAAGAGAGAGAGGACAAATACCGACCAAACGTTGACCAATAGTTTGTAATACAAATCCTAGGCAACAGCAAAGCGTTACACCATTACTGCACTTTCCGCTGCATTTCCCCTTTTGTCAAATGACCATCATTAAATTAGCTACGAGACGTCGGGTTTTTTCTTCATTAGCGGTTAAGTGACTGAAATTGCATACCCAGGGAACATGTCAACTGACACACCGATGATTACAGCGACGATGATTACAATATAAGCATCGACGAGTAGATATTAGTTTTAATTATGTACCATAATTATGTTTAAACGTACAGTAAGCGTTTCCATAAAAGAAGGCTTTTAAAGAATGTAATTTGATGGCTGGCGACGTTGCGGTTTTGTTTTCTGTGTAGAAATCGGAACGGAGAAATTGAATTACTTATAATATTATGTAGTGCTTACTCACCTATAAGTATTTTATTTATGTCATGACGTATATGAGAAGGTCAGTTGTCTCACCCGATGGTAATATACTGACCATGACAGATGCAGTGTTGAAGGAAACCAATAATTGTAGCCGGTAATTATTTTCCGTCAACACTGCCCTGTTCATGTCATCTGAGAGTCTCTTATGCTCGGTAATATAACAGAAAAGCTTTTTATTTTAAATCCCAATTAGCTGTAGTTTGTACGTAAGTCACTAATATCATATAGGTAGTACTATAAACAATTAAGTAGCAAAATATAATAAGTAAAAAGTGTAATACTATAAAAAATAATAGTTCCATGCAACATTCAAAAGAAGCGCATTTTATAATTGCTTATTGAAAAGATGAATATTTTCGCATTATGTTTTTGTACCATTATAAGACTACAATTGATACGTTTTAAAAATTAAGACCGGTTCCTTGTGTTCTCACCAGATTCCATTCACGTGACCCCACACTCACCTTCTGCAACAAAGAAAACAGAAATCACATCAAAAAGATCCCTTTTGCACAAATTTTCAAATTTTGATTCCACGGATACTCCATATTGTGCTTAAGAGAATACGTCCCCATTCAAGCATTAATACAAAGAGCATTCAGCATCTATTGAAGAAGAAATTTCTAAAATATGTGTGACAATTATCGTACACGACGTTAATAGCTGTCTTACACTGTAAATGCAAAAAAGTCCCCCCAGCAAAAGGAAGATTTATTCGCAAATTACTTATAAATTTCTCCTTACTTCGCAAGTGACAGTATCAGTTCCGTTACATTTTCTACGCGATTATAGACAATATTGTTTCGGGTGGAGAGGTTAGATTTGCGCGGGGGCATTCATTCGATTGTTGTAAGGAGAACTACACGGGGCTCGCTTATAAAAATGTATTTAAAACGTCCCTGAGAAAAAATGATTTATACGATATGGAGTGTCGTAAATTTGTCCACTCCGAGTTAGACTATAGGAGGCAATAAATATCATAGGAACACGGTCCGTATTCAGCCCGGGAGATTTGGGTGTTATTTGGGTTAGAAATTTAGGGAATCTATACGAATGTAATAATTCTAGTGTCGAGGTAATACCTACCAGGGGTTTGTTATAGCTCATGATTTGTTTTGCCTGTTTATAAGGTTCAATTTCCATTTCTATAGTTCCTTAATTAGGAACGGAATCGGGATTTCACGCTTTCAGAAATTAACTACGTCGCAAATCACAGACTATTTCGGTTTATCAATCTTTTATAGAACCATAACAACGTCTAACTTTAAAAAAATGATTTTACAGATTTATTAAAACCGGCCTTAACCTACATAAAAATGTATATTTGTCTTAACACAGCCTAGAATTAAGTGATCTTTTATCATGAAACAGAATAAATAGCTTAGGTATCTTGCTTATATATAAAAAAGTAAGTTAAAGATATTAAAAAAAAATCGCGTCTATTGTAGTGTTTTTTTTATTTAAAATATTGCAAGTACAACACCATAGAGGCGGCATAAACTGACATGGGAATATTCATGTATCTGCTCTAATACGCAAGCGTTAATTTATGCAAGGCGATCCTGTCTTTTAATAAAAAACCAACAATAGCCCTCGTCAAAAACGCCGTACACCGACACCCAACACTTGCGAAGGGCCCGGGAATCCGTCATCCCCAACCTGACGTGTCATTGTGCTCCTTATTTTTGTCACTTAAAACATTTTAAAAGCAAAGGAACAAAAAGTATCTAATTGTAACAGTTTTTTTCGCGAATCGATTTTAAGGTCGATTATTTTTTTGTTATTGTAACATAATAGATTGGAGGATGTGTCTTTGTAACGCAATCGAACCGTTAGATGGATGTTGGGCTTGGGTTTCATGAATCAATAGGAATGCATTAATTTCTCAGCGTTTCATTTTAATCGTGGAAGATTTAATAGTAAAATCATTAGTAAGTACCGGAAGTGCTTCGTTAGATATTTGACAAAATCGTTCTTATCCACCGATTACTTCAACAGATGCAAATATTTACCTCCGGTCTTTCTATGCTCCGTTCTAGAGTACCATGTCATTTTGACTACGTACTTTGTTTTTTCTTTTAATTTGATCTCTATCGAGATATATTTTTTCCTTGAAATCAGTCATATGAGTCAGGACGCCGTAGCAAAGTTGCCACGGAAAACTAAATTTACCTTATGCGTCGATGTGAGTCATCGCCGTTGGCATTATGAACACAAATTAGATTTCTCACAACTAAGTCATGATAGTATTCAAAGGAGTAGAGAGACATCGTTTTACTCCTTTTCACACTATCTGTTTAATTTATATCAAAAGTTGTAAGTTTGAGCCACCTACTACCGTAGCAAGACTAGAAAACAGAAGAAGTATATTGATAATTTTCATTCGAAGGTACACATCTGGCTTGTTTTATCTAAGTCAAATGAAGAAAATAAGATTGATTTTATGAAAAGCTACAGTGAACACATTTATTAATTTATTCGGTCTTAAATAAGTATATAGGTTTATGCATTCAAAGTTGAATATAAAGAAGGTTTTGCTCACAATTCGATATTTTAATGAGGGCGCCCTTGTAACTATTGTGTCCCATACCCACCTGTGAGACAGGAGGAAATAACGAGGCATGTTATTAAACCAATCCTGATCGATCGGAAGGGTTCGATTTACCGACGAACTTATAATAATTGCGCACAAAGGAGATCCGGTCCGAAACGAAATTCTATTATTTATAGTTTCCGATCGGCGTCTGAATACGCCTTAATTATCGGCTGCAGTGTGTCGCACCCTTAACAAGAAAAAAACAAATCTTAAAAACTTTCACGATGGAACTTTCACATGGTTAATTATTTTAAACATTCCATTTTTGAATTTCGACGACGGCTGTGGTTTTGTGTATTGTTTGTGAACGTTGAAGAAATCAAACGCTTTTATAACCGTTGATAAAAATACCTACTTCAGTTTTTACCTAATTAGATAATATAAGTAGATAGATAGAGTTATAGGCACAGATTTTTAATGTTTTAAAATTTGAATTTATATACAGTCTAATTAGTCTCAAATACAAATCATTTTGTATTTTTCCGCACGCGCATCTCAATGTTTTTAAAGATCTAAAATGCATTGTTTTTTACACCAAAAAAAGTCGTTCTTTAAATGTTCTTATTTACCATACAATATTATTAATCTGCAAACATTTGAGCGTAACACCAGCTTGTCAAACTATTTGCCGCGGTGTACCCCATTACTGTCTCCTCAACTCATCCGAGATGACGTGTTTACCTGGGGTTGGTTTTAATAGGCCAGAAATTGTTTTGCGCCGCGTTCACTGAGCGTGAAGATGGCGGAAGGATTAAGATGGGATGTGTGAACATACATGGCTCTCAAACTTTAGTACTGATAGTAAAAATGATATTTTTTATATAGAAGATGCTTATAAAGCTGCATTTGATTAAAGTTTGATTTGCAGTAAGTACACACAAATATTAAATTGGAGGGATTTTATGATTTCTTTCTTTAATTCTTCCCTTTCTTTCTATTATTATTATAAAATGAAATAATTTCGGCACACAAGAGCAACAATATGACGTTTTTATTAATTCAATCATTATTATTTTACGGTCTTTAAAAGTGGAAGGAAAAATAATTACAGTAACACTAAAGATATATTCACAAAATTTGAGAGCCGGTGTCTTTCAAGGAACTCTTCGGCTACCATAGATTGCACCACAAAGAACTACAAACTTTGCTGTAACATTGTAAAGTGATATATTTATATTATATGCGTAACCCCTGCTGGATTTGTAGTACAATGGAGTTTTTAATCCCCCATTTCACGTACGTTAGTCAACGGTTATAAATGTACTCGTACGTACTAACAAATGTAGAGGTAAATATTTGAAAAATCACATTTTGGTTAACTGACGAAGTTATTGGGATCATATTGATTAATAGCTACGACTCGCTGGAGTGCAAAGATATTGTGATAGATAAAGATTTTATAAGCAGTCTTTTTTGTTAATATTATTGGAAAAATAGTTATTTATTGGAAAAATTAAAAAAATAATACAATATTAACAAATACCACTTACTCGTGAGTGCTAAGTAGCTGCTTAGTAAGAAAATATTTAGCAGAGAACGGGAAGCAGCGATCTCTCATTCCATCTTAATTAAAGTTATTGCCATCTTCAACCACTGCATCTGCCTATTAATTTGCCAAACGTGGATATTACGCATAATTTTTTTTATTGTAAAATAGTTAAAAAAGTTTTGCAGAGCAAATATATAGCCACTATTAGTGCACTACTTTGGCAAGGTATCTACCTACTTGCCAAAATATTATGCTTGATTATATATTTTTTATTTAAAAAGGTTTATAGAGCTATAAATACATAGAAATGCCATCATAAGGCAACGTTCGCATTAACCCACGCAACCGCAAGCCTTCCCAGCGCCCTGGGCTTGACAAACGCGTCACGATCCCATTAAAACAAACACATAAAAAGTGTCAAGTTTATAGGCACTATGATATCGTACAGTTTATCAGCTCGCGCTACGTATCGCGAATCCACAATGTTATGGCACAGATCACACAGTTGACACCGTAAAACGACCATTCTAATGTTATACACCGCTGTAAAAAATGTACGTACAACCTACTAGTTCGGGTAAACGGCTATACGAATGCGTATTAAAAATCGCATAGGAGATCCAGTGTAAACGGTAAAATCACAGTGTAGAGCTAAAAATTACTAGAGTTGTATCAAATAAAATCAGTGTGAATTACTTACAATTTAAAATGTTTACCGTGAAAAAGAATGTCAAGAAAAATAACGATGTATAAATTCAATTAAAATTAATACAATATGTCTTAAAAGTAAACTTTTTAACGGGCAGGTTTTTTTAAATATACTGTCTTCTTTATATTGCTGGCGGTGTATTTAGATGCAATGCCATTTCAATTATTGTCTGAGACTTAATGATCAAACTAGACTAGTAAAAAAATTAGAAAGGAACTAAGTAGATTATGGTAGGCTACTGTGGGTTATTATACAGTTTTCTAGAAAGAGGGAAAACATTCTAGCTGCTAGCTTATGTCGTTTCATTAAGATACAATCACAACATTCAGTACCGAGTCTGACCTAGAGATTAATTAAGTCTCAGTATTTAGGAGTTTCTCAACCTTTTCCATTCTAAAATAAGATTCATTTGAAGTCATAGACAATAATTATATCTTTTTAGATCACGTATCGATAATGAACTAAGATGTGCCTGTTTTAAATCCTTCCTAACTCTATATCACTCGCTGTCACAGAGATAGCAGTAAGCATGTGAAAATTGCACTGATATTACAATCGAAAAACCATAAATAAGATATTAAGAGATTGCAACGCTTCATTTAATTGTTTACACGCAATTGTTGTTCGGCAGACATGTTTATGATGGTGTAACATCGCTGTAATGGCGTCACAACAGATGCTGTGTATGGTATAAAAAACCATAGATAATAAAATGTATGGTTAAAATCTTCACATCGTTTACTGATGATATAACATTCATAAAAATGGTGCTTAATAAGAAGTGAGGCATTTTTTAATACATTTACTATTACTTTATGCCTGTCACATTTGGGCATGTAGAAACATACGTGTTTTATTTGATGCTTATATTTTGATGATTAGGTAACAGTGATTTTAACACAAGTAATACAATCTACTCACACTTTCTATGAGAGAACTGCAGTATTCATACAATATATAAAGCACCTAACAATCTACCATTAGATAAACTATTCAGTTCGTAACTGATCTAGAAAATAAAAACAATAATTTCGTCTATGGTAGGTACTAACTATACATAATTAAAACAATACAAATAACAATTATTCAAATTCCTCAACTCCCTTTCGTTCCTTAATTTGTAAAAAGGCGGCATAAAGTGGACAAAGTGACGTGGCATTTCTTTATTATATGATCAATCAAAATTAAGACATACCAAGCACCATAGATAACGTCTATTACAAAACACGTGTTTACCTTATCTATGGATCAGTGTGTTGGGGGCAGCGCGTCACTGGCACCGTGGAATGACCAATTGATGTAATGATACGGTCGCCCTACAGCGCTTGAAAGTGCTTCAAGTTGTCTATGCTGAACGATTAATATTAATTTTTATATGAGTTTTTGATAAACGTGAGGGAACTCTGTATAAGGTCATTCTTGTGGGTTAGCTCACCTTATTCTTACAGGTATGCCTGCATTTCTAGTTGTAACTTCGTAATAAATATGCACTCTTAATAATAAAATCACAAGGGTTACTAGCCAGAGCCTATTTTGTCATTTTGAATGAAAGTTAGATTAACTAAGTAGGTAGCACCTATATTATCATGATATTATATTTAAAAATTTTAAAGTCGCGAATACAATTCTCTATACATTACATTGCACGATCCTACTATGAAGATACGCAGTTTGATAAAATTGTAGCATAAAAAATGAGGAGGACTGAAACTGAGGAGAAAACTTCTTCAATACTTAAGCGTCATACAAAAAAAATACTAATACATTTATTGAAATACAGGTTTCAAATATAAATTATATTGGTCTAAAATCTCGTTCACAGAAATAGAATTGAAAGTAACAATATTTATGAAAACTAAAGAAGCATGCTCACTTCCCACGCATAGCAATGGATTAGTAAGTGAAATAATAATTTTGGTGAAAACGTGGGATGTGCGAACCCGACACGCCAGCGACTATTACCGGTCAAGTTATTTCTATTGTTGCATAAATGTGTTTACTATTGCTTCAAAAACCATTGTATTTTTTTTACTAATCTTCTTCTTATTGACCATTTATTCTAACAACAACTACCAAGGTTTAATTTTTATTATCGCATCGCAAAATATATTTAAATCGAGATATTTGCATGTTCAACTTAACCAGCCTTAAATTGTTCCTATTCAAACTCGTTCAATATAAATGTTCCACTGCAGGGCACAGGCTTTCCCGTACTGTGTTGCTATGGAAACGTTATGAGTACCCCATCTCCCGGATTGGTGGGTGACACATTGCAACTCTGCTGTGCTGTTTCGTCTTACATAATCATAGCTGAGACTTCTCGTATAGAGCATAAAGAGGTGTTCCATTTGGAAATATTATTTATATCTAATTTACCACTCTACAATCAAAAGAAAGAAAACAAAAAATATTTTTAAAATAAAATTCTTTTCTGATCATGTTCTGAGCTACAGCCCATTAGTATAAGTCTCACTTTCCTCTTATATAAACCTATAGAGCAATTAAAAATATCAATTTCACAGAAATGTTTGTTGTGAATTCTACATGTACTGTGCAAAAATACATTTTTTTCATAATAAAGGAAACATAGAACGACTTATTCGCAATCAAATATATTTTTATAATAGAAAGAAAGAAAAACTTAAAAATATTCTTAAAGATTACATGTGTGGAAGCAACATAACCGTGGTTGAAAACAAACAAGTCAACAATACAGGCCCAAGTGCGAGATTGACAAGGGTCAGGCGACACGGGCCGGCGCCGGTCCGGTCCGGAAGGACGGCACTCGATATATCGACCGCGGAACATGTGAACGGGCCTTTATAATTTGAACTTGACAATAAAATTTGGTGGAATGACACTTTGGGGTATGTTTTTAGGAAATTCTATCGATGAATCAAACATACAATATATATTTTCGACTTTCATCCAATATCAAAAGAGATAAAGTAAATACGGCACAAATAAAAATAAAAGCCATTACGATAAATGCACCAATAATCCTCTTTCTAGTCTTAATAATATATGAGTTATATGACACAACGCACGATTTCGTGAAAGGTTAACGAGTAACCTTAGTCGCCAATAGTTCTGGATTCGATTGGTGGACTACTAGGTGGTAGACTCGATACTGAGTCGTCTAGTTAGGTACCACCGCAGTGCCAGATATCGTGCCGTGAAATACGAGTGTTATGCACTTTTGCGTTTCGGGAAGAGGGCACTGTAGCTTGTGAAATTACCAAGTTTAAGACACCTAAAATCTGTTGTCTCGGATGTCGGGCGCAATGGGGCGTTGATAGAGGCTAATACCTGTCTATCAGTTGTTGGTCTGCTTCAATGCTGCTATGTCATGGTTAGGCGTATCACTTACCATTAGGTAAGCGTCCTGACCGTCTTGTATTCTTATAACACAAAAAATGTCAAACTTCATCCGTTACAGATAATAACAATCACCGAAAAGTGTAAAGGCAAGCGCATACGGGCGCAAGCTGATTGCATTAAGTAATTACAGCGTATTTAATTACTGCGCCGGTTAATTTCCGAAGCCGTACGGCGCGTTCACATCTAGGGTTTCAACACATTTACACTTGCAATATGTCTGCAGTTCTATTATCTTGTTTATTCGTTTATTTAGCTCGCATACCTTAGCGTTTCTAGCTTTTAGCGGGTAATTTTACTAATTCTTTTAATACTGTTATGGGTTCGGCGGAATCTGCGTGTGTTTTGTATTTTTTTAGTTGTGGATCATTTTTTTTTAGGTTTCATTGGAGCCTAGTGTCTCCTCCATTTTGTAAATTAGGATTTGATACGATTTTATTTGTTTTTCACCATATTTCAATTCAAGCAATCGCCCAGTTAAGGTTGCATTTTTTAGTCAATTATTTAAGTGTCATCGGATCGTCAACGATTCTATAGATAGTTATATATTAAAGACCTTCCTCCATAACCTAACTGGTATTCTGGAAGAAATAGGAAAAATCGAGATCGATACCCCGTATTCCTCTTATGTGTACACCCACGTGACAGGAAAAAATAAATTAAACCGTTGAGCCTATGTTCTATCTTGTTGTCGATACCACTTACCAATCTGAATTGGGGCGGTGTGGTGGGCTATGTTACCAATCTTCCCATAACTTGGCTCTATGGACAGGCATGAGAACTGTATGGGAAGCTAGTAGATTTATTTTGATTTAATTCACTTGTGTCAAAACATTGCACGTTGATTTCTTTATACACATTTTGGCAAAGGAATTTTAAGAAAGAATTCCACCTCCCAACCCTAAAACACTTGAACCCTGAACTGTCGCAGTTGATCCCCGCCTTGCATTTTGCACGAAATTTTATCGCCGTATTTAATTAACAGTTACGGCATGAAAAGTTTCGCAGTCATTAACATAGCCCAAATAAATAGGGTTAGTTTGAAACGCGACTCGAATTAAAATTGTTCAGAAGAACTGGAGACCATTAGCGGCAGTTAACGGTTGCCAATTTGGGGTATCATCACGCTATGAGTTTTAAGTTGTTTTTTTTGACACGCTCAATATCTGCGCCATGGCGAGTTTTGTGTAGGATCTGGACCAGACCAGATAAAATTGGTTAAAGATCTGATCCAAACTATATAAAAATCAACTTTCTTCTTAGTCTAAGCGTCAAATCTAAATCTGCTTGATCCAGGTGACGTAGTTTCGAATCTTGCGGAATACGCACACATAGTGAAAGTCTCTTTGTGGATTTTTGTCCAGTTTGGTTAGTACCTATATTGCAGAGTCAATCACCTGAATTTCTCAAGAGAGAATTTCGTGCTTCAGGGGGCACGTTAACCTATCGTTCCAGATGAAAATATGGCGGTCGATCCATATAAACCACGTCATGTACGTTAGATTAAATATACTTATACTGTTTTCTAATCATTTATCTCATCTCATAATATAGACAAAATATAGACACGAAATATTTTCATGTTTCTGGCAGATCTAAAAATTTTGTAAATACTCATTCACGAGTACCTACCTACATATAACTTGTGTCTTTACCTTGTTAAGATAAATGTGCATTGGTTTCACCTGGATATTTAAGCTGATTGCAGATCGAATTTACACACTGGAACATCAAAAAAAGTTAAACACTACCCTATGTATCAACCACTGTTGCTCTCATTTGTATTCCGCACATCACTAAAGACATTCATTGTGTGAAATTCGAAAAAAGTCTTTAAATGACAATACTGCAAGCGTGCCTCGGCGACTGGTGCGATATTTGAAATATGCAAAATAAGCGGATTTCATTCATCTATGAGCATACACCCTACCTAGAGACTGGCGTGAGCCACTTTAGTGGCTTTGATTTTGTAGTTGTCATGACTTGATTCTGTTTCGATGTCAATGTAAATATTTTGATTACCACTCACATCAAGTTGTACCGAGTGAATTCGTTAAATTAAGGCTGGTCTGGTTGGTATGTTGATGAGAATAGTTACTTCCCTACTTCGTCAAGCTGGTGCAGCTGACTACTGGACGCAAGGTCTCCTTCATTTTCCACCAGATTCGTGAAGTAACCTGCGCATGCCTGCGAAGCAATTTCAAAGGTTGTGCGTGAAGTTGGCCAACCCGCTCGCACTGGGCCCGCGTGGACGACTGAGGCCTAATCACTCTATACGGGTATGCCTGTGCCCCTCGGTGGAGCCCCACCGAGGGGCACGAGCCTACCCGTATAGGGTGATTAGGCCTTAGTCGTCTACTGCGTCCAGTGCGGATTGGACGACTTCACGCACAACCTTTGAATCTCTTCGCAGGCGTGCATGAAGGTTTCCTCACTATGTGTTCCTTCACTGTAAGAGCGTCGGATAACGTACATATTTTCGAAAATTCGAAAACACATTGGTACGTGTCGGGATTTGAACCTCAGCCCTCCCGGTAGGAAGGCGACAGTCCACCATACCATTGAGCCACCGACGTTCTGTACGTAATGTGCACTCTTAATTTTATACCATTCTTCGGATAATACGAGTATGTACTTCGAAACCACAAGGCCTTACCTCTGAAATATTATGGCAACTTTGTTAGCACGAGCCGGCCATTTCAATCGTGTTGTAGTCGATTGCAGATACAGTGTAAAAAATGAATTGTAAGTTTTGGACCAGAATTGTAAAGACACTTATAGTACAGACAGTATAGATAGATAGAATATTCTTTATTGTACAATTTCGAAACAATTAACAATTTAAAGTACATTAACAATAAAACATAAAAGTACAAAGGCGGCCTTATTGCTAATAAGCAATCTCTTCCAGGCAACCTTACATTTAAGAAACATTTTAAAACAGAAATAGGAAGGCGGTTCAATTGCACAAAGTGAATAATTGAAATAATACAAAGTAAATAATTAAAATAAATTCTCAAATCGAAATAAAATTATGATAAAATAAATAAAATACAAATAAACATACATATTAGTATACATATTTTACCTATGCTACCATAAATATGATTAAATAAATACATAACAAAAATTAAAACAACACATTAAAACAGTATTATTTTTTAACTTTGCTAATTTGGGCAACATAACGAATTTTCACAATTTGATTTGTCTTAATACTTCACATTCCATTTTTTTACTAAAGACCAAGCTACCATTAATTTGCCGTTCGTATTACAGCATAATTGGCAAACCAGTTTATAACATCTTCACCTCGGCGATGTTCAGCAAATTGAGACACGAGCTGTCACTTTATATTGCTCTGCTAATTAACACAAATCCTAATGCTGAACGTAAAATGACCACGAACGTGTCACACTGACAAATCGCCTCCGTTCACTCACTGACAATTATGAATATTACCTCCGTTCAACTATAACGAAAATTCTCGTCTGGACATTTAACGAATTGTCGGAAACGCCGGAGCAAACTGCAACTGTAATATGCAAAATAAACGATCTTATTTCTTGCAGCATTAAGAGACAGTTACAACATATATCTGAGGATTCCGTACATTTGATTTCGGTATGCAAATAAGGAAGACTGTTGTGTAGCACGCGCCTTTTTTAACTATTTAAATATATGCAAAACGGTGAGTACCTGGAAAAAGGTAATGGCGCAAAAGATATATTAAATTGTCTTATTCTCATGTAAATATATGTGGGATAATTCTAGACATACACAGGCTCGTGTACGTCGGTGGTTGCCACGCGCCTTCAATTGTGCTCTGATAATATGTTTCTTCTAAGCCCTTTGACGCGAAGATATGTTTATTACAAATTGGATGTTTATCTATGGAACTCATTGGCTGCTCTTCGGATGCCATTCGAACTGTTTTAATATATTGAATTCACACATGATTTTTTTGCTTATCGTAATCCTCATCAACTCATGATACAGCCCCACCGGGGCACGAGCCTACCCGTATAGGATGTTTAGGCCTTCGTCCACGCGGGCCCAGTGCGGGTTGGACAACTTCACGCACAACCTTTGAATCTCTTCGCAGGCGTGCGCATGTTTCCTCACGATATTTTCCTTAGCGTCAGATATCGTACATATATTTTCGAAAATTCGAAAATACGTAGCGGGATTTGAAACTCAGCCCTACCGATAGGAGGGCAACAGTCATCGCCATTGCTTATCGTAAATCTGTTAAATTTTGAATTGAATTGTGGCACATTTTGTTTTTGCATTATCATTTTCTCTTCATTCCCGTAAACAATGAGCTGTTGTATAGAAGTCCAACACAAACTACACCGTACTCAGTGGAACTAATTGTCCACGCGAGCGGCCACCACACGTCCCATACCTCCGGCGGACACTGTCCACTCTCACATTGTTCTTACTTGCACAATGAGATGGGGAACGTTGAAATTGATAACTTTGTCTAACTTGTGATGCAGAAAAAAGTTATTACACGTAAAGATAACAGTGTTATGTGAAACCGGAACTATTTTAGTTTTTAATAGGATCATGCACGTAGATAGTTCTAAGGAAATACAGCAAAAAAGTTAGTGAAATAATAATTTCCCATACTGAATTCAAATATTATTCGTAATGCAACGAACCATTATTTATAATCGAGAATTTCATTGTTGTACC